>CM060384.1:58122618-58489365 GCA_030545235.1 Helianthus tuberosus | reverse complement strand
ATATTTATCATCACAGCTTCAATCTTCAAGTTTAAACAATCTTGCATGAAGGAATCAGAATAACTTGAGTTTGGAACCCGAAATTCGCCTCTGGTATGCCTCTGGTTTGTCTAGAATCGAATATGGGATAATAACTTAGCCTCCAAACTTATCTTGGTCGAAACACCAATTTTCCCAACTTTGGTCTCCCCCGCGTCTTGCGGTGGACTTGTGAAGAGATGTCGCGTGGCACGACGCCTCAACAAAGGGCAATTTTGGAATTTTACTCCCTTGCGTGTCGCAGGGGTCCTTCACCCCCCCCCCCCCCCCGCGCATGGCGCGAGGGAGCTACTCTTTCATCATTTTTTCTTCTCCTCGTTTCAACCATGTGCTCCATTTCTCTTCTTCAAGGCTCATATATGCTCGTTTAGCACACTTTTAACCTGCAAAACACTATACGACATAAGTACAATAAACATACACAAAACAACTCTTTAAAATGCTAAAACATATATAAAACTAGTGTGTTGTTACCAACACCTTACATCCCCACACTTATCATTTTTCGTCCCAATAAAATTATATAAATGGAATCACAATCAGGTAACTATTTTTCAATTTATAGAATTATACTTATTTATTAGATCTAATCATGCAAAAACCACTATTGTAGGTATATTGGTCCACTTAAACCCAACCACTGTTTTTCAAGCCCTTATTCATGATTATATAAGTTTAAATGGTCAATCATCTATGGGTCTCACATTTATGAATCCACAACTATACCTATCCTGCTTCAAGCTTATAAGGTAAAAGATTAAAAATCTACCACTTTATATAAAAACACTTATGTATTTAAAATAAAATTTTGATGGACGATGGATGAAGTTTATGTGCTTAGATATATTTTTGCTTACAATTAACTCAACAGGTATTTCACCCAAGTCACTATCCGGGAAGGTAACACTATGAGCTTCAACATATTTTTATCTCTTATTTTCTCATAACTTAACCTAGAGGAGTTTCAACCAAGTCACTATCTCAGAAGGTTACACATAGGCTATAGTGAGATATATCTAACTCAATTGATGGAAAGATGGAATATAATTTTGTTATGCAGGCGCCACAATTGTCTACCATTTAATTAAAAATACGTATGAGTTTCTACTTGTAGTGGTACCGCTTATACTATTCAACAATTTTGGTATTGTTATTTCTCCTAACATGAGAACCAACAAGAATCATGATAACTAAGTGCATTAGATCAACCTAGGGAAACCTTTCTATCGGTCAGGCCTACCTACATATCCCAAGTTAGATGTGTTTTCAATCATTCAATTTATCTCATATATATAGTAATGAAAACCAAAAACTTGATTTCAGTATCATTTCTCATTTTATTGCAAAACTTTCAAGGAACATTTTCAAATTTTTATTTTTATTGATTTTTGGGGTTTCTAATTTTTTAAATACCCTGACTAAAACGCTAGTTTACCCCCCCACCCACCCACCCACCACACTTGAAATCTACATTTTCCTCAATGTGTCACACCCCGCCAAAGGCGAAAACACGAGGCAAGACACGAAAGGTTTTCATAGCATCCGATTGGCAAACGTGTAACATCCCGAAAATACAAATTCTTAAATTTGCAATTAAGTTGCAAATAAATTAGTAAAATAAAATAACTAGTAATGACACTAACCTAGTTAGTTTATTACTCATGAGTAGTTAAAGACATAGAAATAAAATAAAAGAAACTAGAGGGGCTAAAAGTGTTAAACTTGAAAATAGTTTTAATAAAAACATTTTAATTAAACATAAACACCCCTTGTGCGGGTGCTGGGATCGATCAGCAGGGGGAAAGGGCGACCAAGCCTTTCAAAACCCTAAACTTCACAAAACACCTAAATTGAAGGTTCAAATCTGATTCAAAACGAAATCCGAGCTGAGATTTGTGATCCTCATCACAAAAGGGTTATAAGGTATGTAAAATTTGATGAGAATTCTCTACTTGAAATTCTCACGAATTTGGGAAATCTGAAATTTGATGACGCATGTTTGTTATTTGGGTAGAATAGGAATGATATAGTGTCTAGGAGTAAAACCTAGACAACAATATGTGAAATCATGCCTAAATTCTGAAAATTTCATGAACACATTGAAGGTGATTCATGGGTTTTGTGAGAAAATGATGAACACTAGAGTTTAGAGGCTATCCTAGTGTAAATTGATTCATAGAAGTTGATTTATGAAAATTTCATGCTTAATTCTATATGTGGTAGCTAAATTAATGTTAGGCCAAGATACAAGCCATGAACTAGAATATAAATGATATAAAATTCTGCCCTATAAGTATTTGTAGAAATGCCTCAAAGAAGGCTTGAAACTGCAAATTAAGTTAAAAACGCGTATTGTGATGTTTGGGCGGATTATGTAATGTGTAATTGAAAAGGAGTTCTAAACATGCTATGGTTGAACTATATAGGAAAGGATACCGGAGCGTCGAGCGGACAAGCCGGTGGTGACTTGCGTTTGAAAGGCGTGCATTGAAGGTATGTAACTTAACTTGTTACATTGGGTAATTTTGATAATTAGCATATGTGTAGTCGAATTGTAGAATAACGATTGTGTTGATTTAAAGCGATAAAGCTCGCTAAATTGAATAATAGGTCAAGAATTGGTTGGAATCTCGTTGGTAGTCATCGTAAATGGAGGATTCCGTAGATGAGCCAAACGGGTCGAATAACCAAATAATGCGTGGTAATGCATCGTAATATGATTTTCTCAGTCTTTGTTATTGTAAATAAAAGACATATTAGAATACGAGAAAATTAGTGTGAAGGTTTGTTAGAATGAGAAATCCGAGGATTCGGGTTTGGGTTTGGGTGAAATGAATAAATGGGACAAACGTAAATTTGCAGAGTCCACCGTAACTTACGGTGGAGAACAAATCGTTACGGTGGTTCAGTACTGCCTTACGGCAGACCAATATTATCCAGGAGCTACCGTAACTTACGGTAGATACCGTAAGTTACAGTAGAGCCCAGAAAGTTTTGTTGAATCTTGAATATTCTAGCTAATCGAATCCGTTTCAAGCGTAGTTTCGATTAAGCAATATTTCTTAGAACTCTAACATTAAGATTTGTTAAAAATCTCCAGTTTTCAGGTTTTGCAAGTATGTGGACGATGATCAAGCATGTTTTGAAGAACCGAACACGAACTTTTGAAGCTTCCGCTTAAATTAACTTTGTTTGGACAATGTTTATGATGTAAACAATCTACTAATCATGTTTTGAATGTTTAAATTAGTTAGTAGTTAATTAGTATGTGATCCTTTTAAAACTTCGATTTTGTACTTACTTTGAAGTAAGGTACCATTTCATATATAATCTCCTATATTTACATTAAATCCTTATAAAATTAAGACGGGTGTTACAAGTTGGTAATCAGAGCTTAAGGTTGTCAACAAAGTGTTCGGTTCAAGCTTGATTGATCGTCTGGTAAGAATTAATTCATCATTTTAGTAGATTCTATCTTATGTAAGAAATGAGATGCAAATTAATGTGCATGGGAAGGGTGTGTTAACACACTCAAACCCGGAAAGTGCACCGAATGAGAACGGTAAAAGCAAGTCACGCACTTGGCTAAACCAATGCAAATAAAGCTATGTTATAAATGAAATGTTTAATGTTTAATGTAAACATTTCAGTTTCAAGATGTCGAAAGGAAACGATAATGATCCGGTGCTGACAAGCACCGAACAAATGAAAGAGATAATTGCCGAAGAAGTGGGAAAGGCAATTGAAGGTAGTCTGTCCGGGTTTATAGATAAAATTCAAAACACGGTGTTGTCGCTTGTCGAACAATGAGTCAAAAGGTTGGAAGATAGTGTCAACCTTATAAAAGATAAATCGGGAGAACGTAAGGGATGCTCGTATAAAGAGTTTATGGCGTGTAAACCGCCAATCTACAACGGGGAGGTTGACCCGATAATATGCCAAAGATGGTTGAGCGACGTTGAAGGAGTATTTGAAAGGACCCATTGTGATGAAAGTGACTTTGTTGCTTACGGAACGGGTCAGTTGAGAGGTCAAGCCAAAGATTGGTGGGACAATAAAAAGAATGAAATAGGGGCCGAAGCGGCGAGGGCCATGACATGGGAGGAGTTTAAGACGCCGTTTCTTAAACATCACATTCCCAAGGCGGTCATTAATAGAATCAAGGAAGAGTTCATGCAACTTAGGCACAAGGGCGAGACCATAGACAAGATTACGGCGACGTTTATGGATAAGATGAAGTTTTGTAGTGAATTGGTGATGAACGAAGAACAGAAGATATACTACTACTATAACATGTTGAGCGCCGATTATAGGGAGTTTATAACTCCTTCAAAATACGAGACCCTTACCGAGATTATAAATGTTGCTCGAGAACGTGAAATCGAGTTGAAGAAGCAAGTTGAAAGGGGTGAGCGAAGGGCACAGGATGTGAATCCAAGCCCTACAAAGAAAGCTCGAACTGGGGAATCGGGAAAGAAGGTTGATGCTAAAGGCGGGTCGTCAAGTTGTAAGGTGTGTGGAAAAGGGCACAAAGGAGAATGTCGGTTCAAAGACAAACCGTGCCCCATATGTAGTAAAACGGGGCACACGGCGTCTCTATGCCCGGGTAAAATCTCAGTTTGCTACAAATGTTATCAGCCCGACCACAAAAAGTTCGAATGCCCAGACTTAGTTGGAAGGAGAGACGATAAAGAATCTCCAGCAGAAGCCCCTAAGGCGAAGGCTAGGTCCTTCCAACTTACCGCGGCTGAAGCAAAGATAGAACCCGATGTGGTCTCAGGTATATTCACAATTAACTCAATTCCTGCACGTGTATTGTTTGATACGGGTGCGAATAAATCCTTCATCTCGCATGGATTTATTCAACATCCTTCATTTGTATTGACAAAATTATCTGTGCCCTTAGAAGTTGAAATAGGGGACAACAAAAGTTTTATAGTTTGTGATATTTGTCGAGGCTGCAAATTAAGCATCGATGATGAAGAATACCTGATAGACCTAATCCCGATGTCAATGGGAGAATTTCAAATAGTCGTGGGGATGGATTGGCTATCTCAGCACCACGCAAAGGTCGTGTGTTTTCGTAAGGAGATAAAGCTAACATCTCCGAGCGGGAAACGCGTTACTATCTATGGCGAAAAAGGAGGTAACCCCATAATATGCTCAATGTTGAAAGCTCACAAGCTTATGAAGCAAGGATGCAAGGCATTTATGATATACGCAAATGAGCCCGAGAAAGAATCACTGAAGATTGAAGATGTACCGGTAGTAAGGGATTATGAAGATGTGTTTCCGGAGGATTTGCCGGGGATACCGCCCCGAACGGGAAATAGAGTTTGGAATCGAATTGATTCCGGGCGCAAAACCCGTAGCTAGAGCCCCGTACCGACTTGCGCCGTCGGAATTACAAGAGTTGATGTCCCAAATTCAAGACCTGCTTGACAAAGGATTCATAAGGCCGAGTGTGTCTCCTTGGGGCGCACCGGTATTGTTTGTGAAAAAGAAGGACGGAAGCATGCGCATGTGTATCGATTACCGGGAGTTAAACAAACTCACGGTAAAGAACCGATACCCGCTTCCGAGGATAGATGATCTATTCGACCAATTACAAGGTGCGAACTGGTTTTCAAAGATTGACCTTAGATCGGGGTATCACCAACTAAAGGTCAAGGAGGAAGATGTGCCAAAAACGGCTTTCCGCGCGCGATACGGACATTACGAGTTCCTCGTAATGTCATTTGGGCTAACAAATGCACCCGCGGCTTTCATGGATCTCATGAACCGGGTTGGCAAGCCAATGTTGGATAAATCGATCATCGTGTTCATCGATGATATTTTAGTGTATTCGAAAAGTGAAGCTGAGCATGCACACCAGTTACAAGAGGTGTTAGAGACACTTAGACGAGAAAGGTTGTATGCGAAGTTCTCTAAGTGTGCCTTTTGGTTACGAGAGGTACAATTCCTCGGCCACATCATAAGTGCCGATGGAGTATTGGTTGATCCGTCAAAGATCTAGGCCGTGTCGAAATGGAATCCCCC
The DNA here is from genome assembly GCA_030545235.1 of Helianthus tuberosus. Classification (NCBI taxonomy): domain Eukaryota; kingdom Viridiplantae; phylum Streptophyta; class Magnoliopsida; order Asterales; family Asteraceae; genus Helianthus; species Helianthus tuberosus. The sequence continues at coordinate 58,483,287 of CM060384.1, read as the reverse complement.
GAAGAACCCTTCGGAAATTAGAAGTTTCTTAGGGCTTGCGGGATACTATAGGAGATTCATTCAAGATTTCTCCAAGATTGTGTCGCCATTAACCAAGTTAACCCGGAAGGAGGATAAGTTCACTTGGGGTGTTGAACAAGAAAGGGCGTTTCAAACGCTAAATGTAACAACTCTCATTAAAAGTCTTATTTATTACTTTAATTGTCCAATAGGAAACCCTAATTAAGAAACCCAAGTGATCCTGCATAAACCCTAAAATTTTCAGAATAATCGGAAACAGGATCTGGGCCCCTAAAACTCAGGGGGGGGGGGGGTAAACCCTAGTTGATAATATCCAAACAATTTAACGTGTAAATCGAAATTGAACGCTAGACCAACTCACCTGAGCTACTGGGACACGAGGCTACCCTATGGTAGTAGGTAACCCGTCGCGCCACGCGAAGGCCCCTCGCGCCACGCGAGGGAGCCCTTTTTCAAGTATAAATAGTAGGTTGTGGGACTTGAGTTTCTGCGTTGATTCGACGTTCAAAGTCATTTCGTACACTGAGATATAGTAGAAACAGTCCAAAAACACACACAATTCACGAAGTGCTGCCGCAATAACAGGGTAATAACTCGATCGCTGCTACGATTCAATGTCCGATCGATTAAAACTATCCAATGGATGTTTAAGTGCTACCCACATTAGGGTTATGCTTTGTCATTCATCGTGAATACGATGGATGTTTAAGTATCGCACTTTGTCATTCGTTGTGAGGGTTTAATCTCGTGAGTTATCGTAAATGTTGTATTAGTTACTAACCTAGTTTTGTGTGCATTGTTATTTAAACTAGGTTAACAAGGATAATCAATAAGCTAGACTCTACCCGTGTTAAATCTGCAAAGTGAGTCATTATCTTTTTATCAAATTTGATTTCAAAAGCATGTTTATTTTCAAAATTATAATTACAGGGATTAAGTCTTTGTAATCTCCAAATTACAGCCGGTATGTGGGGTTTGTATACAATACTTGATAACCTTCACCATTGGACAAAGAGTTAGCCAAGGGGTGATATGACCATAGTCACAGACACCATTGGACAATGAGGTTACCAATGGATGGTCGAGTGACAAATACCGTGGGTAGTTGGTTGATATATGGAAACATTGTAATTGCTCTTAATACTGTAAATTATAACAAACCCGTCGTTTTAGTAAAAAGAATGATTCACCAGTATTTCTCGTTGATAAAACCTTTTTCAAACATGTTTCAGGTGATCTGTTGTGATCCAGGAAAAGTGCCGTGAAGCACTACAAGCTTAAGGAAGTGGCTCAATATAAAATAAAGAAACATGTTTTGTAAAATAAAGATTTCTCAGTGAAATCATATGATTGTAAACTACCGGGGTTTATCCCGAATTGTGATATAAAATAATCGGGAAATTTCAGTTTTTAAAAAGATCCTGTTAAAATCTTCCGTTGTTAACTCAATTAAATAAATACCACGGGATTTTATGTTCCGCGGCTCCTGAACGGGGTCAAACCGGGTCGGGGGCCGTGACACTAAAAGAGAAGCTAACTCAAGCTCCGGTATTAACATTGTCGGACGGAGTCGAAGACTTAGTGGTTTACTCGGATGCCTCATTATCGGGGCTCGGATGCGTTTTGATGCAACGGGGAAAAGTTATAGCTTATGCTTCGAGGCAATTAAAGATACATGAAAAGAAATATCCCACTCATGATCTCGAGCTAGCTGTAGTTGTGTTTGCATTAAAAATATGGAGGCACTATTTATATGGGGTAAAGTGCACCATATTCACCGATCACAAGAGCTTAAAATACTTCTTCGACCAGAAGGAGTTAAACATGCGCCAGAGACGATGGTTAGAAACAGTGAAGGATTTCGACAGCGAAATACATTACCACCCCGGAAAGGAGAATGTGGTGGCGGATGCTCTGAGCAGAAAAGCGGACTATGTCCCAATACGAGTAAGGTCGATGCAGCTTGTGGTGACCTCGGGTATACTTGAACGTATCCGAGAAGCACAAGTAGAAGCAGTAAAAAAGGAAAACTGGAAGAAGGAACGAATAATCGGCCAATTAAAAGATTTGTCGGATGGAAAGAATGGGTTGAAGACTCGATCCGGAAGAATATGGGTTCCAAATACTTGTGGAGTGAAGGCGCTATTACTTGATGAAGCCCATAAATCCCGATATTCTATTCATCCGGGAGCGACCAAGATGTATAATGATCTGAAACAAAATTATTGGTGGCCCGGAATGAAGAGGGATGTGGTGAAATATGTAGAGAAGTGCTTGACTTGTTTACAAGTCAAGGCGAAACACCAAAAACCTTATGGGAAACTGCAACCATTGGAGATTCCGGTTTGGAAATGGGAACATATCACTATGGACCTATTGACCAAACTACCTAAAACGATTCGGGGATTCAACGCCATATGGGTGATTGTGGATAGCTTGACAAAGAGTGCACACTTCATTCCTATATGCGAAACTTATACGTCGGAAAAGATGTCCGAGGTGTATACAAACGAAATAGTGGCACGTCACGGAGTACCGGTATCTATTGTATCGGATAGAGATACCCGGTTTACTTCAAATTTCTGGCGTGATTTCCAAGAGCAAATGGGAACCAAATTGTTCATCAGCACTGCGTACCATCCTCAGACGGATGGACAAAGTGAAAGAACAATACAAACATTGGAAGACATGCTACGGGCATGTATCATCGACTTCGGTGGAAGTTGGGATGTTTATCTACCTTTGGCTGAATTTTCGTATAACAATAGTTATCATTCGAATATCGGCATGGCACCTTACGAGATGCTATACGGTAGAAAATGCAAAACCCCGGTGTGTTGGGGTGAAGTGGGTCTGCGTGAATTGGCACATAAAGATATAGTTTAGGCCACTAATGAGAAAATTGAAGTGGTGCGAGTCCATTTGAAAGCAGCCCAAGATAGGCAAAAGTCTTACGCCGATAAAAGACGAAGACCGATTGAATTCCAGATAGGCGACATTGTTATGTTAAAGGTTTTTCCATGGAAGGGCGTTATCAGATTCAGAAAAAGAGGGAAACTAAGCCCGAGGTTTATCGGGCCATTTAAAATCATCGAACGGGTTAGTAAGGTAGCCTATCGCCTCGAACTACCGGAAGAGTTGAGTGGAATACATGGCACGTTTCATGTATCACAGCTACGAAAATGTCAAGCGGAGGAAACAACTTACATACATTACGACGATATCGAGGTAGATGATCGTTTGAATTATATTGTAAGGCCCATCGAAATTCTAGATCGAAAGATTAAGCACTTGCGAAAAAAACAAATCGATCAAGTTAAGATCAAGTGGGAGCATAGGAAAGGTTCGGACACTACGTGGGAGTCCGAAGAGGAGATGCGACGTCTCTACCCTACATTATTCGGTACGTGCTCTGGTTTCGGGGACGAAACCCTTTTTAAGGGGGATGGACTTGTAACATCCCGAAAATACAAATTCTTAAATTTGCAATTAAGTTGCAAATAAATTAGTAAAATAAAATAACTAGTAATGACACTAACCTAGTTAGTTTATTACTCATGAGTAGTTAAAGACATAGAAATAAAATAAAAGAAACTAGAGGGGCCAAAAGTGTTAAACTTGAAAATAGTTTTAATAAAAACATTTTAATTAAACATAAACACCCCTTGTGAGGGTGCTGGGATCGATCAATAGGGGGAAAGGGCGACCAAGCCTTTCAAAACCCTAAACTTCACAAAACACCTAAATTGAAGGTTCAAATCTGATTCAAAACGAAATCCGAGCTGAGATTTGTGATCCTCATCGCAAAAGGGTTATAAGGTATGTAAAATTTGATGAGAATTCTCTACTTGAAATTCTCACGAATTTGGGAAATCTGAAATTTGATGTTGCATGTTTGTTATTTGGGTAGAATAGGAATGATATAGTGTCTAGGAGTAAAACCTAGACAACAATATGTGAAATCATGCCTAAATTCTGAAAATTTCATGAACACATTGAAGGTGATTCATGGGTTTTGTGAGAAAATGATGAACACTAGAGTTTAGAGACTATCCTAGTGTAAATTGATTCATAGAAGTTGATTTATGAAAATTTCATGCTTAATTCTATATGTGGTAGCTAAATTAATGTTAATCAAGGCCAAGATACAAGCCATGAACTAGAATATAAATGATATAAAATTCTACCCTATAAGTGTTTGTAGAAATGCCTCAAAGAAGGCTTGAAACTGCAAATTAAGTTAAAAACACGTATTCTGATGTTTGGGCGGATTATGTAATGTGTAATTGAAAAGGAGTTCTAAACATGCTATGGTTGAACTCTATAGGAAAGGATACCGGAGCGTCGAGCGGACAAGCCGGTGGTGACTTGCGTTTGAAAGGCGTGCATTGAAGGTATGTAACTTAACTTGTTACATTGGGTAATTTTGATAATTAGCATATGTGTAGTCGAATTGTAGAATAACGATTGTGTTGATTTAAAGCGATAAAGTTCGCTAAATTTTATAATAGGTCAAGAATTGGTTGGAATCTCGTTGGTAGTCATCGTAAATGGAGGATTTCGTAGATGAGCCAAACGGGTCGAATAACCAAATAATGCGTGGTAATGCATCGTAATATGATTTTATCAGTCTTTGTTATTGTAAATAAAAGACATATTAGAATATGAGAAAATTAGTGTGAAGGTTTGTTAGAATGAGAAATCCGAGGATTCGGGTTTGGGTGAAATGAATAAATGGGACAAACGTAAATTTGCAGAGTCCACCGTAAGTTACGGTATCCACCGTAACTTACGGTGGAGAACAAATCGTTACGGTGGTTCAGTACTGCCTTACGGCAGACCAATATTATCCAGGAGCTACCGTAACTTACGGTAGATACCGTAAGTTGCGGTAGAGCCCAGAAAGTTTTGTTGAATCTTGAATATTCTAGCTAATCGAATCCGTTTCAAGCGTAGTTTCGATTAAGCAATATTTCTTAGAACTCTAACACTAAGATTTGTTAAAAATCTCCAGTTTTCAGGTTTTGCAAGTATGTGGATGATGATCAAGCATGTTTTGAAGAACCGAACACGAACTTTTGAAGCTTCCGCTTAAATTAACTTTGTTTGGACAATGTTTATGATGTAAACAATCTACTAATCATGTTTTGAATGTTTAAATTAGTTAGTAGTTAATTTGTATGTGATCCTTTTAAAACTTCGATTTTGTACTTACTTTGAAGTAAGGTACCGTTTCATATATGATCTCGCATATTTACATTAAATCCTTATAAAATTAAGACGGGTGTTACAAAACGTCTATATGATAAAACATCAATATGATACCAAGAGTTTAAAAGTTACAAACCAAAGTAACATAATTAGGTTTACATAACCCAAATAGATAACATGTCTAAAAATAATCAATCAGAAGCCAATGTTTTTAAAATTACGGCTTTGACAAATATATCTCATATGCGGATGAGAAATACAAGGCAAAACTCGCAAAACGGTGTCGTCTATGATACATGCAAGAACTCCCAAAAGCTGTGAACCACTGTTCACTTACCTAAATTACATGCTAAAGGACTCGTGAGGGGGCTTCCTAAGAAAGAATTCAAGTGTGATCATTAATGTGTTTCTTGTCTAAAGGGAAAACAACATATGGTCTTTTATAAGTCCATTGAAGAATCCAAAACTACTGGATGCCTTCAATTGCTTCATCTTGATTTATTTGGTCTTGTTAAGATAATGAGTCTAGCCAAGAAAAGATATTGTCTAGCCATTGTTGATGACTATTCAAGATTCACTTGGACTTATTTCTTACACTCCAAAGATGAAACTACTCAGATCATTAAAAACTGTATTGTCATGGTTGAGAAGTAGTATAATCTTCCTGTCAAGATGCTAAGAAGTGACAATGATACATAGTTCAAACATCACACACTTGATACATTTGTGACAGTAAAGGAAATGTAAGGTAGTACAGTGTGCCAAGGCCACCACAACAGAATGGGGTAGTTGAAAGAAATAACAAAACACTAATTGAAGCTGCTAGATTCATGCTAGTTAACTCCAGTCTACCACTTTGTTTCTAGGCAGAAGCAGTGAATACTGCTGGTTATGTGCAAAACAGGGTTCTAATCAATCAAAGACACCAAAAGACTGCCTATGAAGTATTGATGAAGATCAAAGAATTGATTTCTTTCTTCAAAGTCTTTGGATGTCCTTGTTTCATCCTAAACCTAACAATATTCCATGTCAAAATTTGTTGCCAAGGTAGATTATGGGTATTTTATTCGACGCTCTTCAACTGCAAAAGCTTATAGAGTATTCAACCCCATAACAAAAGTAATTGAAGAAACACTGAATGTAAAATTCAATGAAATGTCTACACTCAAAATACTTGCCAACCTAGCTAAATTATTTGATCAGGGAATTCTCATATTTGAATCAGGAGAAATTCCATCAGAAAATGAATAAAAATGGGACTTTTATTATTTTAGTATTTTGTTATTTTAATATTGGTTGTCTATTGCTTTTGATAAAAATCAGGCTAATAACGTTAAACATATAGAGGTTTTCAGTTAGTTCGGTTAGATTTATATAAGGGAAGCATTAACGGAGTTAATTTTGTGGGTTACATAAAGTTATAAGTTAAGGGTTACTTTTTTAAATAATAGAAGCTATATCATAATGGAAATATGACTAACTAAGTTAGTTTATTGATATAAAATTAGGTTAGCCTTGTTAAGAACATTGAGGGGTGATGGGTGGGTTTTGGAATGTGAATTATGTGTATTAACTATGGTGTTTTATGTGTTTTGAATGCTTAAATGTTTGGAATAGAGTAACTATGGGTAAGTGATGTTTTGTAGGTTAAATGTGAAGATTGGACGTGTTTACGGGACCACTATGGAGTTATAGATGAAAGGAATGGAAGGGAAGATAATAGGATTAGAAGGCTAAATATGAAGTTTGGAAGCTATTAGGAAGGTGGAATAGGCGTGGAACGGAAGAAACGCGTGAAAAATCAAATTGAACATAAAGCTGCCAGAATAACTTAAGCTACGCCCAACACTGATGGAAATGGCAGAAACTGACATAAGCTACGCCTGGGGCTTAGCTTACGGTAGACACCAGACGTGAAAACGTATAAAGAGACAAAAATAAGGTTTCGCCCATTATCTTTCATTCAAAACAGCAATTGGCAATCCTAGAGGACTCTAATGGCGATTCTAGGTTCTCTTCCACCATTCTACACCATTTAAACACGTTCTAATCATCAATCATGCAATTCTCCATCAAGATTGAAGATCAAATCAAGACCATGAGCGGTTAATTCCTTAGTGATCATCTCCGGGGCTAGGGTTTGTGTTAGGAAGTGGGTTAACTTGTGTTACACACTTTTGGATTAGGATTTGCCTAATCATTCGGTTAGTTTATCTTTATGTTTACTTGATTTTGATTAAACGGTTGTTGGATTATCGTATACACACTTGTTCACCAGTTATTTGGTTTTATCATCAAGAATCACTACAAGAAAAGTGACCATTAGAGACTAAATTATTAGAAGCTGATATATCAGTCTCAGATACGTAATATCTAGGACTGATTTATCAGTCACTAATAATATCGGGGACTGATTTCTACACCACGTATTTTAGTAACAAAAAATCAGTCCCTAATACCTTGACACCTTATTTGAGACTAAATTTCAGTCGCAAATATGTTCCCACCATATAACTTTTTGGAGGGACAGTTATTTGCTACTGAATTTTAGTGTCAAATGTGTTCCCGGTGTAATGAAAAATGGCGTAAATGTATTAATATAAAAAAAATCTAAAATTAAAAAAATACACACAACATTTAAAAAAAAGCCTAAAATTTTATTAAAATTTCCTAAACATTACAAAATTCTACAAAAAAAAAAGGATTACAAAATTAAAAAAAATACCTAAAGCGTTAGATAGATTTCGAAAATGGCGAGCTTGTCAAACGGCTTCCGCTCCTTGCCCCGAAACTCGATGTTGGCCAACGCTACCCGGTCTTCGTGACTTATCTCACCGCCCGGGACGCTGTCGTAGTAGGCTTTAAAACGATCGAGTTTCGTTCATAGCTCGCGCCACTTGTGTTGGCACGCGTTTAAACACTACTAGAAAACTTGGCAATTGTCACCAAAATTTGCTACCGAAAAAATCGGTGGCAAATTTAGCCACCTATTTTCCACGGATATGTAAATTAAGCGTACTCAACATCGTTTGGTAGCAAAGTCGTGGAAAATTTTGCCACCATCTATTTTTTGTGACAAATTCATGAAAAAAAAATAACTTTCCTAGATTATCCCAAATATATGCTTATTTTTGTAATTGCTACCGTCTTGGTGGTAACAAAATGAAATTTTATGCCCAAATTTAACTAGGCGGGTTAATATCCCGCTCATTATTTAGGGTTTTTTTTTTTATTGAAAACCAGGGCCGGCTATAGGTAATCGTCGTTACCAAAACCTATGAAACTTCTCATCCCCCATCTGATACCTCCAGTTCTAAGCTCTCAAATGGAAACGCAAGGTCCTCTCATCTCTTCCCATTCACAACGTATAGATCTTGCAGAAACCGTCAACTGAATCGAAATTAGCTTCGATGAACGATTTGAACAAACCGCTAAGGTAAGTTTGTTTGTTACTTTGTTTATTGTTAATGTTAATTATATGATGATGATTGATTTGTTTTTATTGATTGGTGTAATTGGTTTAGTTTTATGTAACTGGAACTAGAATTAAGACAAGTTTTAGTGAAAATTACAAAAAATAGACATTGTTAGACCAAATTGGTCGATATGGTGACTGTATTAGTCTATATTTAATTTCAGATCAACTTTGCTTGATGAAGTAACCTACTCTCTCTCAGGTAGTATATACTGTATACTGGAAACTATATACGTGTCTTAGATGTTTAGAACTTCTGTGATTGTTGTTGTTCGTAAGGTTTTGATGTTATTTGAGAAGTTAATTGATATGATATGAAGCGTAAGTTGATAAAGTGTTTTGATGCGTAGAGGTTTGTTGATCTGTAATCTGTATGAGGATATGATGATTTTAGAGTTCAATTGATCGGATAAATGTTCTTTAACCTTTAACCATTCAATTTGATTGTGTTTATGATATCTAGGAGTGGTAATTAACTAGGTTACTATTCAGTTGCGTCAATCTTTCGGTTTTGATCGTGGATCATTGCAACCAAATATATTATCTGTTACTTATTTATAAAAACAAGTAGGTTAACAAATCATGTCTATGTGATTTCCACTTGGTAGTAATTAGGTTACCCAACTTTCTTCACAACCTGAACACCCGGAGATTGGTCCTTTTCTCACAATTGTTTACAACTACACTAATTAAATTCGTTTTCACAACAATTCTATCAAGCAGCAAAAAGCAAATAGTTTAGAGTTAGATAACTACTAAAAGCAATGAACTTTAACACTTACCACTAATTCCCCGTGGATTCAACACCCTACTTGCTCTTTACTAGTAAAGGTGATCAAGACACTTTTTAATTATATTTTTGACCGACCTTACGACATTGATCAAAATGGCGTCGTTGCTTGGGAATTGGTGCACTTAGTGTTAGTTAGTTGTTTTTCTTAAAAGTTAAAAACATTTAAAAATTAGAAATAAGACCAAAAATCCAAAACTGTTTTCTTTCTTTTGTTTCTTTTTGTTTAGTTCAGAGTTATGCTTGGTTTCTTGTTTGTCTTTGTGCAAGTGACACAAGTCTTGTATGCATACTAGGTTTTCACAGAAATCTTCATCGCTCTTGTTTGATCCAAAAATTGAAAAGATTGCTCGACGTAATCTTGTTCTCTTACGTTCAGTAGTAAAAGCTAAAGCTCATTCATCAACCGTTGCTCAAGATCTTGAACAAGCTGATCATGAAAACCCACCACAAAACCAAGCACAAAATGCCCCAATCCCTCCAATTCCAGATCCACCAATCCCTCAAAATCAAAACCAAAACCACAATCAGCCCCATAATCAAAACCAAAATCATCCACCAGTAGACCCATTTCCTCAATTTAACCCATCCCCACAAAACCAACCTGGGAACCAGCAATTCCAACATGGGGAAATTGTCTATCTTAACCAACCACGACATCAACACGGGTATAATGAGGGTCCCCAATACAGAGAAGGAGGGAATCCGGTTGGGAAGAAGAGGATAATCAGACCCAATATGATGGAAGGTATGCTGATTATAGGTATGATGAAGGGTACAACATGGATCAAGCATATCCACCACAACAACATGGAAATTGTAGAAATCACATCAAGAACCCAAACCCTAACAACCAAGTTCAACATGGAGTCCCATAATTTAGCGTGGGGAATCAAAGGGGTAACAGTCGTTTTGGGGGTGATCAGTTACAGTGTGTTGATGGTGTCCCTCAGGTAATTCAAAGGGCTCCGGTTCAAGGGGTTGAAAGTCATTGTCGACCCGTCATAGTGCCAAATTCGTCGGCCATAGTTACACCGGTTGGGGATAATGATAGAGCTTTTGGGGTGAGGCCTCAATATTTAGGCCATCTTCCGGAATTCTATGGCAAAAGGACCAAAGAACCGTACTTGAACATTACAAGGTTTGACATGATTTGCAAACTATTGGCGGGTCAGGTTTTACAAAGGATGAGGTGAAGCTGATGTTGTTCCAATTTACCCTCAAAGATAAAGCACGCCAGTGGTTCGCAACATTACCTCCAGGTAGTAACTATACTTGGCATGATATGCAACAGGTTTTCTTGGAAGAATATTATACAATGAATCAAACTAGTGAAGCTTGGGAAGTGATCAGAGCATTCCAACAACATTCAGGGGAAACATTCCATGAGGCTTTCACACGGTTTAAGGAACTACTTAGGAAATGCCCAAATCATGGCATCTAGACATGGGAATTGATTAAAGCTTTTTATAATGGGTTGCTTCCTCATGATGTTAGAGATCTCATGTAAGAAATGGTACGTTTTTCACGAATACTGAAGTTGTTGACTGGGCATATATGGAGAGACAGAGTGCCACTTGAAAGAGGCAGGCGCAGTCTAGTGGGAAGGCAAGACCAGTGTCAACAAAATCGAATGACTATGAAGTTGAAGAATGGATTGAGAAATTAAAACACCAGAATTTACTTTTAGAGCGACAAATGGCTCAGATGAAATTGGGAAAGGGAACCGAAGTTAGGGCAGTGAACACATTTTCGGTGTGTACAGATTGTGGTGAGTTAGGACATCAGGTTGGAGAGTGTCTCGCAAAGATGGGTCAAAATGAAGAGGTGAATCAAGTATACGGTGAACGAAAACAATATGATATGAAATCGAATACATATCATGCAGGTTTGCGGAATCATCCAAGTTTTAATTATGGAAATGCTGCTAATCAATTGAACCCTAATTTTCATGTACCGAATCAAGGATCCCAGTAGTATCAGAAGCATCAAGCAAATTACTCTCAAGGGAATTACTCGCAAGGAAATTACCAGAATTGGGGCCAGTATAATCAAGGGTCCCAAGTCACCAACCAACATGAAAATCAAGGTAACTATCAAGGAAGTTGGGGAAATCAAGGTAATCAACAAGCTAACTCCTCTGGTATTAGTGGTGAAACAAGCGATGCAAAACGGGATGTTATTATGAAGTTCATGAAGGACATTCCAAAAGATAATGAAGTTCGAGACAAAACATCTGAAGCAATGCAGAAGTAGTTTGGGCAGTTAGCAGCCGATATTGCTCAGCTGAGAAGAAATCCAGGTAAGTTACCAAGCACTACCACAATGAATCCAGCACATCAGTCGTCCAGTTTGAAAAATGGAAGAAATGTGCACGTCAATGCGATAAGTATTCTTCCAACTTCTGAAATTGATAGTGTTAAAGTTATCCCATCACCACAATTAGTTGAGGGAGTGGTGGAGGATGTTGATACTAAGTCTGATTCTCAACATGATCAGGAAAGTAAGAATTTGAAAAAATATTTTTGTGAAAGTAAAATGTTTATTGAAGCTGATGGTAAGAGAGTGAAAGTTCCATTTCCTATGGCTTTAATAGAACCGTCTGAAACATTTGTTTTGAGTAAACGGGATGAAAGGTGGGAAAAATTTAAACAAGCCAAAGTTAATTTACCCTTACTTGATGCGATTAAAGAAAGTCCTGATAATGTTGAGTGTTTGAAAGAGTTGAGTACCCAAAAATGACTTCACAAATTTCCTAAAAAACTTAATTTGACTTCAAATGTGAATGCCGTTTTGTTGGGTACCCTCCCCCAAAACTCCACGATCCAGGAGCACCCATTATTTCGGTACAAGTTGGTGAATTTATAATAGAAAGGGCATTGCTGGATCTTGGAGCATGTGTTAGTATTTTATCAGGGAGTCTGTATGACCAATATGATTTTGGTCCGCTATAAAAAGTCAACACCACCGTGGTGTTGGCTGATCAGACTTCCATGTGTCCAAGGGGATGGTAAGAGATGTAATTGTGAAGGTAGAAGAGTTTTACTACCCAGTTGACTTTTTAATGCTTGATTGTACCACAAGTTCCAAGAACACGCAACCTCCAGTTATTTTAGGTAGACCGTTTTTACAACTGCTCATGCAATTATCAACTGTGTTGATGGAACGGTAAGTATGAAGTTTGGTGACCACGAATTGCGATTAAATGTGTTTTCAAATGTGACTAACCCTCTTATCACCGGTAAATGCTCAAAATCTAAAATTGGTGATGGGTGTGTCTCTCCTGCAAAGGAGATTCAAACCAAAGACGGGTGTTTTATGATTGACAGGTTTGTAGTGGCAGGAAGCAAAACAGTGAGGAAAAAGGAAAATGTGGCTCATGAGGAGTTGAACACATAAAAGGGAAAGCTACAAAGGAAGAAAAAGGAAAAGAAACAACCTGAATTTGATAATGCAAAAAGAAGGTTAGAATTGTTTGGTCCGATGTGGAATACAATGGACAACTTACCAAAGCATTGGCGGAGTACGTATTTAGAAGCCATGGGATGCAAGCATCCCACTGGACCACCATGAGTTATATATCAACTATGATCTGGCTGAAGATCCAAAACTTAGCGCTCTCGGGAGGCAACCCGAGTTTGTGTGTCAGTGTCCGTTTTGTTCTTCACCATGGTCGCAAACAAGTGTGGGGAAGTTTCGTTTGATCAGGTACATGTATTCTTTCCTTAACCTTAGTTTGTTGCTTGGTGATCATGTATTGTGTTTTTTTATGTGTGTTTTCATACTTGGTTGTGTGAATTTTTTTTCATTAGGAATGGTATTTGGTTTTATTTTGTTTGGATGGGTTGGTGGTTAAGATGAGTCGCTTGATGGAGATTAATTTCATGTGGTAAAACACACATTTGACTTTAAAACCTATACATTGGGGACAATATATCCCAAGTGTGGGGATGAAGGAAGTTTTTGAAAAATTTAAAATTTTGGCTTAAGAGCGGTCTAATCGGACGTGAAAGCGGCTTTTTCAGTACTTCTAATCTGTCTCTGCTTGTGGTGTGTGGGTCCTTAGTCATGGTCTAACTCTATGGAAAAGCAATATTAATCGTTTTCAGCATGTGTTTTTATTGAAAATGTTTAGAAATTGCCAAACTAGGGGTGATAAGCTGTCAGCAATAACTACATGCACACATCGGTAACCATATGCCCCACTTTTGTGAGATTTTGAGCCTACTAGATTGTTAGCTGAATTGATATTTATATATTCATATGTTGAGAGTAGGCTGTATGTTGCTCTGTTTTAGAACTTGTGTGGTTTGATACGTGCTGAGACTATGGACTTGATATATGCACATAGATGATAAAGGCAAATTAGGATTCCCTTTTCTTTACACCTTTGTTTACTCGATTACCAAAAAAATTAACCATAGTATCCAACTTTGAGCCTTATACATGTTCGTTTGTCAAACCCAAATCAATACCCAAGCCCAATTCGTTTCATTATCAACCGTAAATGACAATCTATGTGTCCAGTTGTTTATATAGTTGTAAAAAATGATGAAAAAACAGAAAATTCAGCCAAATAAATAGGCCAAATGGTCGAAATAGGCGGCTGAAGAAAAAAGATATGTTAGTTATTAAGTTTAGTGTTAATAAAGATTGTCATGTGTTGGTATTCCCTGTGAAAACTAGCACGAAACCGGTAATTTCCGTACTATTTTAATAATTATTTATTTCCTGCATTTATGTGCTTAGACGTCAACATTATATGCTTATCTGTTTTACATATGAATTCATGCATGTTTCATACTTCATTTATCGAATTGTGCAACACATTAAGCGTTACGTCGAAATGATTAGTAAACTCATCGGATAGTTAAGCTGTGTCAGCACATCTTCAGTACACAGTTAAACGATAGAATTAGGACTTAGATATAGGTCCAACATCAAAAATACGTTAAAACCCAAGTGTGTGAACAAGGGTTAACATAAACACTTTCTGGAAGCTGAAATAAGCACTAAAAACTGCCCGAAACGCACTTTAAATGCAGAATTCTGCAGAATTCAGCAAAATCAGCATTTAAACATCAAAATAACATGCAGAATTAATGTTTAAGTGTCTAGAATAACTTGTAAAGTGTCGGGAATGAAAATTGTCACAAAAGGTACTTCATACCTTGTAAAATTCACTATTTAGCACTTTAACGAACCGACGTCCGAACGATTCACCGGACACTACCCAAAACACTAAAAATAGACTAGAAACATAGTTTTTATGTTTTAAAGCTAGTTATGGTGATAAAACACCTTAAAAATCATTAAAAAACTAAACACACTTAACTTCACATTAAACCTCCTAACTTACATCTTTAACCCTCAACTCCCAAAACTTTACACTTTACCCCCTGATGTGTGTAAAATGCAACATATAAATTACATCAAATGAGGCATAAAACTAACCATTTTTTAGTACTAATGTTGGAAAAAGTGTGCTTTTGTCTTCCTTTTGTATTTTCAGGATTATATGAGTGTAAATGAACAACAGAAGCAAATATGCAGCAAAATCTAACATAATTACAAGAAAAGGAATAAACGTGGCATGCCCGACCCCTCGACAGCATCTTCCCAAGCAAAAACAAGTAAACAGAAGGCTGACCACGGCCCCGTGCCCAGCGGACACGGGGGCGTGTTCAGGTGTCTGCAGAAAGGACAAAAGCATAGAAGCTTCTATTTCCCAACACGGGGGCGTGCCCAGCTCAACACGACCGTGGTCAACGCTAAGATTCACAGAATCCAGGTAAATCTTGATAGTACAGATACGCTTCTGCACACGGGGCCGTGCCCAGCGGATGCGGGGGGCGTGTGGAGCTAATGCAGACAAATTGCAATTAATGAAGAAAGAGAAAGTGGATGGACACGGGGACGTGTCCGGGCTTCTGTGCAGCCTATAAATAGGGGTGCTTGGTTCACTTCAAAGGCATCCCTTGGCAAACCACCTCTCTCCCACTTCACCCACACTCCACCACTATCACAACCCACATCCACTACCATCATCCATCATCCATCTTAGAGTGTGTGTAGTAGTCTCGGGATCCAAGATTAATAGTAAGAGTTCTTGACAATCAAAGGCCATGTTTGCCTAAGTCTCTTACATCACTCGGTGAAGACAAGCATTTAGTGTAATACTTTTGTTTTTTTAATCTTTTCGCACTTTTTATTTGGTTTTGTATTAATGACTTTAATAACTAGTTTCTTATGTTGAAGGTGAAACTTCCTTATCATTTGTCTGTGGTGTCTTGGCATTATTTTACTGTCTATATAAAATAAAAGATTTACACCATTCATATCTCTACGGTCTATATAGAGATATGTTGGCTACCTGGTCGAGGGTTAAGGGAATAGTTTGGTAAGGTTCTTGCCTTGTTTAGTGTATAGATCCTGCAAGGACCTGGGTCAAGCTTACTAGGACCTCCTTCAATACCCACTGGTATTGGATGGCGGGGGTGCGAATGGCTTGATCCCCTCATATGTAAACTACTATTAATACATTAACCCGGCTACTTGGGATTGTATCCCTGCTGACTCAAACCACTTAGCCGAGGGTAACGTCACCTTCAAAAAAGGGGCCTACCACATTACGCATTAATAACTTAATTAATTATCTTTCAATAATCCAACCCTTTAGGATTGTATCCTTGCTGACTCAAACTACTGGGTTGAGGGTAACGTCGCCGCCTACTACTATAACTAAGATAATCTCTTAAAAAGTGCAAAAGTGCGGAAATCATCAAAGGTTACACTAAAGGCGAGTCGGATCCAAGTGATTCATCTTGTCTATCTGTTTTATTTTATTTTTATTTTTCAGCATTTATAGTTTTTATTTTCATGTTTAAAACTTTTTCTAAACTTTTGATTTGATTAGACGTTGAGGATAAACCGGTACTAAAAGCTCTTGTGTCCTTGGACGATCTCGGTATCTTACCAACGCTATACTACGCTCACGATGGGTGCACTTGCCCATATGTGTGTTTAGTGTTAGTAAAATATCGTATTTTATAAATTTAAAACTTGACTAAAGTGTTAAAAAGGGCTTAAAATATAACTAAAAATATATTCACACCGACACACATCACCCCCCCCCCCCCCTCTATTCTAACCGGCCCCAAGATGGCCCCACAACTTTCACCATTAAATAATTGTTTTGTGTGGCCAAGATATCCAACATAAGACCCCATGGTTAAACTTATGTTGGAGATTATAAGAACTTGTCTAAAGGATCATGAACATTAACTTATCACTTTCAAATTTCACCATCTTTCTATCCCCTCTTCTTCTACCTCACGGCCACACCACAACTACACACATCACCATTTTTCACTCATAATCAAGGCAATCAAAGGTTATACAAAGGTGCTAGAAGGTGTTTAAGGAAGGTGTGAAGCATTGGAAGGTGAAGGACCTTGCTAAGGAGCTTTTATCCACCACATCTTCTTCATTCTTCTTCTTGAGTTCTTGCCACTTCCCTAACCACAAGAGCTAGTGGTAAGCTTCATACATCCATTTTTACTTCATGTTTAGGCTATGTACAAGTTACACCATCAAAGAACATAAACTTTAAAAGATGAAGACATGTAATCTAACATAATCTAAGTAAAAACAAGTTGTTATGATGTTGTTTGATTTATGATGTGAAGTTGTGAATGTTGATCTTGTGATTTTAGTTAGATCCATCATGTGAAAGCTTGTTAGAAGCTTAGATCTAACAAGTTTAACCATGATGAAACTTAGTAATGAACTTGAAGGTTTTCAAAGTAAGCATGAAAGTGGCTTTAAAATATGTTTTTCATGATCTTAGAAACATAAGACTTGTGGACGGTTAAACTTTGTAAAATAAAGTTCATAAAAGTTTGTTAAAGTTTCACAAAAATGTTTATTTTTGGAAGATCTAAGTATGTAAAATGTAGATCTAAAAGACTACATGTTTTTAAGAAATATTCAAGTTCATCATAGGATTTAACATGATGATTTTAGTGATTTTACTTGATAATGTGTTGAATCTTGAATTTTGATGATGAAAAGAAAATAAACACATGTTTTAAAAACATGGGAAACCTGCATTTTTAGGGAAAACTAAGTCAATTTTTTTATAAAATTTTGACACTTAGAAAAATATAAGTTTTGGTGAAACTTTTTCCCTAAAAATTCACCTAAAAATATTTGCTAAGGTTTTCTAATTTTTATACAAAATTACAAGTCAAGAAATAAGGTTTTTTTCAAGGTTAAAATCAATATTAAGTATGTATATTTTTAAGAAAAAAAATATATGTTTAGTGGTCATAAAATTATGTGCTAAGTGTATATTATGCGTATTATATATATTAGTGTATATTAGGAACTTGAAAGATACACTAAATACTCGAAGGGAGTATCACCACCAAAATACACATACAAATACATAAGAAATACTCAAGTATACAAGTATACAAAATTACCCATAAAAGGGTATATGGAAAAATACACAAATATATATATTGATATAAATATATATCCTACAAATTTATGGACTTGGACAAATATTCGGACTTATTGGACAATTTTACATATTTATGGACTTATACGTACACCATTACTACAAGTAATGAAAATTATAAAAGTCGGACAAGTGACGAAAATAAACATATATATATATATATATGTATATATATGTGTGTGTGTATTTAACAAAGTATGACAAAATATATATATATAACAAGTAAATCTTAAAAATATAATTCCGGAAAGTATTAAAAATCAAAGAATTTATTTTTGGTAAACAATGTAAAATACACAAGTATTTACACCACATACAAGTATATTTTCCTAAGTATACTTATACAAAAATAATATTGAAAATATTATTTAACAAATTACTTATATTTATTTTTGAAAAATATTATAAGTATCATATTTTGGATAAGTTAGAAATATATATATTATTTTTAACATAAATCGTTTTCAAATACTACATGCACAAATATATATTTTGGGAATAAAATATATATATATATATTTATATATTCACAAGTGAAAGATACAAGTTAGAACAAACAATAATGCGACGAACGGGCGAGACCCGACCATCATGGGCACGACCCACACACATGACGAACTTGTACGACTAAAACAAACTAAATACATAACTCAAGATGGTAACTTGTACTAGTAAGTTACAAGTTTAAGTGATTAACGTACGTAGAACGTTTATAGGTTGCGACGTCTACGAGACAAACACCGGTGAAGTTTCGACGCAGAAGACGCAAATCAGTGAGTTCATGTCCCCACTTTTAAACATTTTCTTGTTTTCAAAACTTTGGGGAAAATACATGTACTATGGAATGTTAGAACAAAACTAAGGAATGATACATAGATCATGTTACGAATAGGGTGAGACTTAAGCACCATTAATCAACTATGTACCTAGACCGCGGAACAAAAGGTTAGATCTAATGGGTTTCAGGAAGCCACACTCTTGGCCACGTTTCACCTAGAGTGCTTTTGTGTCTCGAGTCGTAAATCGACGGAAAAATGCTTATGGTTTGGATGCTTCCTATGTCGTTACATATGTTAATCGCCTTGCAAACCATTAGCGATCTCGATTTCCTTACATTTACCGAATACGTTTTTCAAGAACAATATACAATGACATACCATGATTCTTACAACTATTACTCATATGTTTTACACAAACTGCATGAATTCACACCAACTTTTGTTGACGATTTTCAATACTTACATGTATTTCAGGAAACTAAGTGGATGTGCGCAGCCTCTTTTGCTCAAGAAAGTAGTTTATGTTTCAAGACGTCATGTGTCTGAACTCCTTTGCCACCTTTTGATGGATTTGTTTTCTATATCCCGCCTCCTTGCGGTGACATAGGGTTGATCTTTGATTTGAAATGATGTTGTAAACTTTTCAAACAATTATCTTTTGTTGTGATGTAAACTTTAAACTTAACTTGTGTTTTGAATGTTTAAACTATGAATGACAATTTGGAGTTGTTTTATATCATGTAGTATATTTACTTAGAATGCAATGAGAACCTTTCACGATCACACCTCGTGCTTCCGCCTTTGAAATGGGTGTGACATTCCCCTTTTTCTTTTAGCCACTTAAAAATAGCCAAAAAAGTTCCTTACCTTTACCCTAAGCCCAAAACCCGTAACTTCAGATATGTGCGTTGTCTATGTGTTATAGTGGAGGAATGATTGTCATACAAGCATATGAGTACAGAGTTTCATATCCGGTTAATGAGTGTTTAATACTAGCGCATTACACGCTAGTCCAGATATTAAACCGAGGGGAGCGACAAATTGTGAGGGGTGTGTTGTGTGAAAATAAAAACCGGGAGCATGTTAGGCTTAGTTGGGCGAGTTCTGTTTTAAAAATGTGTACCATGTTTGCTTGCTTAATTAACACATCTAATGCAAATCTAGGAATGGGGTATGACTTTGGACCCTAGTTAATACTTAGTAGGGGCGTTTGGGGTATTTGTTAATTGTCTGTGATAATGTTTCGAACGGATTTGCTTAAGGGCAAGCAAAGGTCAAGTGTGGGGATGTGATGGATGGGTTTTGGAATGTGAATTATGTGTATTAACTATGGTGTTCTATGTGTTTTGAATGTTTAAATGTGTGGAATAGAGTAACTATGGGAAAGTGGTGTTTTGTAGGTTAAATGTGAAAATTGGACGTGTTTACGGGAGCACTAAGGAGTTAGAGATGAAAGGAATGGAAGATAATAGGATTGGAAGGCTAAACATGAAGTTTGGAAGCTAGAAGGTACAAGAGGCGTGGAACGGAAGATACACATGAAAAATCAAATTGAACAGAAAGATGCCAGCATAACTTAAGCCCTAGACTTAAGCTACGCCCAGCACTGAAGAAATGACAGAAACTCTCCAACATAAGCTACGCCTGGGGCTTAGCTTACACTGGACACCAGACGTGAAAACGTATAAAGAGACTAAAATTAGGTTTTGCCCATTATCTTTCATTCAATACAACAATTGGCGATCCCAGAGGACTCTAGGGGTGATTCTAGGTTTTCTTCCACCATTCCACACCATTCAAACACATTCCAATCATCAATCATGCAATTCTCCATCAAGATTGAAGATCAAATCAAGACCATGAGCGGTTAATTCCCTAGTGATCATCTCCGGGGCTAGGGTTTTTGTTAAGAAGCGGGTTAACTTGTGTTACATACTTTTGGATTGGGATTTGCCTAATCATTCGGTTAGTTTATCTTTATGTTTACTTGATTTTGATTAAACGGTTGTTGGATTATCATATACACACTTGTTCACCAGTTATTTGGTTTTATCATCAACAATTGAGCTTAAATTCTAAGTTGTCATTGTTCTTTAACCTTTAACCATTCAATTTGATTGTGTTTATGATATCTAGGAGTGGTAATTAACTAGGTTACTATTCAGTTGCGTCAATCTTTCGGTTTCGATCGTGGATCATTGCAACCAAATATATTATATGTTAGTTATTTATAAAAACAAGTAGGTTAACAAATCATGTCTATGTGATTTCCACTTGGTAATAATTAGGTTACCCGACTTTCTTCACAACCTGAAAACCCGGAGATTGGTCCTTTTTCTCACAATTGTGTACAACTACACTAATTAAATTCGTTTTCACACCAATTCTCTCAATCAGCAAAAAGCAAATAGTTTAGAATTAGATAACTACTAAAAGCAATAAACTTTAACACTTTCCACTAATTCCCCATGGATCCAACACCCTACTTGCTCTTTACTAGTAAAGGTGATTAGGACACTTTTTAATTATATTTTTGACCGACCTTACGACATCGATCAAAAGGGGCTAAAGGGCAAATGTGTGAAAGTTGATTAAATCAAAACGACAAAAAAAGGGTGGAGACAGGTTTCGAACCCAAGTCTCCACCTGGCTAAACTAAACCAACCACTCCACACTGCTCCTTGTGTGTTACAATCCCAGCGCATTTAACTTTAATTCCCAACCCGAACCCAAAACCCTTTCTTCTTCGCTGCTACGCAGCCACGCGATCCAAACTCACCTGCAACCCGACCCGATTTATTTCATGATTTTACTCAACATTTCACTCCCCAAATGTCTCCAAGTGTTTCGGTTTTGTGGAGTAAATGACCCCTTATCACTTAATCATTCCCTAACTGTCTGAAATTAATCAATTTACTCTTAATTGATCAATAACACCATTAATGCTTAACATGAACACAAACGGGTTTTGATTCAAATTGTAAAATTTACTTTCAAACCCTATACTATACAATTTCTCTGATCATTCCATACAAAACCCTGTGGAGAATTCCTCGTTTCATCAACCATGCATCACGAATTAATTTGAATATTAAACTAGGGCTCGTTACTTCAAACAACAATTTATTCTCCAATTCTTAATCTTTTCAGGTGATTCTGGTGTCTATCTTGCTTAATTTTTCATGCTCTACAAAACCCTACTATCCATTTCTATGATAGAAGGGCAATTGAATTCGAATTTGATTATTGTTGAAACTAGGGTTCTTAGTTTATAGATTTGGAGATTTTGATCATAGACTTGTGTTTTGATGAAATTGGAAATATGTTTCTGTTATAGATTTGTGTACTTTTTGGGAATTTTTAGATATTATTTGGAGTTAATATGATTTTTACATGTTTTAATCATTTGTAAAATCAATTAAAAATATATAATTATCACAAATAATTTCTATAAATATTTCTACTAAATTTTTACAGGTTATTTTCTGTAAATTTTGATAATTAAAGAATTTATGAAATTGTTAAACAAATAAATTCCTTTATAAAATTAATTATTTTAAATAAAAACTATGATAATTACTAAAATTCATTTATAAAGTTTTCGATGAATTTAATTAATTTATCTAACTTTTGTCATTTACAAAATATTATAACCTATTAAATTGGTATTTCTAGGAATTAATCATGTTTAATTAAACTGGAAATACAAATACTGATTTGTAAATTATTGTAAATAAATATTTTATATATTTTAAGTCCACAAATTGGCAAACCAAATTTCCTAGAAATATTACATTTTTCGCTCGTTTAGTACCTTTTTATGTATATTATAGGGTGATTATTGTTATTGTTTTAGATTTTAGTCATTTCTCTTCGTGCGGTAATTCTCGTGAATCGATTCTTCGCAAACTGGGTGAATAGATATTTTCATATCCCCTTTTTGTCACTAAATATTTTGGGGGTGATGTGTCTTTTTTTCTATTGTTTCTATTTAAATCATTAACATGCAAAATCAATGTGTCGCTACGTGTTACATACTCATGTGTATATTGTTTTTAGTATCTATTATTTCATATGCATGTATCTACTTGTTACTCGCTTTGTGTCATATTGTTTCGTGTGGATCCACCGGCTGGTCGGTTCCCCACGGTCATGGGATAAACTAGGTATCACCATCGTTTCTTTCAATTCGCTCTTCGGGGCTTGAATCTCATTGTTTCTTTATTATTATGGCACATTATCATATTTGATTGTGTGATTGTTGTTATTGTGATTTTTATGGATGTATCTCCTACAGTTGAAGTTGCATGTTATATCATTTTTAAATAAAATAATAAAGCAAAACATTTTATTTAAGTTTAGATCTATTGACAAACTTTATGTTGACCCGAAAACCTTTTTTATGCATGATACAGGTAACCAGGTGAGAATTGAAGACGAAGACATGTAGGACATGCCTTAGTTAAATAAATTGGATTATATTTTGTGGTTTATGACTTTGAAATTTTTATTTGAGATTTTATATGGTATGTGTGACGCTTTAATTTGATCTTGCTTTAAATATTTAAACTTATAATAGTTGGCATGAGCTATGGACAATCATCTCGCTCTGACCAATAATCCGTTTTGGCCCGGGGTGTGACATTTGATTTCGTTGAAGATGGATTGTTATGGTTCGGTTGTTTTTCCTTTGGTGAAAAATTTTTAACTGATGCATGTTTATGTGGCTTTAAGGGTAGCTTTGTCGACACCAAAGTCTGTATTGTCGTATTTGGGTTTATTTGTGGCTTTGTGGTCACGTCCACTGGTGGCTTTCATGTGGGTGCATTATTGTGGACATGATGCTTTGTGTGCGTTATGTGAATATGAGGGTTGTACCAAAGTTGTATGGGTTATACAATGGCAATCTAATTATATGGCACTAGTTAGTAACATTGTTGGGCTTTTGTTGCTTTGTACTTTGCGCTGTTGTGATGTTATTCATATGTACTTCATGTTCTAGAGCTTTTACACTAAATGGGTATATGATGTTGCACTTATTTGTCCCCAGCGTCATTTGGAAGCTATTATTCTGTAGAGTTGCTAGATTTGGTATGTTGCAACCTTTGTTTCCCTAATGTCGTTGATAGAATTCAAATTGGTCAGCGAAACGGCAATTCAAAACTGGCACCACAACTGCCTTTGGTTCAGGTTCGTGAGGTCAAAAGGATGGAACCGTATGATTGAACAAAAACATGCCTACGGTGGTGGTTAGAAGAAGAAGAAGGAAGGTTGTGGTCCAAAAAGAGACCGAACGGCTAGACCAGTTGGAGGACCAAACGCTTATCCAAGACAAGATAATTGATCGTGCCATGAAGATACATTAGCATGGCTTATGCGCATTAGGTTTAATCTTTTAGTTTAGAAAAAAATTATTAGGGTTGTAGCTTTTTTAATGTTTATATTAACGTTCAGTCTTTCGTTGAAAAATTGTCGTAGTTGCAACCGAAACCCATCGCATCATGACGGGGTGTAATTCTAGTTAATTAGAAATGACAAATATAATAAATAAATAAAAAGTTAATTAGTTTACGAAACTAAGTGCACTTAGACTAGTGGGTATGGGGGCCGGCTGAGGCCCGGCGCCGGTCCCCCACACCACCCCCCATAGGGTCGGCCCGTCACATTCGGCTCCCACCAGCCGGTCTTGCCATGCCTCTCTCCTCTCTCCTAATACACACACATCTATACATACATACATATATATATATATATAAAGGGGTTCATCCCCCACCCCCCTAGGTCCATCCCCTCCAAACCGAGCCTACGTGGCGCTGACGTGACGGCCCATCCCCTTGGAGATGAGGCTCTCCATACCCACCAGTCTTAGAAAGATAACAATTTATGTAAGTTTTGACTTCTGAATTCTGAAAACATCTATTGTGAAATCGTAAACCATTTTCCTAAAAAAGAATTTTGGAAACTGAAGCCTTTTTACATAAAATAAACCACCGTGCCATCTTTTTTACCCTCTATTGCTCAATGGACAAATTTTGCTTACACGTAACTTTTTGTTTTTTCCTTTTTCTATGAAGGAGTGCTCATAAGTATACAAAAGACCTTGGCTTTTACACATGTAAAAAAACAAGAAATAATAGTATCAAACAATAATAATAACAATAACATCTTCAAACTTCATAAATTACTACATTGCCCCCACCTTTGATCTTCTCCCATAAGTAAAAAAACAAGAAGAAATCCAATGCAAAACTAGTTCACTAGCAAGAGACAATACAGGCCGAGGTTTCTTCCAAAACCGGAACACTTCCAACGACAGGTTGAAAACCCGCAATGCTTTCAAGCCGCTCCCATGTCAGCCGCCGCTTCTCGGCCACCACGGTTGACTTTGACTTGTCTTCCTCTGATTGCCCTTGGCATGACTGCACCAATTCTTGATCAACATCATTCAACATCTTCATCATGTTTTGTGCAAGGTTGAGTACGGTGCGGCTCCAATGGTTTTGTGAGTTTTGCTCTATCGTCAAGTAGACAAGAGGTATAATCACGTGGCGGTTACACATTATAAGATGGAGGATATGTTCGTTGTTCCATAAGAAATGTGCTTGCTCAGCCACCTGTAAATAATAATCAAGCAGCGGTTACACATTATTAGTCGGATATCTAAAATCAAGAGTCTGTGTATGCAATCTTTCTGCAAGTGGAAACGGGTCAAACACGACAATAATTAGCTTAAAAGGAAACACGTTAGATGGGTCAAAAGCCGCCCAAAATGCATATTTAATACCTAATAAATACTTCTAAATCATTAGTCCAAAAAAGCTAGATCATCACTTAAAACACTATTAGTTCGCTATCATATTTGGCACGCTAATAATTTATCAAAAAAAAGGAGTAAAGTACACAGATGGTCCCTGTGGTTTATCAAAGATTTGGATTTGGTCCCTAGCTTTCCAAAAATACACAGATGGTCCCTGTGGTTTGTACTTTGTAACGCATCCCCAGATTTTTCCAAAAGTACACAAATGGTCCATGTGGTTTGCACTTTGTAACGCATTTAGTCCCTAACTTTGACGTGCTAAAACTTTAGATTTGTTGGCTGGGGACTAAATGCGTTACAAAGTGCAAACCACATGGACCATCCATGTACTTTTGGAAGGCTGAGGACCAAATACAAAATTTTGGTAGACCACAAGGACCATCCGTGTACTTGATTCTAAAAATAATTAGAAGCCTTGGACAATAAGTATTTCGGTTCAACCCGAACCGTGTCAACATGTACCATAAAAGATTACTCGTAACCCAACCCGCCTGACCATCTTGTTTTCCACATCTACGGGCTAATTGGTTGAAGGGTTACCTGGAAATGGGTGCTGCGAAGACAGCAATTTATACGTCGAAACAATGGAACCATAATTTTCTCAAACTCATCAGTGTGAATCTTTTCAAGCAACTCTTCCAACTCACTTAAAAACATCAACTGCTTCTGACTGCTAGTAACGGGCCAATATTTCAACAATCCCTTTATAACAGCGCTCGACAGTTTCGGTTCTTTCTCTACGAACTGAACCACACAATAAGTTAGCTGGTGATGATAAACCCCCACAGACTTCGGTTTGTGTAGAGGAACAAGAGCCCTTAGTAAAAACAGCTTGTGTTCGTTCTTTAACGGCAACGCGAAACCACTAATCACACTACCAAAGATCTCCAGTAATTCCGCAATCCCGTTGTGTTTTTCGGTTTCGAAAACAAAGCGGTATATAATGTTGCTTACGACCATCCGAATAAAGGGTCTATGAACCATGAATTTCCCGTAAACCCGATGTAGAACAGATTTCAAACAGTCTCTTTCTCGAGGATCTTCACTGTCGAAAAGATCAAGTAACCGTAATATGAACGAGTGATCGATATACTGTTTGACAATCTTCGGGTCAAGAGAGGATTGACTTAGAAATCTGAGAAGTATTTCGTATACAAGTTGTAGATGTGACCATGCGGGGTCAAAAGACGGTTCCTCATCTTCTTTTTCACCACGAGGCGAATAAAAAAACCGTTTTGGAGGAAAATCTCTAAAAAGATTGTTGCCACACATTTTACAAACCGCAAACATCGCGGGTTCGCTAAGTTTTGGCGATTCAGATGATAAAAAGTCGATAATTTCTAATAAAGTTTGACGCTTTATGTCTTTCTCAGCGGAATCTTGATCTTGATTATGAAAATCATATAACTTAGAGCAAAGATTTAGTTTACTGATCAGAAGTCTTAGCTTATCTGAGCTTTGGACGTCTTTGAACGGAACATGAGGATCAATCATGTCCCCTCCTGACATTATGCTTGCTGGAAAAATTGAGGAAGACATTTGTTTAACCGAGTTTAATCGACTTGAAATGGCATTATATGTGTTGATGAAGCTACTGTTTCCCACATCAGTTGTAACGCTAGTTGAAGAACCACCTCCGTCAGCATCTGGTGTATTGGATTTTGTGGATTTACGTGGGATTTTTGCGAGGAATTGCTTGATCATAGTGGAAACAGTTGAATTTGAAGCCGATAACAAACCTAAAACAATCCCAAAAAATGAATGTGACTGATAAAAAAATCTAATGCATTGGATTTTGCGGTCAAAAGAGGGGGAAAACAAAACCAAATATTGAATTTAGTGGGAAAGCGAAAGTGGGACGGTTACATAATTGTCATATGTGTCACATTTAAAGAAATACGTACAAATGTTTATGTGGTTCTCGCAGTTATCTACTTATAATCGGTTTGTATAATTGTATCTTCCTTTTCTTTAAATCATTAACAGACAATTTACAAACCAACATATTGTTGCTTCTTGTTCAAGCAAAACATAAATGTAAAAGGAATATAAAACCTTGCAAGATTTAACTTATTTTGGACAAAAGTTGTCAAGCAAGATAAGTTACTTCTGCATATACATTTCAGCATATTGTCCAAAATGACTGTCAATTTTGCAAACCATTTTTGTATTTTACCATTTTTGCAACAACCATGTTTAATATGTCCCAGAAAAAAACATGTACAAAATTCAAACAGTTGATTCACCATAGTAAATCCAAAATGATTTTCAATAAGAACCTCATCAAACAACAATTTCATTATGATCTAATCTCAAAATGGATATAAAAATTGGAACTTTTCAACAAAATCTTGAACATATTTTCAAGAAAATCTGAACAAATTTTCAAGAAAATCTTGAACTGATTTTCAAGAAAAGCCAATAACCATTGCCCCAACTTGAAATTAAAGCTATAATTCACAAGATTCATCATAATCCAACAAGAAAATTCTAAAAAAATCATGCATTTTCATAGAGTTGTGAAAAGGGATCTAAGAAGGAAAGATCCAGATCTACAACCCAGATAAAGATCTGCAAAATTACAACACAAAATTTAAAAAACAAAAATGGAAGAAACCCATATCATAAACAGACCAATGAATCCCAGATTCTGAATAAAATGCTACAAAATTAGCATCAAAATTGTCTACATCCAAGCAGTTTTCTGTCACGTATGTTTCCCCTTAAATAATTAAAGATAAATGAAACAGCCACAACAACACTGAAGAAGCAAGTAGGTCTTAGAGATCCATACATATATAATACACACAAATGTAGATACATACATATATATACACACATAGAGAGAGAGAGAGAGAGTACCTGAAGTTTCAGGGAGAAAAATGGACATGGGCTTCTGATGATAGAAAGAGATGAAGACATACCATGAGAGAGAGAGAGAGTTGTGTTAATTTCTTGAAATTGAAGGCATAATAATAATAAGAAGAAGAATAAGAATGATGAAAATAAAGGATACCGTCTTCCTTTCTGTAAGCATCCGAGAAATAGGTTTTTGTTCATGATTTTTGTACCTTCACAATATTATTTTTGTTTTGATCTTACTTTTGCTTTTCACTAATCAACTTTTAGCAAAAAATCTACGAGTAAAAATGAGAAATGGAAAAATGTTTTGAGCTTTTATTAAACCCCTAATATAAAAGTTTGTAAAATTGGTTTGTGCAATATTTATGGTGTATGAATTTTGAAGTTAGAGTTACTTTGGTTTTTAGCTTCAATTAAACCCCTAATACTCTGCGTTGTGACACCTGTTAGCGCCGGGGTGAGCCACGTAGGCGGCCAGGTGGCTTGCAAGCACTGTAACGGGGTGCCGGAGCAGTCACGCGTGAGCACGGAGGTGAGCATGGTCGCTTGGGCGAGCGGCTGTTTTGAGAGTGTTTAGGGTCGTGTGGTAACTTGGACGAGCAGAGGTTAACCACAACAGGCACAGGCGAGGGGAGGCGCAAGTGGACAAAGTGATGAATAGGCGTCTAATCAGTACAAGGGCGGACCTGGCTTAGAACCACTTTTTACCGGTAGTGTAAAATTTTATTTTATTTTTTTGATTTTTATACAAATGACACCCCTAAACAACTACGATGATACCCCTAAAAAAATTGTTTACAAGCCAATAGTAAGCCCAGATTGTTTACAAACTAAATAATAAGCACAAATGAGATTCTTTACAAACTAAATAATAAGCTCAATTACAAACTAAATAATAAGCCCAAATTGTTTACAAACTAAATAACAGTCCAAGCCTTTGAAGTTTGAATGGGCGGCACATTAGTAGGATACCAAACGTCGAGCAGGACGGCAGGAGAGATGTATGTCGCATTGTAGCTGAAGACTAAAGTGTTGAACTCCTGCTGTTGTGCTAATTGCTGAACCGAGTGGGCTGAACGCTGAAGTCGCTGAACAACAAAGATACCAAGTCGCTGAACACGGGCTGAAGGTGTCGCTAATGATCATTGATCATTGCTGATTGCTGAAACAGTTCAGAACAATAATCATCGAACAGGCTGATTGGTTGAAGTCGCTGTTGTTGTGCTGATTGTGAGTTGTGAGTATTCTTTATTTCTTTTCTATTTGAGTTCTTGAATTGTTTAATTTTGATCTAAAAATTAAAAATAACCCTAGCCCAATCTAAAATCTAAAAACATATTGCCAATATTAATGCATAAAGCCTAGCCAAATGTGATATGCTCAATATTGATTCGTTAACCTAAATACTAATAACTTTAAAAAAAACTAGTTTATAAAATTTAATTCGCTAAGGCCTAAGGGCCTTTTTTTTGGCTCGCCCAGGGCACTTGAATTTTCAGGAGCGGCCCTGCCCCGTACCACCAGCCCCCACCACCTGCACCTCCATCAACATTAACATCTTCGTCACCTTAAAGCACTTGTATATATATATATATATATATATATATATCTCACACACACACACACACTCACCACTACCTACCTCCACCACTTACCACCAGCCGCCACCACCTGCAACTTCACCAACATCAACATCTCAGCCACCTTAACTCCCTCCTCCATCCCAGATCCCATCATCCACCACATTTATAGAGAACGACTAGAGCGAGAGAGAGAAATCAGAGGGAAAGAGAGACGCGCACAGGATGGTGACGATGGGTTGCTAATGTTAGCAATGGTAAATTCAGTCGATTAAGGTACATGTTGCCTCTTAGGGTTTCGAGTTTTGAGTTGAATTTGTAGAGTTAGAACCGATTTAGGGTTTTATTGGTTGGGTTTTGATAATGGTTGTTGTTGACGGTGGTGGCGACGATGGGTGTGTTGACGACAAAGAAAGATGATGATGATGATGATGATGATGGTGGTGGTGGTGGTGGTGGTGGTTTATCGGTATAGAGATGGTAGTGGTTCAGATGGTGGCTGCTGGTGGCTGTTGGTGGCTGCTGTTCTGGCGGTGGTGACTTTGGTGGTGTTTTTGATGGGTTAAGGGTTGTAGGGGTTAGGTTTAGGTGGCGGAGGTGGGTGTGGGTGGAGATGGAGGTGGAGGTGGCTATGCTGATGGTGGTCGGTTGTTTTGTAGAAGACAAAAGAGTTTGTGGGCCCCACACTTTCAATATAATAATCTGAGTGTGTATAATATTTGTTTTTTTATTTTTAAAGAGATTGGTAAATAAGTAATTTCATATGGACTTAACGGTGAAAACTAACGGACATCCACTCCAGGGACTATCTGAGTAACAACACGTCAAACCACAGGGATCATCGGTGTAATTTCCAAAAGTTGGGGACTATAGGTGTTATTTTACAAAACCACAGGGACTATCCGGGCATTTTACTTATATATATATATATATATATATATATATATATATATATATATATATATATATATATATATATAACTTATTTCAGTTATATTATTATCATTTTATCCCCATCTCTCTACCCAACCCTAAAACACCATAACCGTCGCATACAACCTTCGGCCACCGTCGCCTGAATCGTCTCCCATCCACCAGCGCCTGAAACCCCACTCCCGTACCCCTTCATTCGACAAAATGTATCGATCACATTCCAAAACTATTTCATCCGTGCATATATTTTAAACAGAGCATCCAACAAATGAGGTATTGAATCACACATTATGTAACAGATTAACAAAACCAAAAACCTTGTGATGCATTGGAACATCACAAGATTTAATAATCTCGTTTAAAACAGATTTAGCCGACATGGATTTCCGGTTCTTGGTTGGGATGTGGATATAGGGGTTTTCATTTCTACCCATTTTAAGAATTTGGGGGAAATTGTATAATAGTTCTGAAGTTTTAGTAAAATGTGCTCTACTATGAATGTGTTGAATTTGAGTAATAAGGTATCAGTTGGGCCGGCGACCGGCGGTTCGGCCGGAAATTCAATGAATGGTCGGACCGGTTTCAGTGAGCTCTCAAACTTGTCGGCGACCTACAGTGACCTCTCAAACTTTCCGGTGGAAAAAAAAAGCAAAAGGAAGAAGATGGAATGGATTTTGGGTTTTAAGCTCTCAATATTTCAAATGGAAGAAAAGCAAAGGGAAGGAGATGGAATGGGTTTGGGTTTTTATTACCTTGGTTCAATAAATAAATAAATAAAATACTAAACTAATATGTCTAGTAGACTTAATTTGAAATGACCCACCCTTCGGTATCTTTAGAAAATGACTGATTCATTTTTCTATGTTAATATTTATTATTAGTTTTATGGATAGATTTCTTTATTAATACTTAATTAGTTTTATGGATAAAAAATTGATGGACATATTTCTTTATTAATATTTATTAGTTTTATGGATAGAAAATTGTATAGCAAATCTAGTATTTGCCCTTTTATTATTTGATTACGTTATTACATGTTTTTTATTTATTTATCATGTAGTTGGCTTTAGTATTTTGTACAACTTTCTGTCATAATTTTAATCATATTTTAAAAAATATATAGCTTGTTTCTTCAAAAAGTAGAGATATAATTTTAGAAACATAATTAGGTACAAACATTATCATCCGGTTCATAATCCAGTCGAACCGGTCGGACTGGTCCGACCTTTGACCTCGTAAGGCGACCGGGTCGACCTCCGGTCCGGTCCTGAAAAAATTGCCCAAGTTATGGAGAAAACCCATGAAACCCAACAATAAGATATTCAACCTTCTTCTCTCCCCCACACCTGTGTGAGTATTCTTGGTGTTCCAACAACTTTCTCTTTCTAAAATAGGAATTTGTTTATCTATCTAAAACAACAACTTTCTCTCACACACCTTGGTTCAAAGCTTTTGATTTCTAGAGATGAAAGAGGAAGGAGATAATGGGTGTGAAGAACCTACCGATTTCAGACCTTCTTCTCTCTCACATATTTGTGCATGTGTTATTGGTGTTCTAGATGAATACGATGAAGATTCTTGTTTCTCTCTCTTAACCAACAACTTTCTCTCACACACATGGAGAGATGGAATGGGGTGATGCTAGTTTTGATATTTAGAATTTTGTAACAAGAAGAGAGATTATCAAAGATATGGGGTGATGATGGTTTGATGGTGACAATCTGTACTTAAGTTGTAGATAAAGAGAGAATTGTTATAAAGAAATTATTTATGATGACTCTCCACGTTCTTAACTCCCGTCTCTTCATGTACTCTTGTATTAATAACATGACCTATATATAGAGGTCCTTTGTATTTGATAAGATATACTCAACATCAATAAGAAATTTATTCTCCCATTCTCCCATTCTTTCATTGCTAATAGATTTCTAGTTATTACATAATTGTTATTCTCTTGTATTTTCTATTTGTATATTGAACAAACACGAGTGCAACTAAAAGCATATATGATGATCACAAACCCGAAGTTTATGGTTCATAAGCATTTAATGATTGGCATGACCGGTTAGACCATACCGAGTCTAGATGATGTGAAAAATATCAAAGAACTAGAAGATTCTTCATGGTACTTACACATGTAATATTTGCTCTCAAGGGAAGTTAATGATATACCAACTAAAGTATGGTTTAGATCCCTAAATATTCTGGAAATAATAAGGGAATATGTGTATCCCGACATAATACCATTTAGTATACTGAAATCGATGCATCGTCTAAATGGTTATCAAATCCACAACCTGAAGCTTGTGTGATTGTGGCTTAGCTATAGTGATAGCAAGCATATTAATCCAGATTACTATTGGTTACAAAGCCAATGATCATGAGAGGAGCAAAAGTTCATTTAGGTACATGTAATTTTATATATAGTACCATCAATTTACATCAAGCCAATAAGTTATAGTTCTCCCCATACAGTTGGTTTTTGGTCAGGAACCAAAGATGTCTCATCAAAGATTTGGGTTGTGCGACATATATTGAAACTCATCCACCACACCGCACAAAGATGGGACTTCTAAAAAGTTTGAGAATATGTTGGGTATAAATAATCGTAGATTGAATTAAAGCCATTAGTGAGAAATCTGTTTATGGCTCATTGGTTTTCACTTTTGTGAATAAATGTTCACAACATTAGGGGGAGATAACAAGCAGCTGGAAAGTGAAATGAATTATCATGTCATATTGATCCTCAGATTATAAACTATAACTAGAAGTTTAAAGTATAATTCATTTACCAATATTAAAGAACAAATTACCAGACAAGTTCACTGACCTAAATAGAGTGACTAAGTAAGTCACATAATCAACTGCTTATGCTCCAGTTATATTTGTGTCCTAAGAGGACAACCACATACTTTGTAATAAGTTTATTGCACGCCTAAAGCGTGGTAGTCTAGTTGATTCCAATAATAAAATTCCTCGAAAATTGGAGCAAATAATTAAGATGGTCAAGTCGAGGTTATAATAATAAGATCTCCTGAAGAGGCATTAGACATGATGGTTCAAGAAGAACCTCAGGTACCTGAAAATAAAGAGATCTCGATAAGTTGTATCATGTCTAATATATGTATGGAATCGAAATAAAATTGACGTCGTTATACTTTTGTATATAATATAGCGCTTGAAATGACGAAGTGACGAGGATCAAGATTTAAGATATGCCTATGAATGAAAACATATAAATGATTGGCCAAAATGGAAAGACATAAATAAGGCAGAGTTGAATTCTCTAATAAGATGGAAAGTTTTTGGACCAACAGTTCATACAAATGGGTCTTTTATGTGAATCGTGTGAAAAAATAAATAAATTGATATATGGCAAAATTGGTGGCACAAGTATTTTCACAAAGACCTATAACTGATTATGAGGAGACGCATTCTCCGGTGGTGGATTTAATTAGTCTGGTAATATAAAGAGAGAATTGATATGTGTCTTATGAAAGTTATGAATCGCTGGATACTAAAAGTTTACATGAAAGTCCCTCAATGATTTAATTTATTCAATAAATGTAAAATAAGTTCTCGAGAACGATATGATCGTTGTATACAGATTCAAAATTGAATACGTTGAATATAATTGGAACTCCTGATGAGTATCCTAAAGCATTTAAGTGCTTATAAGGTTAAGTGGAAACATCTTATGGATGTAATTCTTGTGCACCAATAAACATACATAGAATACCTGTACTTGGTGATTATGGTATCTCAATGTACAGTGTATAAGCATGGTACAATATGTATTATACAAATGAAGCAAGTGTTCAAGACATCCTTGCATATGATATAGAAATCAATAAGGAGGTTTATGTAACAGAACTCCTAAAGAGTGTATGCACATACATTGTTTTTCAAAGTGGAAAGAAGTAAGTGAATGATTGTAAATGTCTGAAGCATTGATTTCAAAACCTCATGAATGTATCTTTATAAACTTAAAAAGATAGTATGGATAAAATAGTTGGATTGAGTGTTGTACAACTCATGAGATATTCTGATAAAGAGCAATATGAGTTTGATAATATCATCCATCTTTATCAAAAGTCCTCTTCTAAAAGTTCAATATAATCACAGTTTACAGTGATGATGTCTAGGCACATCGAGAGAAACTGTCAAGCTTTTAGAGGGAGAATTTTTGAATGACCTTGATACATTGTAATTATTGCTTGACCTGCAGTTCGAGTATATGTGTAATCAATCAAACTATATCTATTAGAGGTTGACGCGTTTTACCATGAACAAAGTTTATCCTTTAACTACGTTAAAGGTTGTTCAATTACTTGATATATAAAATGGCTGTTATAGCTTCATATGAAAGAAATTGAAATTTTTGGTCTAGAGGTACCATCTTTAAGTGCAATTGTGCATTAGTATTTCTTGCTATCTATTCATGATTTTATATATCTTTATTGAATCTATTGATTTGATATAGCATGTGTTAAACGACGAAATATTGAAATGGGAAAACATCTATTTCAATACATCTAAGGTATGTAAGATATGAATTTATATTTTACTAACCTATAAAAACAAGTTTGGTTAGTTTTGTAAATGCAGGGAATGTAACAAATCACAGTTGTGGATCTTATGATATTTATTTAAAATAAGAGGCATTAGAAGGCTCATATGAAGATATACAACATTGCAAACATAAAGAATTGCACATTAAGGGATCAAGCGACAAATTATTGACTACAAAAACTTTGAGCAAATTTCAAGAAAAATGGGCACTAGTCACTTGAGTAATACATGTTCAAATGAGGGGGAGTATTATACAAGTTGCACTCTTTTTCCCTTCACTAAGTTTTATCCTATTGGGTTTTCTTAGTAAGGTTTTTAATGAGGCAACGTACATGATCTAGAAGTATCAGGGGAGACGATACGTGTTGCACTCTTTTTCCCTTGGCTGAGGTTTTGTCCCACTGGGTTTTCCTAGCAAGGTTTTTAACGAGGCAACATCTCCAAGTGTACCAAGTTGATAACCAAGCGTATTAAAAGTTTATAGATTATTTTCATTTATCACGTGGATAGTCAAGGGGGAGTGTTATAAAGAAATTATTTATGATGACTCTCCACGTTCTTAACTCCCGTCTCTTCACGTACTCTTGTATTAATAACATGACCTATATATAGAGGTCCTTTGTATTTGATAAGATATACTCAACATCAATAAGAAATTTATTCTCCCATTCTCCCATTCTTTCTATACATTGCTAATAGATTTCTAGTTATTACATAACAAGAATTATATATTTAGATATATTTAATAGTATTTTATGTGTTTGGTGGCAAAGCATATTGACAAAAATATCATCCGATATAGTTATTAAGGGGGTGTTTGGGATTGAGTTTGGAAATGACTTAGGCTAGACGGTATGGGGGCCGGCTAAGGCCTGGCGAGCCCCGACGCCGGTCCCCCACACCGCCCCCCATCCTTTTCCGTCGTCCCCAGCAGTCCACAGACGAACTCGCCGGCCCACTTTTCAAACAATATAGCCGTTACAACGGCTATAATTTAAAAAAAAAAACCTTTTCCATTTTAAATATATATCCATTCTTTCTCCATATTTTATACAATTACCTCAATATTTCACCCATTCTTCTCCCATTCTCATCTATTTTTATAAAAACCACTCCCATTTTTATACCAATGGCATCTAATTCTATGTGGTCCTCGTCTTCTTCTGACGAAGAGGAGATGTTTTTTGCAAACGCTGTGGTAAAGGCGGCGCAGATTCTTTTGGAGGAGGAAGAGGAAGATGGCTCGTCTGAAAACGTTATTACCAGACGAATACGGATTAACAGAGACCGCCAAGGTTTGTCATTAATAAATTTTATATATTTATATATTTCCTCGTATTTATATATTTTTTACGACAGGAGCACACGAGAAATTGGTTAACGATTATTTTTCGGATGCACCCCTTTACAACGCCGACATTTTCAAACGAAGGTTCCGAATGAGTCGCCGGTTATTCACACGGATTGCTGATGATTTGGCGGGGCTAGACCCGTTTTTCACGCAACTACCCGATGCTCGGAATTATGAAGGGTTCACCACGTTACAAAAGTGTACTGCGGCCATTCGCCAACTGGCGTACGGGACAGT
The DNA here is from genome assembly GCA_030545235.1 of Helianthus tuberosus. Classification (NCBI taxonomy): domain Eukaryota; kingdom Viridiplantae; phylum Streptophyta; class Magnoliopsida; order Asterales; family Asteraceae; genus Helianthus; species Helianthus tuberosus. Next base: position 58,446,135 of record CM060384.1, on the reverse strand, counting down.
GGCCGACGCTTTGGACGAGTACTTACAGATGTCGGCAAGAACTGCGCGGGAATGTTTGTATCGGTTTTGCCATAATGTGGTGAAACTGTATAGCAAACAATATTTGCAGAAACCAAACGTGTATGATGTTCAACAGTTGTACCAAGCTCATGAAGCAAGGCACGGGTTTCTGGGAATGCTTGGTAGCATTGATTGTATGCATTGGGCGTGGCATAACTGCCCGACTGCGTGGCGAGGTCAATACACGCGAGGTGATCACGGCCATCCAACCTTAATACTTGAGGCCGTGGCGTCACAAGATTTGTGGATCTGGCATTCTTTCTTTGGGCTCCCTGGTTCACTCAACGACCTCAACGTGTTATACCAATTGACGATCTTTAGCGATGTCGTTAATGGAATCGGTCCGGACACCCGTTTTACAGTTTCAGGGGTTGAGTATAGACGCGGGTATTATCTTGGTAACGGAATATATCCGTCTTGGTCTACAATTGTCAAGACTATTTCATTTCCCGATGACGAAAAAAGGAAAAAAATCGCCAAGCGTCAAGAAGCTGCAAGAAAAGACATCGAACGTTGTTTTGGTGTTTTACAAAAAAAAATGGGTCATCCTTGAACAACCGGCACGTGCGTTCACACCGAAGAGGTTGCGCCTTTGTATGTACGCTTGCATTTTGCTCCATAACATGATTATTGAAGACGAAGGTCGGGCGATTTGTGAGTATGATGAGAATGCATCTTACGGGAATACCGTCCCGGTAGATCCGACGCAACAGGATTTAAACTCCTTCGCGCTAACCAACGACTTCACGCATGCAAACCTTCAACAGGATTTGGTAGAACATATATGGAACAACGTAAACGTCGGGGACGGTGACGGAGACGAAGACGAAGACGAGTAGTGTAATTTTTTATTTTTAGGAAATGTAATTTTTTTAATGTTATGAAATGAATTTATTTATGTTGTTTTATGTTGTATTTTTTAATTTTTATAAAGTTTTTATTAAGTTAATAAAAAAAACTTAGAAAATTATAAAATAATAAGATGGGGTAGCCCCATCCTCCACCCTCCTCAAAAGTGAAGGAGGCACATCCCCCACGAGCCGGTGATGTGGCGCCTACATGGCGGCCCATCCTCATGGGGATGGGCCTCACCATACCCTTTAGTAGGGGTGAGCACGGTGCGGTTCGGTTATTACCTATAACCGAAACCATAACCGCACACTGCGGTTATCAAAAAATCATAACCGTTCGGTTTCGGTTAATGCGGTTTTGGTTAATCGGTTATTGCGGTTAATGCGGTTTCGGTTCGGTTATAGGTCGGTTATTATTAGTGTAAACCATAATGGGCCAATAAGGTTGGGTCTTGGTTAGTGTAAAATGTAATGGGCCAATAAGGTTGGGTCATGGTTAAAAGTTAAAACATTCAAATACTTCACCAAAGATACATATAGATTAGGCCATGGTTAAGCATTTAAATACAAACTTAAAGACTTATGGTGCTACGGATTTGGCTATGTTTAAAATATTCGGTTCGGTTATTTGCGGTTATGAAAATAAGAATAACCATAACCGAACCGCAAAAATCGGTTATTAAAAATATAAATAACCAACCCTTCGGTTATTTCGGTTATCGGTTATTTCGGTTCGGTTTTTTCGGTTATTTCGGTTACGGTTCGGTTAATTCGGTTATGTGCTCACCCCTACCCTTTAGTCTTATTAGTTTTTTTTCAAAAAGCTAACAAGTCTTTTCCAAACTCAATCCCAAACATGCTCTAAGATAAAAAGTACAATATATTTAAATACATTAAAGATCTTTTATCTCAACCATTAGATCATATTGATCATTGGTTGTCATAAAGTTTACCGAGTTTTCTCCATAACAAAGTTTCCTATTTATCCATTCCCTATATAGGGGAATTTTCATTTGAGAAGAAAATTAAATTGAGAAGAAAAAGAACAAAGGGTAAAATTGTAAAACATTAAATAGTTTTCTCTCATCTCATTTATTATTATTTTTGACCAATTAATTAGTCATAAATATTATCATCCTCCACACTAAAATTTTTGCCTAGAAACATCAAAATTTATCCTACACGTTTTTAAAATTTATCCTTCACATATTGAAATTTATCCTACACAACTCGTAATTCATCCTACACACCTCATAATTTATCATACACCTTAAATTAATTTTTTTCTTCTTTGAAAAGATATATTTTTTTGAAAATAAGTTACAAATTTAATTTTAGTTAGCTATTAAAAAGGAAGACTAACAATTAATGATCTATCTAATTTTACCAATATACCCTTACACCAATATTAAATACAAAGATTAAATGAAGTAAAATAAAGCTTTTTTATTGGTTGAAGTTTGTTCTTTTTTATTCTTACAAAAAAATTCTTCTTATTTAAACCCTCCACTCCCTATATATGTGTATAAACCATAACATTAATAAACTAAAAAATATATAAAACTAATGAATGGATAATAGCTGAATAATGATTTAAAAGGATTTTTAATGTTTAGTTAACAATTAATGAGTGATTAAAGACTTTTTAATACTTGATTTTAATGTTTAGTTAACAATTAATGAGTGATTAAAGACTTTTTTAATACTTAGTTGATAATTAATGAATAACTCTAGAGAGGTGTATTTAATGTTGAGGGTATAGTGTGTGGTAGGATGGGGACAAAACTACAAATAGATGAGATAATGAATAACTTGAGAGGTTTTACAAAGGTACATGTTTTTTTCTATAGATGATAATATGATATAACTAACACGTCAAATAATGTAATTAGCATTGATAAGAATAAATTGAAACGTCTCATTTAAGGCAATTAGCAATCTCGTTTTTAAAACAAGTTCAATGTCAATCCAAATATATTTATTTCAATATATTGTTCACAAAAACGAAATTTGTAAATGATTGGGTGGGGGTATCTCTCAAATACAAATGCATGTGAGGTTATGTACCTTTTTCCTAATCTGAAAGTAAGTCACTTGGTGGCTGATGTCTCCCATGTGAACTTAATTGTTGGTTCATAAAAGAAAGAAACCAATAATATTAAAAATTTGATTTTCAAAACCTATCAATCTAATTTAATCTCAATATAATTTTTTTTTTGTATAATCGTCTATTTTGGGTACTCAAAAACCGTTTTTACATTATCTAATTTACAAAATAGTTAAATTTTAGTGTTCAGTTTACACTAACTGTTAAAGAGTCAGACAAACAACAATTAAGTGTCAGAAATTGATTTTACAGTATTCGATTCATAAAACAAGTTAGTGTGAGGGATTGTATATGATTCAAGTAAATAGTAAATTACGTTACTTCTTTTTATTCTTTAATATAAACCAAATTCTAAAAAATGATTGTCTAATACCCTAAATAAATTATTTAAACTCTTATAACCCCCTTTTGTAAATTAACTAAAGAAACACTTAATGTCAACGATTTTGCAAAACATAATTTTTATTATATAACTTAACTAGTGATGTAAACAAGCCAAATCATTAATAGGCTACTTTAAAAACTCAAATCAGGTCGATCCTAAAAAAAGCTCGAGTCTAAATTAAGGCTTGTTTAACATATAAGTTTGGGCTTAAGCTTCACATTTCAAGATTGAGTATTACTATTTCATTACAACTATATATTACAAAATAATTAATTAAATATTAGAATATACTAAACAAGCCAAACTCGAGCATCAAAACTTTACTAAAATTTTCTCACAAGCTGAGCCATACCTCTAAATTTAACACCACCAATTATTCTTAACATTCAAAAGTGACAATAGATAAACATGTAAGAAATAAATAAACAAATATGTATAAAAAGGTAAAAAAAAAAAACATACAAATTATACATAAATATATACACATACATACATACATGCATGTGAGTGACAGGCCCAGACGTTGCAAGTTATTTCTAAGAGCATAGTTATGATGATTGATTCTTTACACATACAATGAGGCAAAAGGACAACATCAAAAATGCTATTAAACATTTCCAGCAGAGAAGTGATCAACATTCCCATCTTGTTTCTCATATTTCGGCCGCCACTGGGTCCTTCCCTTCACAATCTCGCCACCAGGAGTACCATCTCCACCACCCACAAACAAGAGCACATGTTGGCAATCAACACGCCCGGAATCGCCTATTCCACCATTGTCGTCGTCGCCGCCACCTAATACCGAGGTCAGTGATTTCAGCACACTATCCTTCCTACATTCTCTACGGTACTCGAGAGTAATGCGAGCAAGCTCATACTTCTCCACAACTTGTGGAGCACTCTGCGGTATCAACCATGAATACTAAAATTAGATGGACACAAAAACATGACTGTTGCTAGAAATGTTCATAAACTGTTGAAACTGACCAAACCATCAAACCGAAGCCATTCATCTGGGTTGTCTGGTTTAATTTACAATTCGGTTTTGGCAGCTTGGAAACGGCCGTATAAACCTGTTTTTTATTTTATTTTATTTTATTTTTTTACATTTTTGGAAAACGCATTTATTTATATGTATTATATTTGTAACATCTTTACCATTTTAAATATTAAATTCAAATTAACATCCTAGATAAAATATAAAAATCGGTTAAAACCTCCAAACTGCCAAAACCGAATCATCAAACCGCTAAAACCAGCTGCCCAATCCGGCTGGTTTAGTTTGCAGTTTCTCTAAACCGAAGTTAGTGGTTCGGCCGCTAATTTACGTTGAAATTGCTCAAACCAGACCGTGCGTAACCAACCCTAATTGTTAATATAAATCTTATGGCCATCAGTATGATATGTGTGTAAACGTTTTACCTCAAGGATCCAGCCAATATACTTCACATTGTTAACATGCTGGTTGACATCCAAATCACTCCATCTTGGCTGCATGAAACATAACCCAAAATATCAAAACAGACAGGACTATCGATAATGAAAATGATATGCAACATTTATAAAACAATTAAAGTTGACTCACAATCAAACCGTCGCGAACATAGTCAGCAGTGCTTTCGTCAAGTTTAGATAATTTTCTAGAATCATCCTCCACAACCGGAGGTGCATCTACAAAGTAATGCTCTATTTCACCTCGAACTTCATCTGGGATTTTAGATAACCTCCTTGTCTCTTTATTCATCATAACCCAGTTACTGTAAAATATAACAACCAAATATTTTATTGTTACAATCAGCAAAATAAAAACTAAACAAGATTAAGAAATAAAATGTTTATATAAGTTATAAGTTATAACCTTGAGGCTCTTGTTAAAATCTCGCCTGTTTTATAATCACGAAGCAGCCAATCACGGCGCATACCGTTTTTCCCATTTGGGGCTACCCAAGTATCTACTTGAACAACATCACCCCTGCAATAGATTTTAGAATGTCAAAAAAACATATCGAAGTGTCGAACTCATAATTAAGCAAAGTCTGTTCTTGATTCTTACCAAGTTGGATAACGGTCAACTATCACCTGCATCTTCGTCACCACCCAAAATAGATTTCGCTTGTACATTTCTGGTGTTGAACCGAATCCATCGCCCAGAAGACCCGCAGACTTTACATGATTAAGGGCTGTTTCCTGGTAAATTATTAAATATTAATCTTCTGATATAACACAAACACAGAGAAAAAGAAAAGAAAAAAACCTGTAAATGATTCATTAGGGTTTCTATCGATGCGGTTCGATCAGCTCCTATTTCATATGATCTAATAGAGAAGTTTTGACTGAATACAAGGCCATCCTGAACAATCCTCCCTAAACCGAAAGGATCCATATCAGCAATCATATCGGGGCGTTTGGTCTTCCATTCCAGCATCATCCATTGCTTCTCTGCAGCCAAGAAGATTGTTGTGATTGCAGCAAGAAGCATGCTCCAGTCTGGCAATTGGTTGATAAAGGTTCTTGGGGCAGGTGATGTAGAATAATCATCGGTTTTGAAGCCATTCATGATACGTGATCTACTCCCATTCACCTCAGTAGGAGCCTGTGCGTTAGCCTTAACTTTCATACCACCGGAACTAACAGATTTTGTCTTGATTCCGCGCACATCAACACTACCTGGTTCACCTCCAAGCTTATCAGATGTCTTGGCTCCAGAGTGAGGTTTTGGGGAAGAAACCGGAAACAGCGACGCAGTAGCACTCATAGCTACCATGATTAAAACACTTGAATGTTCCGATCCACTTAAACGCTTATAAGCCGAATCTAATCAAACTGCAACATACGAGAAACTTTGTCATTAACAATCAGTAAAGGTAACAATTTATCATGCACTTACAAGTTACAACTACCACATGACGCATACCAAAACTAAAATACATTCTATGGTAAGATAATTCAATCAATGTCTTTAAGCCATTCAACTACGATAAGCCGAACGTGTAAATAAGATTTATTTCATTTCGACTACGTGTTAAACCTACCTATCATAATTAGCACGCGCCCAACAAACTGAAACTAAGAAGCCCACCTATTATGGATTACCAGACAACCTACCTCCCTAACCAACAACTACCCCTCATAAACGTCTCTTCAACAAACACCAACACGAAATACGCAATTAAACTACTTATTTGCTATATGTTACAATCAAGCTTATTAAACATAACAGATCAAACTCAAATCAACCAACTTATCATAAATCAAAAGCCTAACATCAAATTCATTTAATCATAACCTAACATCAATTTCATTAATTCATTTAATCATAACCTAACATCAAATTCGTTCAAAAACCTCCATATGAAACCTAATTTTCTACCTTCTAGACCTAGATTCACAAAAAAACTAAACACATAGAACAAAATTGAACACAAATTGCAACCGTACCTCTCTCTAAGCTAACAACGATCGATAATACGTACACATGTGAAAGAATAACTGATAAAATGATAAAAAGCAGGCGATTAAAGATGTGTAGCAATTGTTGTAAGATCTGGAAGCAATAAAGAGCGAATAAACGGAGAGAATCGTTAACCTAGGGTTTGCGATTACGAATAGTGCTGAATTATGTTCTGAGATTCAGATTCTTCAATTACAGAGAGAGGTTGAGAGAGACTGAGGAGGGCCAGCGGTAGTAGGGATTCGGTGCCTAATAGTACTTTCTTTGTATTTATACTCCACCTTGCCTCCCGTTAATCTGATTTTGAGCCTGGCCCCACTTATATTATTAATTTATTGGAGTTTGTTTTTTCCTTTGTTTTACCATTTTACAAACTCGAGGATCGTTTGAAATTGGTTTGTTTTTATTTTTCAAACATAAGTTGATGGGCGGAGGTTTTAAGGGGCGGAGGGTACGGCTGATCTTTCGAACTTTTCGTTAGATAGTGGAAAATATGTAGTTTTTGTATAAATTTTTTTGGATATATATGTTCTCAATCCCCCGATTTTATAGAAATTTTTAGGTCCGGTAACTTACGCCCATCGGTTGGAAATCTCAAGCTTCGCTACTACATAAGTCAAGCTCGAATCAAGGTAAGTTTATAGTTTGCTTGTTCACGTTGAACTGAGTTAAGCTAGGTTGGTTAACTTTGACAGGTTGAGTAGATCCTGGTTTGCCTCGTTTTCATCCCTAACTGTAAACAATATTAAGTTAGTTTTTATAGGTAATCTTTAATAAATCGTTTTCATCCATATTATAAATTTTCTTGTATTTGCTATTTCTAATATTAGATAGTTAGATATGTCTACGTATTACAAAAGCTAGAGTATTAATATATTAATAACCACATTTACTCAATATGACTAAAATAGCATACTTAAGTAAATATCTGTAATTAAATTAAAGGACTTTAGTTTATCAACATTGAATGGCCTAAGCGATACAAAACGTGTCCAAAACTTGTAAGGGTAGATGTATATAAATTATTTGTCTCAATAAATGAAACGATACAACCTTTCAAAAAAAATGAAACCATACAAAACGTGTCCAAAACTTGTATGGATAGAAGTATATAAATTATTTGTCTCAAAACGTGTCCAAAACTTGTATCAACTTGTATGGATAGAAGTATATAAATTATTTATCTTAGGGTGAAGGGAGTGGTGCGGCAAAGGCATCGGCAAAGCCGATTGCCGAGCGGCAACACCGCCGCCATCCATTTTTCCCGCCCGGCAAAGTGGTGAATTCGGCTCCATGTCACCGATCGACAAAGAGGGAGGGGACAAGACATTTGCAGTGATGTGTGTGTGTATGTTTGACTTTATATTTTTTTTAAATTAAAAAAAAAGTTTACAACTTTCAAGTGTTTAACCAATGCCAATACTTTTCACCAAAGTTTAAACTCTTTAAACGTGTTGACATGACACCTTCTCATTGGTTGATTTTGAAGTTTACCACTTTCACCTGTTTAACCACTCCCTTCACCCTTAATAACTGGAAAAAAAAAATCTTGCTGTTGGAAAAAAAGGAATAAATAAAAAAAAAATCTCAAATAATATCCCCAAAATTAAAATTTACTTAAGTTATAATTTATTATATGCGCTTCATTGTTTAACAACAAATACTTACTTTAAGTTATAAGTTGAGTAAAATGCACGGATAGTCCCTGTGGTTTTGCAAAGTTTCAGCTATAGTCCCCAGATTTTGGAAATTACACTCATAGTCCCTGTGGTTTGACAGTTTGTTACGCGGATAGTCCCTGGAGTGGATGGGGGTTAGTTTTCTCAGTTAAGTTGGTGTAAAATGACTAAAATACCCTTAGGATTAAATTAAAACAATATATAACACTTGTTAATATATCTACATATTTTTTAAAATAATTTAAATAGTTAAGAAATCATCATCATCATCATCAAACCACCATGAACACCTGCACATTCCGAGCTCCATTTTTCAACTACTTCAGCCCTTCAATCAAACACCAATCCTCCAATTCACTCTCCATCTTCCAATACTCAACCAACAATTCATTCAAAATGAACAACAGCAAGAATAATCCCCAACTTTCCTTCGATGAATCCGCGTATGAGGCGGAGAGGCTTCGTCTGGACGCAAAGATTAGGAATCCGATGATGAACATGTCTCGAAAACTGCGCAATATTACCCGCCTCCATTAAATCCCAAATCCTCTTACGAATCACCCATTTCCATCCCTTTGAATCATCCTTTATTTCAGCCGCTTCAATCGCCATTGATTCTCGTGCTTTTGCATTTTATTAGGAATCCCCAACTTTCAAAATCGACTCAGATCTGAAAAGATCATCATCGTTCTCTCTCATTTTATTAGCAGCAGCTGGAGCACCAACAAAATTAGGAATCCGATGATGAACATGTCTCGAAAACTGCGCAATATTACCCGCCTCCATTAAATCCCAAATTCTCTTACGAATCACCCATTTCCATCCCTTTGAATCATCCTTTATTTCAGCCGCTTCAATCGCCATTGATTCTCGTGCTTTTGCGTCCAGACGAAGCCTCTCTGCCTCATACGCGGATTCATCGAAGGAAAGTTGGGGATTTTTCTTGCTGTTGTTCATTTTGAATGAATTGTTGGTTGAGTATTGGAAGATGGAGAGTGAATTGGAGGATTGGTGTTTGATTGAAGGGCTAAAGTAGTTGAAAAATGGAGCTCGGAATGTGCAGGTGTTCATGGTGGTTTGATGATGATGATGATGATTTCTTAACTATTTAAATTATTTTAAAAAATATGTAGATATATTAACAAGTGTTATATATTGTTTTAATTTAATCCTAAGGGTATTTTAGTCATTTTACACCAACTTAACTGAGAAAACTAACCCCCATCCACTTCAGGGACTATCCGCGTAACAAACTGTCAAACCACAGGGACTATGAGTGTAATTTCCAAAATCTGGGGACTATAGCTGAAACTTTGCAAAACCACAGGGACTATCCGTGCATTTTACTCTTATACGTTATTATCTTGGCTTCATTGTTTAACAACAATTATCATTATACAATATTGTTCAACACCATTAGTAACTACAAAAATATTGTAATCATCACCTTCCATCTTTCATAGAATTCTATCCAATCTTTTTATAACGAGGTTGTTTTTCCGGTCTCATTAACGGCCCAACTCAAACTAAACCAAGATGATTCAGGAGTACTTAATTAGACTGGTGCACTGTATAAGCGACTTTCATGTCTGACCAATTGGTCCGATTACTGCTTTTTATCCATCGTCGACACAATCATCACCACCCATGCACGTCCTTTTCATCCACCATCCGCATCTCCTTTTCCTTCCACCCATCATTGTCGTTGCCGATCACTTCTCTTTGCACTATGTTTGTTCACGTTTCTGGGTGGAAAGTTAGGGGCCGGGGGACATAAAAGAAATTAGTTCTAACCACATGCACTTTATTGGCTTACACCCAATTCAATTTATTCAACTTATTTTAAACTTTAACAAAATTAATGAATACATGCGCATATGCTTTTGACCCAGACGTCACTATCTTTTACGATTTCTTTATACTCAAGAGTTAAAAAAAATAAGAAGTCATCATAGAGTAAGGGTGAAGGGAGTGGTTATCTATTTGGAATAGGTAAACTTCCCAGTTATCCAATCAGACAGTGTCACGTCAATTCATCTAAATTGTTTACGTAATGCTCAAAAACATTGGCGGTGGTTTACCTAATAGAGTTTAAGTAAACTATTTAAAAAAATGTGTGATTGGTTGAGAAGGAATGAACTCCACCACACACCCATCTCTTTCCCCCTTCCCTCCATCTCACCGAATTGGTGACCACTCACCGAATATGCCCCCCATTTCGGTAACATTTGCTCGGTAAAAAGGTTGGCGGTGGATGGGGGTTCGGTATCGAGTGGGTTACCGCCCCCTCTCCGTTCACCCTAACAATTGTCTAAAGAGAAAAAAATATGTACATCCAAGTCTCATGCCTAAAAACATTCATATGCAAGTTACATGTTATTTTCTCCTCATTGTTTAAACGTTCGTAACTTTTTTATACACCATTTGTTTTAAAAAATATTTATGCCATAAAATGAGAGCCTTTTTATCTATAATATAAGTATCCTATTGTTATACTTTAAAAAAAATGAAAAGTAATATCCTTTTCACAATAATCATGTGCGATGCTCTCGGGTTAGATTGAAATCTTGCTGCGAGGCAGGTTGGGTACATGATATCAGGTCTTGAAGCTGTCAAATACACATGCGAACCGATCATGGAACGATACATCGTTTCATCTACCTTCTCTCCAGTGAGATCAGGGTTTATCCCATGATTCGTTGCTAATGGGGTGGCTGCTGGAGTAGAACCTGACATCCCGAATTTCTCCAAGATATCATGAACGTACTTCGTTTGATGTATGAAAATTCCTTTGGGTAGTTGATCAACCTGCAGTCCCAAAAAGAATTTCATCTCACCCATCGATGACATTTCGAATTTCTGCTTCATGACTCGTTCAAAATCTTTGCATAGATCCTCATTTTTTGACCCAAATATAATATCATCCACATAAATCTGAACAATCAGAAGATGTCCGTCGACCTCTTTGGTGAAGAGAGTGGCATCCACTTTTCCACGAATAAAGCTGTTGGCTAGCAGGTGTTGAGACAATGTCTCGTACCAAGCTCTCGGGGCTTGGTGTAAACCATACAGCGCTTTGTCTAGCAAGTAGACCTTGTCTTTGTGATGTGGATCGGTAAAGCCCGGTGGCTGACCGACATAAACCTCCTCTTTTACCTTCCCGTAGAGAAAAGCCGATTTTACATCTAACTGATATACTTTGAAGTTTTTCCAAGATGCAAATATTAGGAAGATTCTGATCGCTTCTAGTCGAGCAACTGGAGCATACACTTCAATGAAATCTATACCCTCCTGCTGACAGAAACCCTGGACAACGAGTCGAGCTTTGTTACGAACCACAACTCCTCTATCGTCTCTCTTACACTTGAACACCCACTTGGTGTTAATCTTCCTCTGGCCATCAGGTAAATCCACTAACTTCCACACTCCTAATTTCTCGAATTAACTCAATTCCTCCTGCATTGCATTGACCCAAGAATCTTCAGTAAGCGCCTCTTTGTAAGTTCTTGGTTCAACCTGCGAGATAAAACAACTCAATGAGAATTCAGTTTGCAAAGGAGCAATTGTTGTATAAAACACATGTAAGCCCTTTATCAATCTGTCTTCGAGTGCGAACGCCTGTCTGTAGTTCTCCAATGATCAATTCCTCTGGATGATATGAAAGAATTTGTGGCATTACTTCGCCTGAAACATCTACATCACCTTCCAGATTAGTAACATTCTGATTTGCACCTTGTTCACTGACTGGGTTTGTTTGACTTGAAATCTGAATTTGCTCCCCCTCAGAATCTGAATCACCACGATCAAATATTGGCATGTTCTCAGATTCTTGATTATCATTCTGTGCCGTCTGATTATCTTGAGCAACTTCATTTTGTTGGATATCATCATGTTCAACAGCATTGCTTGGACCTGCTTCATCATCATTTGAAGCTCTTTGTGGTCTTCTTGAATACTCAGCTGGAAACATTTTCTGCGATTCTTCATACTCTCTTAAAATATCTAACTCATCAAAGAAATCTTCTTCTTCATCCATGTCAAACAAATCCCACAATTTATCGTAATTACAACGCCATGAATCACCGGAATTTTGAGGTGGCATTGTATAATGTAAGACCCTTGCTACTATTTAACAGTTTTCGTATGGTTTACGAAAATAAATATGTAATTATGGATACACATATATTGAAAAATACGAGTTTATTAAAACTTTTACAATTTAAGAACAATACAACGTAATGTAATTGAGTTCGCCGTTTAAAAATAACGACGAAACTATGTGCGGAAGCTTGTAACTGCATAGTGTTCGGTTCACTTCATTGCTTGATCGACATCTGGATGGTAGCTACATTCACCTAACATCAAAAACCAACTTAAAGGTTAGTTTTGATAACTTAAAAACAAGTATAAACAAGTTCCATAACTTTTTATCTACAAGACCGTTTCGCGTAATTTTTTTCCCACGCATCCGTAATTAAATTACGAATCCGTTTATCACCTCGGTTTGCATAAAAATCTGATTTATAAGCAAACGACTTAAAAATCCTTTGTGTGATTATTTGACCCGTTACTTTTAACATCATGCTACAAGTTTATTAACAATATTCATTTCTTATCGTTTTTACCCATTCCGGGCTTGCCAAAAATTAGCATTTTTGCTTCCATTACAAGGTTTGTATTCGTGTTTACATTCACCGGTTTATTTTGAAATTTTCCAACACTTAGCCAATCTTAATCACTTGCTTTATTTTGACCCGTTTAACGGTTTTTATGCATTTAAGCATCAATTTCACTCATCTCTTTTCGTACTTCACATTTTTACATTTAAGATGTCTACTTATGTTTCACCACAACTATTTTTGTGGTGAATTAATACAATAAACCGATTATCCTGAGTATTAATTTTCGGTTAGTCATTTTACTAAAAAGACCTATTCTTAGGCATTTGACCCACGAAAGTTTATGCCTATATTCTTATACGTATCAAAAGGGTTACATAATCATAATACAAGTTCCTAAACAACCTCTAGGGTTCGTTTGCCCGGTTTACCCAACGAGGGCTTTTTGGTCAATTTTAATCCTTCATTTTACAATGAAGGACTTTCGCTAATTAATTGACCAAGAATCGTATGATTAACTAAAAGCTTGTTTATGCGTACCTGGCTCGGGTCAACATATAAACTCGTTTTATACCTTGCTTTTATTAGCCGCTACTTTATAGCGACGCAATTATCCACTTCCGGTTCACTCCTGTGAACATACGACTTAACAACCAACGTTAGTCAATATTGTCAAATGGTGTTATCACCACCATTTGACCCGTTTGGCCTATATGACCAAACATTTGAATTTGTTTCAAAGCATGGTTTTTAACTACCCATTTTGGATTTTACCACAAAATTTCCTTTTTCTTACATATTTAACCCATTTCGGCTTAAGCCGTGGGTATCCATTTAATCTCAACTTACATTTAGTTATCACGTGACTAAATTACCCTTTTTAGCCCTTTTTCCCATTTCTAGTTACGCTATTAGGTAACTTTAAGAAAACTTATAAATTCTTAGTCAATTCATGACTAAATTACCATTTTGCCTCTTTTTACCATTAACCATGGTTTTGATCGTTTTTATTTGTTCCGACTCATTTCGGTTCATGTCGGAACCCATTTTTTTTAAACATAATCTATTGTCATATTTATCACCTATAAAATAAACACGTACACTTAAATTGGGTGTAAGCTTTACTTACCTTGCATCCTTGCGAGCTTCATACTTGAACTTGTACCCATTTGACCCGTTCATTTCCAAGCTCCTACCTAGCTTGTCAGAGTCAAACTACCATATCATATCCACAAGATGATTAGATTAGTCAACCGTTAACATGACCATCACACCTTATGGATTCACACACTTATTCATCAAAGTATGCTATTTATTCAACAACTATTTTTTTTCCATAATTATTTTCATTCACTAACCGTTTGACCCGTTAGTCAATTTACTTATACAAACTAGTTAGTAAGTGATTTTGAACACTTTAAGCATGTCATATAAAGTGTTATTTGTTCCTAACAATAAATACTTCATGACTAAACAAATATACGCAATCATATGTCTTTTTCTGGATTAATAATAACATTATTAATGTGCAGCGATTTTCTATTCAGCTGCTATAATCGACCACTATGACCCATTTAAAATCCGAACTAGATTAACATGTTCAAAATGGATCGTAGAAAACTTCAATACCTTCGCAAGCATATAAGATACACCTTCTAACGAATTTTCTATGATTTTATATGATTTTTATAAAATCAGCACAGCAACTATATTTTCATTTTTCAATCAGCTTTTAAGTTTTCTGAACAGCAGTTTTAATTCACATATTTGACCTATTTAACAACCACATTTGTTTCTTATGATTGTAAACAGTAAAAATTTACTTCGTAAGCTTTCCGAAAAGGTATAGAACACCCAAATCGGATAAATGGTTGATTTTATATGATTTTTTTTAAGATTAGTCAAAATCCATATAAAAAGCTACGGAAATCATGTTTAGGGTCCTTTCAAATTCGACCCAAACCATCAAATGCAACCCATTTCCATGGCTATAACCCTTATTAAACTCTTGGTAATGGTTAGAAACCTATAACACAGTGATTGTAGGCTAAGAGATGTCAAAAACATCATCTATTTCAAGCAGTCATCATATGAATCCTAATTTACCATCTTCTTAACTTCATCTTTGTCAAATTAAGAACTAGAACTAAAATTAACATATATTCAAGTTCTATTTGGTGATTCTCATACACCATCATATTTAAAACCCGTACTATTCCATATCACACGAAATTAGTCAAATTAGCTAATTACGTGTTTCTTTCATAATTTCAACATATAAACATTCGTTTAGGCATTTTAACAAGCACCTAGCGGGCACGATTTCTATACCTCTTATTTAGTTCATGGCTAATCTTTTTAACCAAGTTTCAATCATTAAATCAAACCCTTATTTCTAGCATTCATAAGCAATACCAAGACTTGTATCATAACATCAATTCTACACTATTTCAACATTGAAATTCAGTGTTCATCACATGATTACAACACCCACTTAACGCATGTATGGGTAATTATCAATTTCATAATTTTCATCACTAATTCAACAAGTTATTGACTAGGGTTTACTCCTAGACATGTTTTCATTACTAATTTCATCTAAATATCAATCAATCAAGTTCAGATTTTGATTTCTCATGTTCATCAAAATTCTAAGATGTAACCAAAAGATGAAATTTAACATACCTTGTGATCCCTTCACTTAGGTGATCACTAAAATAAGCTTGGATTTCGATTTGGGACTGATTTGGCCTTCCAATTGCTTGATTTTTGGCTAGTTAGGGTTTGGTTGAAGGAAGCTTGTTCGCCCCCTGTGTAATCTACGACCAGAACACACACCAAGTGTGTGTTTTGGGTTTTTAATTTTTGTTTTAGTAATAATTATTTTCTCACTTACCCCTTTTAGTCCCTCTAGTTTCTAAAAGTTATAAAAAGGTTACTATATCAAGTTTCTTCATTATTTTAAAACACTTAACTAACTAGGTTGATATTCCTAGTTATTTAGTGGGCCCCGAGAGTTATAATCCGTTTTATTTTAACTTCCGTTAACTCGGGCTTCTTATAAACTTACTTCTTTTTTTAAGCATTTATTCTCCTTTTAATTAATATTAGGATTATTTGTTTAAATCCTAATATTCACCTGGTTAATTTTACCACTAACGGTATTTTACCCGTTCATTAATATTAACGTGGTTTGACTATCAAACCTGTTTTCGGGGTGTTACAAGTGTACCCCCCTTAAAGAGGTTTCGTCCTCGAAACCTTATTTACGTAGTTCACTGGTTTAATCAAACGAACCAAGTTTCATTTTCAAGGCACCCGTTTCTTTCGGTCCAAAGTTCTCATTTATTTTGACGCATACGTCTTTCATGTGTGAGGCCTAGTGGGCCGTTACTTTCAGATTGTATCCGTTATCTTTGTTGATTATTTACTTTGGCGGTTAGACTTATTAGTCACCTGTTACCTTATACCCCATCACCTGGGTATACCATATTGCCATCTCCGGCCTTATACGTGTTTACTTGTATTTAAGAATTTATGTCTGAGGATTTATTCCTTTCCATTATTATTTGATGCTGGGAATCATAACTAGTTCCTATGCTTAACCCAAATGACTCGTAGATTCTTTCACTTAGCCTCGTAGGCTATTTATTTGGATTTTCACCTTTTTACCTTTTTAAGGTGAGACCCCGACAATTCGTTTCTTTCTATTTGTGACCCGAAGGTCTTTTTGGTCCCATAGACCTTAACATTACTTATAATCCCATAGGTTATGATGATCCCGTAGATCATCTTTTATTTGAGTCTTTATTCAACTGTATATATATATGTGGCGTCAAGGTACCCTTTTTATGTTTAGAATCATTTATTTTTGCTTTTGTATTTCATTTGACCTTGACCGTAGTCTAAGGCTACATTTGTTTTCTTTCGAATTATCTTTCCGACTTTATGACTTCTAACGTCATTTACACGTCGGTTTGTCCTACACTTACCGTTACCCGGTTCATACCTATACTTCTTTACGACCCATCACGTAGGTTCATTACTATTTCGCGCTTCCATCATTCGGTTTGCGCTTACTTGTACTACCAAGTTTTTATACTTTATTTATCCCGTTTGACTTATTCGTGTGAGATTTCATCACTTATGAACGTCAAACTTCATCCTTTATTCGATCTGTTCAACTTTAAAATAGTTGAACATAGTTATCAAATTTTATGTTTGCAATTTCTCATCGTCTTTTAGTCATGACTCATAATCCGAGTCTTTTGACTTTCTATTTCCCGTTCCCGTCCCTTGGTTTACGCATACTTTCAAAATCCTACCCATCTATCAGGTATTTTACCGAAGTCACTATCAAGGCAACCATCCCGGTATGTATTAAGACTTCGTTTTAATTTATTTGGTTGTCTTAGCGAAATTCATCACTTTTATTCAATCAGGTTATTTATTCTTTATTTAATTCGTTTGACTTGTCCGTGTGAATTTCATCACTTGCGACAGTCAAACTTTTATCCCTATGCCTTAGCATTCCTATTAATCGGTCTGTATTTTCATTTACTTTGATCCTTGTCCCTTCTCTCGGGCTCGTTATTCTAACGTAATACGCGTCCGTCATCCGACTTGCGTTTACGTTTATTATCAAACATTTTGCTTATTTAATTCATTTGGGTACTTTTTTTAAATTGTCCCATTCACCCCGTCCTTATTACATCAGATGTAAATGTGTCCGCTATAAGAAGTTCATGGTATCATATGCCACTACTTACTTGGCCAGAGTAAGCGATTAACGCATGACGCGCATGACCTTTTTATAGTTTTCACATCACGCCCTATGTAAGTAACGCCTCTATTTAGTTTTCTTGGAAATAATACCTGGGTAGGTATTCTATTCAGGTTTTCCAAGTTTCTAATTTACATATGCAACAATCATTCTCTACATGTTTGCTGCATATTGCTATTTGTGCGATTAAATTTAAAACATGCACCTGATAACGCTTGCCCCGACGGGCTTTCCTTGTCGTTCACCTTGTTCGCGATCGTTACGCGATTTAGGTCCTTGGTGAGTATACTCAGCTTGTCATACCTCGGACCGTTCCACCGTCATATCCACAATTCGTTCAACTCTCGTCATCTTCAGATGCGAGCGTCCTTCAACTAAACATTTACAAAAGTTAGTAATTTCTACATTAATAAACGCCCGTATTGTAATACAAGGCTTTTTACTCTACATGTCAATGCACGTAATATCGTTAACTGTATTAATCATTTTAATTGGGGTAGCGTGTATTACGCGATAACCCTATGTGCTGTTTACAACACTTTAACATGCTAAACCATTAATATACATGTACTTACCAGATTTGCGATCAAGCCTCGAACCGAACACATTTTATTCTTTAACCATGAGCTCTGATTACCAACTTGTAAGACCCTTGCTATTATTTAACAGTTTTCGTATGGTTTACGAAAATAAATATGTAATTATGGATACACATATATTGAAAAATATGAGTTTATTAAAACTTTTACAATTTAAGAACAATACAGCGTAATGTAATTGAGTTCGCCGTTTAAAAATAACGAGGAAACTATGTGCGGAAGCTTGTAACTGCATAGTGTTCGGTTCACTTCATTGCTTGATCGACATCTGGATGGTAGCTACATTCACCTAACATCAAAAACCAACATAAAGGTTAGTTTTGATAACTTAAAAACAAGTATAAACAAGTTCCATAACTTTTTATCTACTAGACCGTTTCGCGTAATTTTTTTCCCACGCATCCGTAATTAAATTAGGAATCCGTTTATCACCTCGGTTTGCATAAAAATCTGATTTATAAGCAAACGACTTAAATATCCTTTGTGTGATTATTTGACCCGTTACTTTTAACAACATGCTACAAGTTTATTAACAATATTCATTGCTTATCGTTTTTACCCATTCCGGGCTTGCCAAAAATTAGCATTTTTGCTTTCATTACAAGGTTTGTATTCGTGTTTACATTCACCGGTTTATTTTGAAATTTTCCAACACTTAGCAAATCTTAATCACTTGCTTTATTTTGACCCGTTTAACGGTTTTTATGCATTTAAGCATCAATTTCACTCATCTCTTTTCGTACTTCACATTTTTACATTTAAGATGTCTACTTATGTTTCACCACAACTATTTTTGTGGTGAATTAATACAATAAACCGACTATCCCGAGTATTAATTTTCGGTTAGTCATTTTACTAAAAAGACCTATTCTTAGGCATTTGACCCACGAAAGTTTATGCCTATATTCTTATACGTATCAAAAGGGTTACATAATCATAATACAAGTTCCTAAACAACCTCTAGGGTTCGTTTGCCCGGTTTACCCAACGAGGGCTTTTTGGTCAATTTTAATCCTTCATTTTACAATGAAGGACTTTCGCTAATTAATTGACCAAGAATCGTATGAACTTGTACCCATTTTGCCTAAATTAATTGACCAAAATTCTTAGTCAATTCATGACTAAATTACCATTTTTCCTCTTTTTACCATTAACCATGGTTTTGATCGTTTTTATTTGTTCCGACTCATTTCAGTTCATGTCGGAACCCATTTTTTTAAACATAATCTATTGTCATATTTATCACCTATAAAATAAACACGTACACTTAAATTGGGTGTAAGCTTTACTTACCTTGCATCCTTGGGAGCTTCATACTTGAACTTGTACCCATTTGACTCGTTCATTTCCAAGCTCCTACCTAGCTTGTCAGAGTCAAACTACCATATCATATCCACAAGATGATTAGATTAGTCAACCGTTAACATGACCATCACATAATTACAACACCCACTTAACGCATGTATGGGTAATTATCAATTTCATAATTTTCATCACTAATTCAACAAGTTATTGGCTAGGGTTTACTCCTAGACATGTTTTCATTACTAATTTCATCTAAATATCAATCAATCAAGTTCAGATTTTGATTTCTCATGTTCATCAAAATTCTAAGATGTAACCAAAAGATGAAATTTAACATACCTTGTGATCCCTTCACTTAGGTGATCACTAAAATAAGCTTGGATTTCGATTTGGGACTGATTTGGCCTTCCAATTGCTTGATTTTTGGCTAGTTAGGGTTTGGTTGAAGGAAGCTTGTTCGCCCCCTTTGTAATCTACGACCAGAACACACACCAAGTGTGTGTTTTGGGTTTTTAATTTTTGTTTTAGTAATAATTATTTTCTCACTTACCCCTTTTAGTCCCTCTAGTTTCTAAAAGTTATGAAAAGGTTACTATATCAAGTTCCTTCATTATTTTAAAACACTTAACTAACTAGGTTGATATTCCTAGTTATTTAGTGGGTCCCGGGAGTTATAATCCGTTTTATTTTAACTTCCGTTAACTCGGTCTTCTTATAAACTTACTTCTTTTTTTAAGCATTTATTCTCCTTTTAATTAATATTAGGATTATTTGTTTAAATCCTAATATTCACCTGGTTAATTTTACCACTAACGGTATTTTACCCGTTCATTAATATTAACGTGGTTTGACTATCAAACCTGTTTTCGGGGTGTTACATATAACCTTGACATTCAACATTAGGAGCTTCAATAATCCGCTTCAGACTTGGAACGAAGACACGTCGTAACGGACTTGCATAACCTATGAATATCCCTTCAATACTCTTCGGACCAAACTTTCCAAAAGGCTCTAGAACAGTACAGGGTGACCCAAACGGTTCTAAAAACTTTAGATTCGGTTTATGGTTATTGATCAACTCAAAGCATGTTTTGTTGAATTTCTTGACAGTGAGAACTCTGTTGAGTGTATAGCATGCGGCGGAAACTGCTTCTGCCCAAAAATTTATCGGTAGCTTTGAATCAGCAAGCATTGTTCTAGCCGTTTCGATTAGCGTTCTGTTCTTGCGTTCTGCGACTCCATTCTGCTACGGAGTGTACGGAGCACTAAACTCATGCAATATACCTCTTTCATCACAATATTCTTCCATCTTATTGTTCTTGAATTCAGTACCATTATCACTTCAGATTCTTCTGATACGCCTTTGGTACAGATTTTCAATCTTTCTGAACAACGCCATCAAACTGTCAAACGTTTCATCTTTCGCCTTCAAGAATGATACCCATGAAAATTTGGAATAATCATCAGTAACCACAAGACAGTAGAGATCCCCTGTAATACTTTTGACGTTTACTGGACCAAACAGATCCATATGTAGTCTCTCTAACGGTCTGGAAACTGAATTGACTTGCTTTTTAGGGTGTGACTTTTTCTTCTGCTTGCCTTTGACGCAACTAATGCACTCCCCTTCCAGATGAAAACCTTTGATATTAACTCCAAGAACCAAATCATTGTGTACCAAGTGATTCATTTTTCTAAGATGTATATGCCCCATCTTCCGGTGCCACAACTTTGATTCTTTCTCTGTTGCTCTGGAAACAAAACAATGTGCCTGACCTGTTGTTGTAGTCGCTACACTCATGTCCAACACATATAAATCATTCACTCTAGGTGCTCGCATGATAATCCATTCTTCAGGGATAACAAATCTTGGTTTCAAGATCAAACATTCTTTGTCTGTGAAGTGAGTGGTATACATATTGTCACAAATTTGTGAGATACTCAGCAAATTATTCTCCAACTCAGTAATGTAGTTAACTCTTTCAAACGTAACAATCCCATTGGATAACGTTCCTTCACCAATAATTCGACCACCTTCGTGTCCAGCAAATCCCACATAACCACCATTAATATTTCTAACATCATACAACAATGCAGTCTTTCCTGTCATATGTCGAGACGCTCCACTATCCATGATCCATCTTGAAATAGCTCTTGGAAGTTCCTGCACATATCACAAACAATTCAATAAAGATGCCGATTCATGCTTCACAATTACCAACTAGGAAGCTCCGGCAAGTCCAAAATCTTTAGTGAGATTTTGATGCCACCCAAGCCTCTTTGGACTCAGGTAACTTGACTTTAATGTGAGTTTTAGCAGTGTAAAGTGGCAGAAAATTTTTATCATTCATTTTCAAACTTTCATCTGATCCAACCTCAACCTTTTTGTATAAGAAAAACTCATCTATCTTAAGTTGACTGGTTGGTTGATTTTTCTGTTGAACATTCTTCTTCTCTGATGGAGTAGAAGATTGTTTCTCCAACTTTTCATAATAATCCAAAGGAACATCCATCTTTACCGGTGTGGTAGAAGACGATTGTTTTTCCAACACTGAAACCTTTGGTTTATCAACAACTTTTGGCTTCCATGTTTGTTTAGATGATGCAACCCGTTTGTAAAATTTGTCATTTTTAGTTACCACGTTCTTAACAGGTTCAATTTTTACTTTTGTTTTCTCATTTTTCAAAAATTTCTCAACAACCAATGGAGCTTTGCCTTTAGCATCAACCTTCTTCTTTTGTTTCTCAACAACGTCAGTCTTAGGCTTGAAATTGGAGCAATTTCTTGCAATGTGACCAACTTTGTTGCATCTAAAACATGTACGAGTATCAACTACCCGACTTGTGCCTTCAGACTGATGTTCTCTTCTCAAAGAATTCTTCATTTGATTTCGAAAAAAAATCATTTTCCTCATCAGAAAGTGAACTTGAACTGTTCACAAACACCTTCTTTTCAACAAACCTTTTGTTTTGAACATTTCTCCTTTGATAATTCTTACCACCCTGATATCCACCTGACCAATTGTTTCGATTGTTTTTATAAAAACGTGGTGGAACTACAGGTTTCTTGTAGTAAGCTTTATCTTTCTCAAAATTCATTTGCCTTTTTGTTTGTTTTAAACTCTTTACTTCAGACAAATCAATTTCAACCATCTTGAACACATTTGTCAATTTTGAAACATTTACATTCTCTAGAGGAAACTCAGAATCCGAATACAACTTATCAGATCCAGCCATCTTGTACATCACAAGACCCGATTCATCACCTAAGTTGTTTTTGGATTTTGGTTTATGAATGTACTTATCTAGAAAACATTTTTCATCCTCAGCTGAATCACTATCCAAAACACTTTCAGCCATGCCTTTAACAATCTCAGTTTGAACACTATCATTAGATGACGATGACGGAAATGTAACATCAATTGAATCAGGAAGTTTCACTTTATTTTCTTCCTCAAGATTAACCAACCCAGATTGCTTTTTTGAACAATTTTCAAGAACTGGTGGTGGAACTTGATGAAACCCAACCCCAGTTCCATCACAGTATACATCTTCGCCTGCTTTGTCTTTCCTGATGGGTTTGGGAATAATGTGTTGCAAAACAAAGCTTGCAGAGCTGTAACTGTTCAATTTCAAATTGATTCGTTCATTCTCTATCTTGGCTTCTTCAAACTGAAGTTTCAATTTAGCAATCTCATCCAATTGTTTGTTTATTAATTCTTCTTTGATTCTCAAAACACATTGTAACTGGCAATTTTCTTTGTAAGTTTTACCATTTCTATCATCATTATCTTTAATCGTGCTTTTAAGCTTTTCAAAATTTTCAGTGATCTGACGATTTTCAAGAACTAACCTTTAATTTTCTTTCCTAACCTTTTCCTGATCAATTTTATCAGTTTCAATTTTGTTAGTTAATTCTTTTAATCGTTCAGTTGAAGCTTTCACCATTTTGACGATTTTCAAGAAATAGCTCTTGGAAGTTCCTGCACAATTTTGCTGATGAATCTTCACCGCTTCCCCACCATTTCTTCTGCCAATAATCATCTTAAATTTTATACTCTTGAATTATGGTTTCCAAATCAAGAGTTTTATGATCAACAACAATGTTTCCATAAGGATCAAGATAACACTCCATGTCTGGATCCCATCTATTTGCTCTTTTTGCCTCATAAAAAATACCAGATATTCTGATCATTTTGTTTATAGCTAACTGCTTTCTGTAATTATACTTCTGTTCTTCAGTTCTGTTATCTTTCCAAGGAACAGGTTCAGATTTTGCCATGAATGCATATCCAACCGCATCCTCCTCAGGTAACAACTCACTCCAGTCGTAACCCTCATCGTCGTGAATCACCGCAAGAGCTCTAGATTTTTCTTTGTTATCTTCAATCTGTTTCATTCTTGGCGGCTCCGATTTGTTCTGATGATAAATTGCCTTCTTGTAGTAATCTTCTCTAAACGGGTTTTCAGATTCATCAGCATACGCGTTTCTGCATTCACGCTTAAAGTGACCTTTCTGTTTGCACTTGAAGCATGTCAGCTTAGACTTATCAAAGCCCAACTTGGTAGATGGTCCACCAATTGACTTTCTCCCAGTTATCTCCATGAAACGCTGTGCTCGACGAACTGCACTGGCCATACAGCACCTTATGTCGATTAGTTCCATCTCCTCAGGATCTATCTGATCATAATCTTCTTTTGTCAGGTTGGTATTGCCAATCTTCCCTGCTACAAGACTTTCATAAGATTCTAGCACAGATGCTAGGAAAACCATATGTTTTTTGGCAGACTCCTCGCTGAAGTTCTGAGCGTTCTTTAAGTCTACAGCGATGTTGCATTGAAATAAATTCTTTGCATCAGACTGGTTTGAATTTGATGAAGACCCACTGTGATATCCACTGCTTTGACTTTCTTTGCTTGTTGTGGAGACATTCTCAACAGAAAACGCAGTCTTGGGAGATGTGTTCTTTGGCATCATGCTCTTTGGATAATACAAATCCAAGTTCTGCTGATAAAACGAATGATTGACTTTGTGTGTCTTCTTTAATTCCAACTCGTGACTCTCTAATCTCTCAATCAGCATATCCACCGTAAGATCTGCAGGTTTGATCGTATTTTTCAGCATCAACGCATAGTATTGCCAATCCATTTCATCCGGTAGTGAGTCAAACAGCTTATCGACTAGCTCTTCTTGAGTATAGGAAATTTCATGTCTTGCCAATTCCAGCTTCAGATGCCCAAACCTCTCAATCATTTTATAAACTGATTCATTCTTTAAACACCCAAACAAATCAAACTCTTTTCTAAGTAGTTTCTTTTTGTTTTTCACAATTTCTTTGCTTCCTAAACATTTGTTTTTCAGCTTATCCCAGAGATCTGTAGCACTAGAGTATTCGATCAAAGATATTATATCTTCTCTGACAGATTGTAACAGCAACGCAATACATTTTTTGCTCAGCAATAAACGATTCTATTTCTTCAGTTGTTGTTAATGTTTGCCTCCATTATCATAACCATTTTTTAGACTCTTCCAGCTGGGAAAAGCAAAGGCTCTCAACCAATCTTCAAATTTCTTTGCCCACCAACTGTATTCTTCTATATCCATCAACTTCGGGGGTTTGTTATAAGTTCCAAAAGCACTTTCAAATTCCAATGCATCCGATAGCTTTTTCTTTGAATTTTGCGTGTTATCATTGGTGTTACTCGACGATGTATCATTTCCACCATCTCCAGCAAATGCAAAAACATCATAGAACGGATTGAAATCATCCATCTTGAACGTGCCTGGAAAACAATCAGCAAAACACTTAGAACTTTTAAGTTTTGAAAAATAACAAGTTCAAACAAAATCACTTGAAGCGAAATAGTAACAATTCAAGCGAGACAAGCAAGAATCAACACTATTCAAGCGAATTGGTAAACAAGTTTATGAAGTTCAAGCGAAACAGATCAGTCTGAAGCGAGACCCCCTATTTCGCTTGAACTTTCAAGCGAAATGGCTTAATCTGAAAAGACAAGTTCAAGCGAAATGCTATAAACCCTGTTCGCTTGAACCTTTCAAGCGAGATATGACTTTTTCAAGCGAAACTATCTGAAAAACCTTTGTTTTCAAGCGAGATCAGCTGATTTCAAGCGAAACAGCGAAGGTCTAATTCAAGCGAAACATAGTTTTTATCCATTTTTTACCAGTTTTAATTCGAATTTTAGTCTGATTTTTTGTAGGCTTTGTTAAATCTATGTTTTACACAACATAAGTGAAAGTTAGGCCATTTCAACCGTTAGAACACGTTCAAATCAGAAAAATATGAGAAGAAGTGAGTAGAAAGTAGAAAATCCGGTAGAATCAAGCTGCTATGGTATGAACTCCTCGTCCTGAGCTTTGATACCACTTGTTGGATCGTGTTCGGTGACCCTAAAGTCAGTTAAGGCAGTTCATCTTTAAATACGAGGGCGGAATCAACGTAAACGAAGTCAAAACAGCTTGTATCCTTTTAACTTTCTTTCTATTACTGATTGTGAGCTTTTACAATGTATTTTGACACAAATCCGGCAGCACCTTCACTCACACACGCATACATGACCGCTTCAAATGAACAACACACAACCCTATTTATAGGCACACTAGGTTTCGCTTGAGAGTTCCAAGCGAAAGGCTTTCGCTTGAGATTGCACTGTTCAAGCGAACCTGCATGTTTGGGTTTCGCTTGAACTTGTCTTGAGACACTCTCAAGGGAAATCTCATTCCTAAAACTATACAATTTCTAATTTCGACCCTGTTGTATGTTCATTCAACCTATCTAGACAAAAGACTTGTATAAGACAAAGTTAACAGACACTAAGTGCACCAACAATTTATTTGGGGAAGAAAATGTTAAATGAAAAGCAAAATGACCAAAATGCCCCTAAACTAAAAGACAAAATAGGAAGTTGCAACAGTAAAAAAAATGGGGTTTTTGAATTTTGGACTAAAATGGCAACAAAATGCAAACCACAGGGACCCAAATATAAAAAGTTTGAGATTTGGACTAAAATGGCAAAAGTGCCCAAACCACAGGAACCAAAATGGCAGTTTACTCTAAATTTAATATAACTTCATATTATAACTGAATGAGGGCTTAGCCCGACCAGTCACGTGTTCGTTTGTGGTGTGGGTTGTCGTGGGTTCGATCATCTTTTGTGGCCGGTTCGTTCTTTTTGTTCCAATTCATAATTAATAAAAATATTAAAATCCTAAAGTGTATATAAATGAATTAATGTTCTATATTCTAACAGCTCCTTGTAGGAGGATAAACTGGTTAAGGCGTTGCGGTTGTACACGAGAGACGCGAGTTCGAATCCCCGCAGGGCCGGTCCGATACAGAAGGACCCCCTTTTTGATCTGATTTTTGAATATTTACACTTTAGTCCCTGTACTATTGAAAATATCACAATTGGTCCCTGAGGTTTCGAAAATTAACACAAATGGTCCCTGTAATAACCAGTTAGTTAAACTAACTGGGTTAAGTTTTAACGAAGAATTTATTATATAAGGACTAACTCAGTTAACATAATTCAGTTAAATAGGGTTTTAAAATGGCAGAGTTAGCCCCTAAAGTTTAAGTTTGAGATAATGACCAAAAGGACCCTAAACTTGTAGTTTGCAATAATTGCACTTTTAACCCTTGTACTTATATAGTTTCAAAAATGATAATTTTAGTCCCTAAACTTTGTACTTTCAAATAATGACGGTTTTAGTCCTCGAAATTAAAAAGTAATAATTTCAAGCAAGTTTCCAAGAATGTCAAATAGGTCCTTATAGTTTATGTGGTATTGTTTAATAGCATAAGTAACAACAAATTTTGAAATTATCCACGTGTTCGTGTCGGTATAAGTACGTATGAGTATAAAGCAAGTATGTTCAAATACATTCCATTGTAAGCCAAACAAATACAAGTGTGTAAAATCAGGGTGGTTACAGTCTCCCCTACTTTAGAAAATTTCGTCCTGAAATTTATTCGAAAGATACCGTAGAATGTAATTGTAATGATTAGAAAGATAAGCAAGGCGTTTGTTCTTAGAGCAGCTTGTGGTGTTGATAGTTTTGAAGAATCTATGAGCATCATTGAGTGTGTAGAGGTTGTTTTGTATATCACTATGTTATACTAAATTTGCAATAAAAAAAAATTGATAGTCTATTATGATGTGAACAATTTACATTTGAAATAAATCATGTAATGAATCAAATTCAGACTCAGAACTATACGGTGGTAGAGGTGGTAGAGTCAGTTGCATCTGAGCAGCTAATTGTCTTAGCATGTCTTCCAACCATTTATTTCTTTCTGTCAGCCATTTTATTTGTTGAGACAAATTTCGAACCTGATTGTTTGACCTAGTCACTTCGACTCCCATTGATTCTGGAAGTAGGTTCATTTGAGGCACCGTACTTGGGCCTGCTATATCAGTTGATGGCAGTTGTTGTTTTACTTCGTTTAATAGTGACTGGAAAAACTGTGGCTGTAATGGTGGTTGCAAAAATGATTCCGATGCTAACTATTCTTGAATCATCATATTTTCATCAAACAAAGTTTCTTGCATCGTTGAATCCTCCTCAAATACTAACGGTTAGAAGTCTTGTAAGACGTTTGGTGTTAATGGTTGGGATAGGTTAGTTGTAATATGTTCTTGTATGTGTGGCAGCTGTGGTTGCAGATCAAATCGATAAAAAGACGGTTGAGGAAGCTGCAACAATGATTGTTGTAAATTTTGTGTGGAGGTACTTTCTAAGATAACTGGAGCTCCCTCCCACTGGAATGGTTGAGTTGGTGTATAAATATGAACAGGGGTTAGCCTAACGGTGTGAAAATTTACAATCCCAGGTGCCTTTGGTGGATATAATCCTTGGATAATCTGATCACTTAAGACACCTAATGATTTTGCTATTTTTGTAATGTAAGACCCTCCCATGAGACTTCTCAGAGGATTTGATTGTTGACTAAAAAAATATGTAGCAAGCTCGTGGGCAATATTACAAGGAACTTGCTAAAAAATACTATGCAGATGGAAAAGCTCGATTGTTCTAACCCTTTGTTGATTATACTTGCGCCCCGTGATAGTGTTGGCTAAAACACAGTGCATATATCGATAACGAGGGTCTGTGAAGTTCATAGAATTATTGTTGCCACACCATTCTTTTGATGAATGGCATCGCCAATATTCTGCCATTTCCGCGGAGGAATAAGAGATTGATGCCTCCGTAAAAATGGGTTGTTTAACTTCTTCATCTGTATATATGCCCAGATGAACTGCGAATTCTGTTAATGACATAGTATGAGGTTGCCCACAAAGTCGAAAATGAATGGATTCATTGGTAAGACTTTTATTATATTTGTAATAGAAAGTGGACAAGAACTCATATACCTGTTCATCATATGATGGTTCTAGGATGTCGAAGAAACGGCGCCAGGGCGTATTAGGTGGTAGTAATCCTGCCAGTAAACCACTGGAATCAAACATTCCCATTCGATGCCAATCAATACCGCTAATAGTAAAAACTTCATGATGCTTGAGTTTTTGATATTTCTCTCGATTGGGTAAATCAGTAAACCGAAGGAATGGATGAATTTCTGCTGTACTTGAAGATTCAACATATGCTACTGGGAAATTTGTCATTGGAATATTGGGTTTTGTTGAACTAAGGAAAGTTTGGGTATGGGTTATTGAATTATATCAGAAGTTGTAGTTCTTGAGTAGATTAGCTCGAGTGGTGAGTTTCTTATATAGATAAGGAAATTTCGGCTTACACCATACGATCGGTTAAGGCTTCCATGATACGTTCTAAAACAGTTTACTGCAGCTAGTTTGAAAATTTGAATTTGAAAATGTATGGTCTCGAGAAAATTTTGAACTTTGAAAAAGAGGGGATTGTATTGTATAAAATTGATAATAGTACAACGTAGGTACAACCATTGGATGGGTTGTTGTTGTTGTTATTTGAGTTATTCCTGCTTGTTTCGGCGCGCGAGGCCTCATAATCTGCTATTGCTTTTGAAATACGTTCCTGTAATTCTGCCTCAGTGGTAGGCAAACTTGTGTCTCGTCGTGGAGGCATCTTCTAAAAGAAAGATCATATTGGTCCGGTCATAGTAAGTATAGTAAGTAAGTAATATGCGTATGTAATAACACAATAACTCATAATATCTCATGTCATAACGCAAAATAAATAATCCAACAACGCATGGAAGTCACAATCAATGTAAGCAAGTAATCATCCTAGTCTTCCCCAGATTATCCCACCCAGTCTCTTAGACTGAACTCCCTAGTTTCTCAGACTAACTCCATGGCCTCTAAGACCAAACCTTCCCAGTCTCTAAGACTAACTCCCTGGTCTCTAAGACCAAAACCTCCCCAATCTCTAAGATTGAACCCCTAAGTCTCTAAGACTTGATGTGTAGGAAGCGGTATGTTAAAAACTTGTAAAAATGGTTAAATAAAGACTGACTCAAAAACTAAACTTTTTGACATGCTTTGGCCTAATAGGTATCGGTACTCTCATTGATAGTCCCCAGGTGGGCAACGGGTCCTTTTATTTGGATTTGTACGAATGCCAGCCTAGACAGGAGTTCTCAACTACCGGTACTTAACCCTTCAAGTTACTACATGTCCGACACGAAAAATACTTGTTTGTAAAGAAACGTTTGTACCCTGGATCTGGAAACTTGTATATGCAATGTAAAAATGTTTTCGTGAGAGCCCTGATGATCATAGTCTAGACTCGAGAAAGAATCCTAGTTCGCTATGATCGAGGCTCTGATACCAAGCTGTCACACCCTGGCTTTTGCGGAAGCGTGGTTTATTTGGTGTGACTTCTTAATACCATAACAACAATCATAACAATGCTATATGATAAAAAAAATACGAGATGTACATCCATTAATTTAAGTGAGAAAATATCACAACATCATTGTTTAGAAACATCGACACTTGAAATAAGTTACAAACCATAACTTGTTTAAAACGTTTTCATAAGACACCAAAAGACTTTAGATAAGACTAGGTTTAGAGATATGTAACCCGTCCAGGAATAGGTTACACCTCTCAAACTCCACAACTCTGGATGACATCTTTTATTCAACGCAGCTAGACACATGCATACCCTGCCAGATCCGCTAGTTCCCTGAAATACATGTAGTTTGAAAAATCAACAAAAAGTTGAGCGAGTTCATGTATAAGTCTGTGTGTATAAGCCTTTAAAATATCTCTTGTGTGTATAAATGTCCCTGGTATGTAGCAATTAAGAAAAAAGAGATCACCAATGGGTTGCAAAGCCAATGGTATGTGTGCAAAGGTGCAGGAAGTACTCAAACCTAGCAAATTTGTACCGGGCTTCCGGCTGGAAGACATAGTCACCTCTATGGGCCGCCCCGGCCTCATGGGTGTGGTCTCGCTACACCCAAATAGATCTATCACTCATGTCCCTCGGTCCTACGACGAGGATTAATGGCCTTAAGTTTTGTGCCCACCCTTCACAGTCTAGTAGTAAACCTTCCTTAAGCTAACCATACCATGTATAAAAATGTCTGTAATAGTTGTAACATGTATTCTACCCCCGAAGTATAAAACTGAAAACAGTTAAGAGAAAAGGGGGACATGAACTCACCTTGATTGCGAGTAAGTCCAAACAAGTATGCAAATGTGAGAGTTCTTGGAAATAAGATTCCACGTCACTCTAAGTGATTGAACATGCAACAATATGGGATATGTATCAACAATAATGTTTAATTGGATAATTGGAAATCCTAAATCTATAGGAGTCGACAGTGTTTTGTTTAAATGGTAATTATGGGGTTTGGATAACCTAGCAAGAGGACTTGGAAAATGAATATGATGTAAAGGAATTATTTATGAAAAATATTTATTTATCATAAATAATAAAATTACAAAAATGTATAATTGATTTAATATAAACATTTGTAATAATAAATCAAATATATTTAACTAGTATCATCAAATAACATAATTAAATATAATGATTATTGGCAAAATATTGTACAAGTGATATAATTAATTTATATCAGAATAATTAAAAATAACATTTTTAATTATTGAACTTGAATATTACTGATTTAATTATATAAATATCGAAATTATATAAAATATCAGTAAAAATATTATTTTTAGAAAGATTTACCCTTAACATGATTATACTGAAAAATTTCAGTATTTAAATAATAAATTTCGAATTTATATAATTTAAACATTAATAAATCTGTTTTGTTTTTAAATAAATAGTTTTGTAAATAAAAACAGTTGTTTTCGTATTTTTATAAAATGTAACAGTGTTTAATAGTATTATTAAAAATAATGGCAGGTGTAAAATATGAAAAATAAAAAGTTTAAAAATGTTTGCATATACCCGTGTTTGAACCCGGGTCAATTGAGAGAATAAACACACACACAACCACTGGGCTAGGCCTGGTGGTTTGTGTTTAAGTTTAGTTTATATAAAATAAATACAAAAGTGAAAATGATCATCTTCCCCAATCAGATTCAACAGAAAAGTCAACCTTCTCAATTCACGATCAAAACTATGTTTTATTCAAACTAACTTTGAGGAAACATTGTATAAGCATAAATGAATTAATTGGACGGATAAAAACTAACCGGTATCGATTAAAACGGCGGTTCGACTAAATTTCGGCGACTGAACTCCGACGATAGTTGCAGGTTCGAACATAGGTTAGTTTCAAAGTGTTTGTTAATGGTGAGAGGTGTAGGAGATTCTTGTGAGTCTGAGGGATTTATATAACACTCCAATTCGATCTCAGACTTGACAAAACTTGGTGGAATTGATCTACTTTTGATTTTTTTTAAATAAAAACCGAATGCACATGTATAGACACTCAATTGTGTCGAATTGAAGTGGGTTTCTGGGTTGGCAAAGGGTTGGGAATCATTGGTGATATTTTCGGATACATTAAACAAAGATCAAGTGGGGTTTGGATAGATTACCGGCAACATGATCTGATTCAGATTTGAAATATTATATTTAATTCCAAAGTGTTTATAAATTTAATATAACTTCATATTATAACTGAATGAGGGCTTAGCCCGACCGGTCACGTGTTCGTTTGTGGTGTGGGTTGTCGCGGGTTCGATCCTCTTTTGTGGTCGGTTCGTTCTTTTTGTTCCAATTCATAATTAAAAAAAATATTAAAATCCTAAAGTGTATATAAATGAATTAATGTTCTATATTCTAACAGCTCCTAGTAGGAGATAAATTGGTTAAGGCGTTGCGGTTGTACACGAGAGACGCGAGTTCGAATCCCCGCAGGGCCGGTCCGATACAGAAGGACCCCCTTTTTGATCTGATTTTTGAATATTTACACTTTAGTCCCTGTACTATTGAAAATATCACAATTGGTCCCTGAGGTTTCGAAAATTGACACAAATGGTCCCTGTAATAACCAGTTAGTTAAACTAACTGGGTTAAGTTTTAAAGAAGAATTTATTATATAAGGACTAACTCAGTTAACATTATTCAGTTAAATAGGGTTTTAAAATGGCAGAGTTAGCCCCTAAAGTTTAAGTTTGAGATAATGACCAAAAGGACCCAAAACTTGTAGTTTGCAATAATTGCACTTTTAACCCTTGTACTTATATAGTTTCAAAAATGATAATTTTAGTCCCTAAACTTTGTACTTTCAAATAATGACGGTATTAGTCCTCGAAATTAAAAAGTAATAATTTCAAGCAAGTTTCCAAGAATGTCAAATAGGTCCTTATAGTTTACGTGGTATTGTTTAATAGCATAAGTAACAATTAATTTTGAAATTATCCACGTGTTCGTGTCGGTATAAGTACGTATGAGTATAAAACAAGTATGTTCAAATACATTCCATTGTAAGCCAAACAAATACAAGTGTGAAAAATCAGGGTGGTTACAGACCATGGCCTCGTGCCCAGCGGACACGGGGGCGTGGCGAGATACCTGCAGAAAAGACAAAGCAATAGAAGCTTCTATTCCCAGCACGGGGGCGAGCCCAGCTCAACATGGGCCATGGTCAATGCTAAGATTCGCAAAATCCAACAAATCTTGATAGCACAGATACGCTTCTGCACACGGGGCCGTGCCTAGCGAACACGAGGGCGTGTGGAGCTAATGCAGACAAATTGTAATTAATGAAGAAAGAGAAAGAAGATGGACACGGGGCCGTGTCCGGGCTTCTGTGCAGGCTATAAATAGGGGTGCTTGGTTCACTTCAAAGGCATCCCTTGGCAAACCACCTCTCTCCCACTTCACCCACACTCCACCACCATCACAACACCCACATCCACCACCATCATCCATCATCCATCTTAGAGTATGTGTAGTAGTCTCGGGATCCAAGATTAATAGTAAGAGTTCTTGACAATCAAAGGCCATGTTTGCCTAAGTCTCTTACATCACTTGGTGAAGACAAGCATTTAGTGTAATACTTTTGATTTTTAATCTTTTTGCACTTTTTATTTGGTTTTGTATTAATGACTTTAATAACTAGTTTCTTATGTTGAAGGTGAAACTTCCTTATCATTTGTCCGTGGTGTCTTGGCGTTATTTTACTGTCTATATAAAATAAAAGATTTACACCATTCATATCTCTACGGTCTATATAGAGATATGTTGGCTACCTGGTCGGGGGTTAAGGGAATGGTTTGGTAAGGTTCTTGCCTTGTTCAGTGTATAGATCCTACAAGGACCTGGGTCAAGCTTACTAGGACCTCCTTCAATACCCACTGGTATTGGATGGCGGGGGTGCGAATGGCTTGATCCCCTCATATGTAAACTATTATTAATACATTAACCCGGCTACTTGGGATTGTATCCTTGCTGAGTCAAACCACTTAGCTGAGGGTAACGTCACCTTCAAAAAAGGGGCCTACCACATTACGCATTAATAACTTAATTAATTATCTTTCAATATTCTGACCCTTTAGGATTGTCTCCTTGCTGACTCAAACTACTGGGTTGAGGGTAACGTCACCTTCAAAAGAGGGGTCTACTACTATAACTAAGATAATCTCTTAAAAAGTGCAAAAGTGCGGAAATCATCAAAGGTTACATTAAATGCGAGTCGGATCCAAGTGATTCATCTTGTCTATCTATTTTTATTTTTATTTTTCAACATTTTTAGTTTAATTTTTCATGTTTAAAACCTTTTCCAAAACTTTTGATTTGATTAGACGTTGAGAATAAACCGGTACTAAAAGCTCTTGTGTCCTTGGACGACCTCGGTATCTTAACAACGCTATACTACGCTCATGATGGGTGCATTTGCCCATGTGTGTGTTTAGTGTTAGTAGAATATCGTGTTTTATAAATGTAAAACGTAACTAATGTGTTAAAAAAGGGCTTAAAATATAAAGAAAAACATAATACACCCGACACACACAAAAAAGGAACAAATATGCAGCCAAATCTAACATACATACAAAGAAAAGGAATAAACGTGGCATGCCCGACCCCTCGACAACATCTTCCCAAGCAAAAACAAAGAAACAGAAGGCTGACCATGGCCCCGTGCCTAGCAGACACGGGGGCGTGGCGAGATACCTGCAGAAAAGACAAAGCAATAGAAGCTTCTATTCCTAGCACGGGGGCGTGCCCAGCTCATCATGGGCCGTGGTCAACACTAAGATTTGCAGAATCCAGCAAATCTTGATAGTACAGATACGCTTCTGCACACGGGGCCATGCCCAGCGAACACGAGGGCATGTGGAGCTAATGCAGACAAATTGTAATTAATGAAGAAAGAGAAAGAGGATGGACACGGGGCCGTGTCCGGGCTTCTATGCAGGCTATAAATAGGGGTGCTTGGTTCACTTCAAAGGCATCCCTTGGCAAACCACATCTCTCCCACTTCACCCACACTCCACCACCATCACAACACCCACATCCACCACAATCATCCATCTTAGAGTGTGTGTAGTAGTCTCGGGATCCAAGATTGAAAGTAAGAGTTCTCGACAATCAAAGGCCATGTTTGCCTAAGTCTCTTACATTACTTGGTGAAGACAAGCATTTAATGTAATACTTTTGATTTTTAATCTTTCTGCACTTTTTATTTGGTTTTGTATTAATGACTTTAATAACTAGTTTCTTATGTTGAAGGTGAACTTCCTTATCATTTGTCCGTGGTGACTTGGAGTTATTTTACTCTCTATATAAAATAAAACATTTACACCATTCATATCTCTACGGTCTATATAGAGATATGTTGGCTACCTGGTAGGGGTTAAGGGAATGGTTTGGTAAGGTTCTTGCCTTGTTCAGTGTATAGATCCTGCA
Organism: Helianthus tuberosus; assembly: GCA_030545235.1. Lineage (NCBI taxonomy): Eukaryota > Viridiplantae > Streptophyta > Magnoliopsida > Asterales > Asteraceae > Helianthus > Helianthus tuberosus. The sequence goes on along the minus strand of CM060384.1, from coordinate 58,409,993 downwards.
AGGACCTGGGTCAAGCTTACTAGAACCTCCTTCAATACCCACTGGTATTGGATGGCGGGGGTGCGAATGGCTTGATCCCCACATATGTAAACTACTATTAATACATTAACCCGGCTACTTGGGATCGTATCCTTGCTGACTCAAACCACTTAGCCGAGGGTAACGTCGCCTTCAAAAGAGGGGCCTACCACATTACGCATTAATAACTTAATTAATTATCTTTCAATATTCTGACCCTTTAGGATTGTATCCTTGCTGACTCAAACTATTGGGTTGAGGGTAACGTCACCTTCAAAATAGGGGCCTACTACTATAACTAAGATAATCTCTTAAAAAGTGCAAAAGTGCGGAAATCATCTAAGGTTACACTAAAGGCGAGTCGGATCTGAGTGATTCATCTTGTCTATCTATCTTATTTTATTTTTATTTTTCAGCATTTTTAGTTTTCATTTTTATGTTTAAAACCTTTTCTAAAACTTTTGATTTGATTAGACGTTGAGGATAAACCGGTACTAAAAGCTCTTGTGTCCTTGGATGACCTCGGTATCTTACCAACGCTATACTGCGCTCACGATGGGTGCACTTGCCCATATGTGTGTTTAGTGTTAGTAGAATGTCGTGTTTTATAAATTTAAAACTTGACTAAAGTGTTAAAAAGGGCTTAAAATATCAATAAAAACATATTACACCTAACGCACATCAAGTTTTTGGCGCCGCTGCCGGGGACACAGATTTTAAGAAAGCTTAAAATCGACGGCCTAATCAGTTTTTCAAAAACCTTTTTAAAACCGCACGCATTTTTATATTTTTAGTTAGTTTTTGCATTACAGTAGCCTGAACACGGGGCCTTGTTCACTGAACATGGGGCCGTGCTGCATTTTTTTTACGAAACTCCCAGATACAGAGTCTGAACACGGGGTCATGCTCACTGAACACGCCCCCGTACTGCACGAAACCAGTCACATTTTTTAAAAATGACCAGATACAGAACCTGAACACGGGGCCGTGTCCAGCCTCTGTTTCCATTTTTATTTTTGTTCTCTGGTCCCGAGACTCTGTTGTGATCTGCTGAGTAATTCTTATGGATCAATACTGAGTTAGTGCTAAAGGACATAACTTATGAGGAACCATGGCGTGAACAACCCACCTCATATGAGTACTATGAAGAACCAAGTTACGACCCTTATTCATCATATACTTACAATGAGGAACAATGGTGTGAACCATCTACTTCAAATGAGTATTATGAGGAACCAAGGATCGAACTTCCGAATTCAAGCTTTGAGGATGAAGATCTTTATTCCATCTCTCCCATAACCGATATGATAATAGCACACACTAAAACTATCGAGCGTTGTATAAAAGAAGCCCGCGCAAGGGAAAAGTAGTCCCGCGCAAGGGAATAATTAACTTGTAATAAAGAAGAGATAGTTGAAAATGTAAAAATGGAAGAACAAGTAAGTGAAAAACCGACACATGAGGTAAACAATGAAAAAGGTGAGTCCGATAACATTAAAATTCAAGAAGAGTCTAATTTTCAAGAAATTAATCTCTTGTCACCTTCTTTCGAAAGTCATAGTTTAGTACCCACTCATGCTAAATTTTTAAAAGAGTTAAACACTAACACTAAAATTGACGAAATGGTAAGCATTAAGTTAACAAATGATCAAACTACGCTAATAAAAGATGATCCATTTGAAATTAACATTAAACCGGTTCCATGTTTCTTTCAAAACTCCTTTATTAGTAATATTACAATTGATAAAGATCTTTGTGTTAATATAATGCCAAATTACATTTTCGAACAATTAACTATTGGTGATTTTTCTACACTTCAAATACCCATTTTATTATCTAATCGGAAAACAATAAAATCAATGGGAATAGTTGAGGATATATTAGTGCAAATAAATCAAATGGTAATCCCAACCGACTTCGTCATCCTTGATGACGCTCCGTTAGTATTGGGACAACCTTTTGTAAAAACATATGAAGCTTTGAAAAATCGGAAGAAAAACAATCTACCCATTCAATTAGGGGCATTCAAAAGAAGTGTCGATCTTGAGCGTTTAATGAAATATCCATTCGGCAACGATGACCCCCTAATTGAAGATGAAGATGAGCCACCCGATACAAGAGAAGAAATCGACCACTTTGTTGAAGAAGAGGTCGCCAAAGAACAAACCTTTTTGGTTCTTGATAAAAATGAGCAACCAAATAACGAGTCTCCTAAAGACCAACCACTTGAGCTCAAAGAGCTTCCAAAAGGTTTGGAATATGCTTTTCTCGACAAAGACGTTAAGTTACCTGTAATTATTTCATCAAAGTTAACTAGTGTAGAAAAAGATAAACTAATCTCACTTTTGAAAAAAAACATAAAAACGCGATCGCTTGGAAGCTTGTAGATATTAAAGGAATAAGCCCTTCCATGTGCACGCACAAAATTTTAATGAATGATGACTATAAATCGGTAATACAACCACAACGTAGAGTAAATCCAAACGTCCAAGAAGTGGTTAAATGAAGTCAGCAAATTACTGGACGCCAGACTCATTTACCCAATCTTCGATAGTCCTTGGGTAAGTCCCGTTCAAGTAGTTCCTAAGAAAGGAGGTAAGACGGTGATCACGAACGAGAAAAATGAATTAATACCAACAAGAATCGTCACAGGATGGAGAGTTTGTATAGATTATCATCGATTAAACGAGGAAACAAGGAAAAATCACTTTCCTTTACCTTTTATTGATCAAATGTTAGAAAGATTATCCTGTCACAAATTTTATTGTTTCTTAGATGGTTTTTCAGGTTACTTTCAAATACCGATAGCACCCGAAGACCAAGAAAAGACAACATTCACATGTCCCTCCGAAACTTTTGCTTATCGACGCATGCCTTTTGGTCTATGTAATGCCCCCACAACTTTTCACGTTCCATGGTGGCCATCTTCCATGATATGATAGAAAAGACTATGGAAGTCTTTATGGACGACTTTTCTATCTTTGGAGATTCATATGACCAATGCCTCGATAACCTTGAACGAATGCTATCCCGATGTGAGGAAACTAACCTCTTCCTTAATTGGGAAAAATGCCATTTCATGGTAACGGAGGGAACAGTACTTGGTCACAAAATCTCAAGCGAAGGAATGGAGGTTAATCGAGCAAAAATAAACACTATTTCTCGATTACCAACCCCATCCTCCGTTAGAGCCATCAGAAGTTTCCTAGGACATGCCAGATTTTATAGACGATTTATCAAAGACTTTTCAAAAATCTCAAGGCCTCTAACAAAATTACTTGAAAAAGATGCTCCTTTCATCTTTGACAAGGATTTCAACCAAGCATTTCTTACACTAAAAGAAATGTTAGTCAATGCACCTATCATGATAGCGCCTGATTGGAAATTACCTTTCGAAATCATGTGTGATGCAAGTGACTTTGCAGTTGGAGCCATCTTGGGACAAAGAAAAGATAAGCATTTTCATCCGATATATTACGATAGTAAAACCCTTAACGATGCACAAGAAAATTACACAACAACAGAAAAAGAATTACTAGCTATAGTATTTGCTTTTGATAAATTTCGTTCTTATCTTGTTCTTTCTAAAACGATAGTTTATACAGACCATGCAGCCATTCGTTATCTCTTTAAGAAACAGGATGCTAAACCACGTTTAATCAGATGGATTCTACTCCTCCAAGAATTCGACATTGAAATAAAAGACAAAAGAGGAGCAGAAAACACCGCTGCTGATCATCTTTCCCGATTGGAAGATCCAGATTTGGAGGCAACCAGGGATGAGCTAATCAATGAGAAGTTCCCAACGGAGTCCCTAGAAATGGTGGAATACCGAGAAGAGCCATGGTACGCCGACTATGCTAACTACTTAGCTAGCGGAATAGTGGCAAAAGAATGGCCACATCATCAAAGAAAAAAATTCTTTACCGATGTAAAGCATTGTTTTAGGGAAGACCCTTATCTTTTCAAAATATGTGCCGACCAACTCATCCGCCGATGCGTACATGGTAGTGAAGCAAGAAAAATTCTCCGCCATTGTCATGAAGGTTCATACGGAGGACATCATGGTGCCGCTAGTACCGCACGGAAGGTAATTGATTCAAGATTTTATTGACCAACCATTTACAAAGATGCCCAAAGTCTTATCAAGCCATGTGACGCATGCCAACGATCAGGTAATATTTCTTCCAAACACGAAATGCCACAAAATGGCATTCTTGTTTGTGAAATTTTTGATGTGTGGGGACTCGACTTTATGGGACCTTTCCCACCGTCAAAAGGAAACAAATATATACTTGTGGCAGTAGATTACTTGTCTAAATGGGCCGAGGCCGAAGCCCTTCCAACAAATGATGGAAGAGTTGTGGTAAGATTCCTGAAACGATTATTCTCTCGTTTTGGAACTCCAAAAGCATTAATAAGTGATAGAGGTACCCAATTTTGTAACCATCAACTTGAATTTTTTTTAACAAGGTATGGGGTCTATCACTGGGTCTCAACAGCATATCACCCTCAAACAAACGGACAAGCTGAAATGACTAATCGAGGTTTAAAAAGAATACTTGAAAAAACCATAGGGTTAAATAAAAAGGAATGGGCCGATAAATTAGACGATGCTTTATGGGCTTTTCGAACTGCATATAAAACAACAATAGGTACCACCCCATATAAGCTTGTCTATGGGAAAAGTTGTCATTTTCCGGTAGAGATAGCACACAAAGCCTACTGGGCAATTAAAAACGTAAACTTAGACATAGATATTGCCGGTAAAAATCGATTTTGTCAATTAAATGAATTAGACGAATTAAGGAATCACGCATACTCTAACTCCGAAATTTATAAGGAAAAAATGAAAAATTTGCATGATAAACACATTAAACCTAATGAATTTCGGGTAGGAGATCAAGTTCTATTGTTTAATTCACCACTTCAATTATTTCCTGGTAAATTAAAGTCAAGGTGGACGGGTCCTTTTTCTATCACCCATATTTTTCCACACGGTGCAATTGAAATTAAATCTCGGAATGAGATTCCATTCAAAGTCAATGGCCAACGGCTAAAGCTTTATCAAGGATTTATTGAGGATGAAGAGGAGAAAATCTCGCTACAAGCAGCCAACGAATAAACGAAGGTTTGAAGCATCAACATCATATTTTGTAAGTAACGAACAACGAAAAAGCTTCTAAATCGGTAAGATTTCTAAAACCAAGTTTTGGAAAACGGGTCACTCACACGCGCACTTAAAAAAAATTTCAAAATTTCCCGCCCACGAGGCCGTGTTCGCGCAACTATTGGGGATAAAAACCCCTTTTTCCATCTTATCTTCACTTCAACACTCCCCGTTTCCCCAAAAACTCTCTGGTTCCACCGAAAATTTCTGCAGATTTACACATTCTTCCGACTTCCAACAACGTCAAGGTATGATTCTATCATCATAGTTAGTTAGATTAATCACTTGTATGTAGTTTAACATCAAAAATTTGGGGAAAAATCTAGGGTTCTTCAACTTGAATCGAATCAAACCTCAAATTTTTTCTTAGAACTGTTAGTATTAGTATAGATGCATGTTATAGGAAGTAAATCAACTTGAATTGTTTGTAGATTTGCCCGATTTCAAACAAAAACCTCAAACCCTTGTTTTTGAACTGAAAAAGATGAAATTGAAGGGGTAAACGGTTTGTTTTGAGAAAAACGGCACTTGGGGTTTCATTTTTGGGGAAAACCGCCCCTACTGGACCAAAAATTTTCAAGTTTTGGGAACAAGGTCGAAAAACTAGGTTTTTGGGAAACAGACACCTAAGCACGGGGTCATGCTCAGCGAACACGGGGGCGTATCCAGCTAATTTCCGACGAACATGGGGCGTGTCCAGTGGACACGGGGCCGTGTTCAGCTCGCTGTTTTTAGTTTTCTTCAAAAAATTTACTGTTTCGTGGTAATTGTTTTGTGTTTTCTTTCAGATGGCCAAGAAATTTACGAGATTCAGCCAGAATGAGTGGGCTGCTCAAGCTCGGTTTGAAATCCTTAAAACAAGGCTCGAAGAAAACCCTCGACAAGTCCGCCTAGAAACCTTAGAAGCAGTAGGGCAGCTCGACCGCTTCAATAATCTGGTTACTGGCCCCCTGAGGGCAGCTCTTTGCACTTGGCTCTACTCGGTTCACGAGTACAATATGGAGTTCTATAGCACGCTTGCCTTCAAGGGAAAAGCGGAGCCGTTTGATAATGAGGGGGTGAAATTTCGTTGTGCGGGGAATATGCTCTCAATATCAATTGAACAAATTGGGGCAATCATTGGGTTATATTCCAAAGAGGATCCCGGAGATGAGGAGAACACAGGTGGTCTCCGTGAACTCCCACCAGACCAACGTCAAGCAGCATGGGCTCAAATTGGGGAAGGACACTATAACCCAAGCCAGACCAAGAGCATACAGTTGCGGGACCCTCTCTACCAGTACATTTATAGGGTCCTCAGCTACTCCCTCTGCCAAAGACATGACAATGCTGGTGTTGTAGGCTTGCGTGATCTGACTGTCCTCTACTGCATTCACAACCATGTACACCTCGATGTTCCACACCTGCTCCTTCGCAACATGCACTTGAACCAACTAGCCAATCCCCCGACCCCTATCTTCTATGGAGGGTGGATCTACCGTCTCTTCAAGCATTTCGTACAAGGGATGCCAAGGTCCTTCCATAGGGGCCCGTGGTCGGGAAAGGTGGATCTCGTCATATGCCGCTCAATGGGGATTATCAATGAAGCGGATGACGGAACAATCAGATTTCAGGCGGTTCAGGGGCATGTGTGGAACCCTCAAGAAGCTCTCGTCCTTCACGCTCTACAAATCCGTCCTCCTCCCTAGTTCCAGTATCAGCATCATGGTGATCCGGGTCAATCCTCCTCTAAGGAGGTGGTTTTCCTAATTTCCAAAGTTTACATGATCTATTGCAGGAAAACCTCATGTGCACCCGCAACACCTACAATATGGCAAGCAACACGTACACCCGGGTTGGAGTTATAGAGAGGAACATCTTCGACATGCAGGATGACATCAGCAACATCCGGGAGTACATGGCGGGCCAAGGAGGAGATGACGAGGACGAGGATATGGATTGAGATGGAGGCGTTGGTGGTGGCATGACATGGTTGAAGGTCGTAACAGGTTAACCCCCTTATCTTACAAACAATTTATCTGGCCTGCGTGCCATTGTTGAACAATTTACTTTCCATAACTCTTTTACTTTCCTGCATTTTTCTTTTTTTTAGTTTGTGTTGTGGATGTTAAACTTATGGTAAGGTAGGATGTTTGTTATTTTGTGTGGTGTGGTATTTCTAAGTAAAACAGGTACCTAGGAGGCTTGGAAGCACTAAGTATTAGTGCTACATAAGCCTGGAAACAAGAACCAGAGGCAAAAACCTATTTTCAAACATTACAGATTGTTAACACGGGGCCGTGCCCAGCCAGCACGGCCCCGTGTCCATCGCCCTGGCCTGCTGTTTGGTTAAAATCTACCCAGCACGGGGTCGTGTCCACCAGACAAGCCCCCGTGTCCACCTTCTGTAAGTTTTCGTTACTGGCAGTCTGACCACGGAGCCGTGCTCACCCAGCACGGGGCCGTGTCCAGATGCCCAGTAACACCAAAACCTTGTTTTAAACACCTTTTTACACATTCAATCAACCTAAACACTTATTTTTGGGACACATTGAGGACAATGTGTAATTTAAGTGTGTGTGTGTGGGGGGGGGGGGATGCTAAAACCTTGAATTTTGCAAGTCCTAATAACAAGCCTTACACAAAACTCTATTGGAACCGCTAATCACCTCAATTTTTTTCAAAAACTTTTCATTTTTTTATTTGTCTTGGTTTAATTTGGGAATAACAAGTTCTAAAAAGGTTATATTTTTACAAATTTACAACCGATAGCGTGGTGATAAAAAGAACCAACATAAGAAAATTATGAAACGACATGACAAATCTAGTTAAAATTTGATTATATATACTTGATCACATTATAAACCCATTCCCACAAAAAGTGAGTTTTGAGCCTTTATTGAGCATACAAGCATACATCTTTAAACTAAATGCTCATTTTTCGTTTCTTGTGTGAATAGCCGCTTGGTTCTTACGACTCTAGAACTTGCCACGACGATACATTCCCGGTCCTTACCAACTTAAACCCAAGTAAGTAAATGATGGAGGCATTAGGACTAACTCATTTTCCTTTCAACACCATTATTTTTCTTTTTCTTTTAACCTACCAAAAATCCCCCTAGTTACCCCCTTTGAGCCTAAACTTTTTCATTTCTAAACCCACAAAACAAACACCCTTCACCAACCAAAACCTTTTTCTTTTAAACCCTTTGTTTTAGTAAAAAGCTAGGTTTTCTTGTGACGTTCCTTATAAAAAAATGAAGTCTAGCAATAAACAAAAAAGTTCCTCATAGAAACTTTGTTTAAAAGTGTTTAGTTTGAATAAAAGTCACAAAAACAAAAAGTTTTACGACAACTGATGCTTTTTACGCTTTTAGCCTTTTTTACTAATCACTAACCCAAAACCACCAACCTTTAACACAAGCCTAACCCTTCCCCAAGTCCTCTTGATATTCACAAAGGTTTATAGTTAAAAAGGAGGAGGATTGATTGCTTGGCAAGCTTATGGTAGAAGTAAGTTCCATGCCGGTCTCGAGTGTTTCACAAAAATACATCTTCGGCCGAGTGTTGAGTGATCTCCCGTGAGGTATGTGAACTTGTATATAAATGGAATTTTAAAGAGGCATGTTATGCCCAAATAAGTAATTTCTCTTATGAAACGTTCTATATAAATCATGACGAATAAGATTGTAAATGTGACACCCGGCTTTTCAGGCCGTACCGTACAATAGTAATCTATGTAGTGAACATGTAAACTGGCTGGTTATGACCGATTGTGATATTTATGTATGATATTTTATGTGTTGGTAAATTCATATATTTATAAAAATTATATTGGCAACGATAAAACAAACGCTTATCGCGTAACGATTAAAATGCGAAACGAATGTCGGTGACCACCCGATCAGTGTTAAAATCCTAAAAATAGTCTGTTATGATTAGAATAATAATTTTAATCATATCCGTGAGGAAAAATAAATTAAAACGCTATGAAACTCTATTTTTCGAGTTTGAGCGCGTACCGCGCGATACTGCGCGAATTAGACAAAATACTGTCAATGCAGCCAGTCAAGGCAACTGGTAATTATTTCAGTAATAATTTTTAGTGATTATTTTTATAGATTGATAAAAATAATTTAAAACACACTAAAACGGGATTAAAACGCTAGATAAAATACCCGGTATCCAGTAAAATACATGTTTTTATCAAATAATGCATATATATATGTATGTATTCAAATGTGAGTAGTGTGCATGGTAAGAGAGAGGTGGCAGCATTTTGGGCTGCCAAAACATTCTTGAATCTTGCAAATGGGACATGTGTCATGCCTAGAGAAGAATGCATGATGATTATACCTAAAACATCTTCCATAACTTGCATATTCTCAAGAAAACCAATTAAAAAATCACTCTCTCTCTCCCTTAAACAAATCTCGGCCGAACACCCCTAACTCCATCAACATTTCATTTTCAAATTCAAATCATGAAGAATCAAGGGCTTTACATGGTGATTTCAAGCTTTTAAGGAGGTTTGGAGGCGATTTCAAGTAGATTCAAGCAAGAACAAGACCCTAAATCATCATCTTTATCAAAAACCCATTTAAAATCTTGAAGGTATAATATATTTTCCTTAAAAATTGTTCTTGATTCATAAGTGATAAAGAAGATAGTGAAAGTTTCTCTTGATTCTTGAATCTAAACATTAACTTGAAGCTAACAAACAAATGAGTTTTGAACAAAATAAAAATGGGTGTATGCATGTATGTATATATGGCTGATTGTGTGTGTATGTATATGTATAAGTTGTATTTTGATTTTGATGAAAGAGTTCTTGATTATTTGTTCTCTTGAAAAATATGATGATTAAAGGAATTTTTAGATATCATACAAGAATGTTCTAAAAGATTTAAGATTTGAAAGTGATGTGTTGAAAAGTAAATTTTTGGAAGTATATGTATGTATATATTTCGTATATGTGAAAATTGTCATATAATCTTAAAATGTGAAAGATCTAAGTAAGAATGAACATGAATGATTTGAAGGATTATAATGTTATGTGTAATATTTGTAATAATATGATGTTAGTGAAGTTTTGAGCAAGATTAGATGATGAGTGATGATGATGATAATGTGTGAGTGCATTAGATGCACATATGTGAACATACATGATGATGTGAAAGCATGAAATGATCATATGTTTATGATTTCATAAAAATAAGATTTAATCCGAATATAAACACTAAAATAAAGTTATTTTAAAGTGTTTAGTGACATATAAGTTTGTCATAATGTTTGCTAAGCTTTGCATGTTGTACTTGGTGCATTAAAAGTTGTAAAATACGTGAAATCGCATGATTTATGTGACTTACACAAAAACTGCACTAACCTGATTATAACCACCATTTTAATCAGTAAATAACATGTATTGTGTTAAAATATCAAGTCGTTTCGAGATGGGATGATTATAGTAACGTTTAACGCAAAACTATGCGTTAAAACGGCAAACAATCGGCTTTTCGAGTGATTTTTATAAAAATGAATTAGATCAGTAAGTAAACTGATATTTTTAGCTTAAAAATAAGTATTTTTAACTAATTTTAAGTTTACTTGGTGTTTGGTTAGTCATACGTGACTTCCGACGCCCGAAAACGTCACCGAATCGCTAAAATACGCATTTTTCAATGAACACTGGTATGGGTAAGTTTTGGGTGAACCTTATGTGTTAAGATGTGTTATGTGATTTACACATGAGAATGTGAAAATATTTTAAGTTTTAACATGATTTTAAAGATTTGGATTATGCATGTATATTTGTGCGTTTTGTGCGGTAGAAACGGTAAAAATCGTGTTAAATGTGTAACTTGTTTGTCGAGCATGAAATTTGATACATATGAGATATTCTAAGTATATTTGCTTTAAAAATTACAAAATAGATAAGTTAACAAGATTTCACGTGTTTCGATGATAAATTATGTGAACGTTTATGTATATATATTACGACGCGCAAATCGTAGATATATTGCGTATAAACGGGAGTGTTAACGGATTTTCACAATAATGGTCACCAATAAAATCGTTCAAGTCGCAAAATCATATATATATATATATATATATATATATATATATATATGTATAGGGGAAGGTTAAAATGAGAACCACCTCGAGTTGTAAGAACCAGCGAGAACCACCCCCGCGGGGGGGCGTTGACCACGATTTTTTTTTACAACTAGATGTGTATATTTTAACACCCTACGTAAAGTTTGGGTTTAAACGGCGCGCCCGAGGGGGTAGTTTTTTACGCCCAAAGTTTGGGGTTTTTTAATTTTTCTTTTTTTTAACCAAACTTTGGGCGTAAAAAACTACCCCCTCGGGCGCGCCGTTTAAACCCAAACTTTGCATAGGGTGTTAAAATATACACATCTAGTTGTAAAAAAAAATCGTGGTCAACGGCCCCCCGCGGGTGTGGTTCTCGCGGGTTCTTACAACTCGAGGTGGTTCTTGTTTTAACTTATTCCTATATATATATATATATATAGGGGCCGCTAGAATAAGACCCACCTCCAGTTGTAAGAACCGCGGGACTCTCAACCAATCAGAATATGACAACCCAAAGGATATTATGGTCATTTACCCCAAATGTCATTTCACACCCCTCTCTCCTCATTTATTGATGTCAGTAGCTCTCTCCACCTTTTTATAAGTCCCTATCTTCTCTCCTCAAACTACACTTCCTAAATTCAAAAAGAAAACCCTTCCGGTTCTCCTTTTGTCGGCGACCACCACTGTTAATCAGTGGATTATGACGATGATGATAGATGGTGGGGGTGAAACCGCCGCCCACCACTGTTTCTCTTTCTCCCACCCTCGTTCATCCCTGTTTCTCTCTCTCCGGCCTCCCTTCCTCTCTGCCCTCGTTCATCGGAGATAAAACATTGGTCGCCGCCGCCGCCGTCTCCTCCGCCACCGTCCATCGGAGATAAAACATTGGAGTGTCGATGTCGGAGGTGGTGGGTGCTCGATGGCAGGTGGTGGGTGTTCGATGACGGTGGTGTAGTGCCGATGTCGAAGGTGGTGGGTGCTTGAGATGATGGTTTGAGTTGGGTCAGTGAAGGTTGTCACACCCCCAAAATCCACCCTGCGGAGTATCACCGCTTGGAGGCATGACATGACCAGGATCGAGCCACCATTCATATTGAACAACGTAATCAAGTAAGTAAAACCAACCACAATACAATTGGTGACCAAAATGAAGTAACCAACTCTAAGTTAAACAACGGAAGCATAAAACGTGAGTCCAAAACATAAGTTCCATGGTTCATAAGTTTAAAGTCCAATACGTAAGTTTAATAAGTTCATAAGGGTTAAATATTTAGCACGGGACATAACAGTCCATATCCCACAATAACCTTCTCCTCGTGCAAGCTCCATAGGCATCTAGCGACCTGTAAGGCATGTGACAACGAGTCAACAACAAAGTTGAGTGAGTTCACGGTTGGTTGATTAGTTTTTAAGTTGTTTTTGAAAGACGTGGTTTGACTTTCGTTGGCTTATTTGTCGTTGGGGTTACCCCATAGTTGAAAGTATGTCTAACCAGTTCCTTTTTATTACCCAAACCATATCCGTAATCAGTGGGGGCTTCCCCATGTGAACTACTAGACCGTATGATATCGACTACTAACGAATTTTGTTGTGCCCTACGTCAATGTTCTATCATCATTGACAGTTTGCCATAGTCCATTAGTACACGCCCGTTCGAACGACACGGTGTGAGGTTTGTTAAACCTAATAGCGCTATTAACTAATGACCTGCTCGCCATCGGCCTCGGCGATTAAGTCGATATAAGATGAGGGACTTAATGATAGAGTTTTGTCTAGTAAGTTTTAAGGGTGTTGTCCTATCCAAGGAGGACGAACGTACGTATTCTACCCATGGAAGATACGCAGGATTAATATTGGCATCCTACCAAAGGAGGATGGCCGTACATATCCTACCTAAGTAGGATATGTAGATTCCGTTTTAATTTCTTTAACCCATTCCCAACCACCGGGAATCCCATGCCTTAGAAAGAGTGTGAACTCACCTTGGTTTGCTCGGTTAGATTAGTTACTCTAATAATCAGAAATCAAGCACGTCCTAATAAGGTACAAATAACAATCAGTTTCTCATGCATAACACGTATCCTACGTACGGTGTATTCACTCATTACTTCTTGTAGGTCCCCTATTCGTATGGATCTTTCACAGAATTGTCTTTCCAATCAAGAGTGCGGAATCCTCTTGATCAGAATAAGCAGAAAACGTGTAGAAGAACAGAAACAGCAATTCACTTTCAACCTGGTCTTTATTGATTATCTATCAAAGTGATTACAATCAATCAAGATCCCTAACCACACTCAAATTCGTCTAAGCTAGCTCTCACGAATTTCTATGCCTCTCAAATTCTGTTTTGGCTGATTAACTGATTAACCTAAACCCTAAAGCCTAACCTTGTTTATATAACACAAGGTTTGCTACTTGGGCTTGGTTAAACATCATAGACTGCGAATTGGACAAGCCCAATTCGCCCCACATCCCCATAAGTATGGGTTTGGTTATCCCAAACATTATAACTAACTATTACAAAGCTAAACCCGCTAACTGTTTATCGTTTAACTAATTACAAGATATCCAAAGACCAAATCTAAGCTGTTGTCACAAACATGCACCAACAAACTCCCCCTTGACAATAGCTTCATAAAATAACTTTGTCTTCAGTCATCTTGCAATCTTCATGTAATCTTGCACTGTCTTTGGTCTTTGGATAGCTTCAGCTTCAATTTCAATAGCTTCTGTCAGCAACAGACTCCCCCTAAGCTGATGCATCCAATCACCAAATCTTCAAAAACTTTAGCGTTTGAGTAAACTCCAGTTCAGCATTTGTAAAACAATCTTCAAACTCTTCATCATTGTCTGCAATGTAGAAAGGAGGTTCTACCATGCATCCAAACAAACTCTCATCTTTTCAGCAACTTCTCAGCAACATACTGCTTCAATCTGTATACTATAAAACAAACATCTCGAGAAACCATAAGAATTTTTCAACCTAAGTTAAACAAATTATTATTATTCAAGAGATTTGTTAAACTATATCACAGATTAAGCATTTTCAACTTATCACCAACACGCAAAACTTTTTAATCACACACCCTATAACCCGCATGATTTAAAATTTTGAACTCACTTTCCAACACCGTCTCCCCCTATCAGTAACAATTCCTCCAAGAATAACAGTTTTCCGTACGTTAAGAATTTTAAACAGAAAAAGACACTATTTTTGTATTTTTTATATTTTCTGAAAGCAAGTAAATAACAAAAACAATAAACACTCTATTTTTGTGAGAATCACTGGTAAGAAGATCATATCAGCACAATCAAACTGTTTCACACTATTAGATAATTCTTTAGTTAATTTTTCATGAAAAGCAGTCCAAGACGATTACCAGTATGTTTGTCCACTTAAACAAAATGCATGAACATTTCAAGTACCATTACCATATGATACGTTAAGGTAATTTTATTACTGATATATTAGTGTGTCCCACTTCAGGATATACCCCCGCGATCAAGGTATGCACAAAGATTCATCGTAGTAGGTGAGTATACTGAATTCATCCTTTAAGATATCCTGACAGTGCCTAGGTCTGCATATAATCTGTTTTATCATGTTTTGATTGCTTAACAATGAACACCCAAATAAATACTAATCAAATCCTGGAAATATAAACAACACACTCTATCATGCAAGTATCTTCCCTACCACATATTTCACAAGTCCAATCCAGATTTCTGAAATCTTAACTGGGAATAGGTTGAGAAGAGAACATAATAGATCTTTAGGAGAGATGGTATAATATACAGATCAAATGAGTTTTCTCAGTTTGATATAGGTTTATTGGGTTTCTTTTGGGCACTTGAGGGCCTCTTTCGGGTGTATTAGATCTATAGCGCGACAACGTACAACTAGGTCAGCATGTATCTGGATGCAGCAGAAGCTGTCATTGCCTAGCACCTCTAGGTCAGCATATATCTGGATGCAGCAGAGGAGGTACACGAATTTTTTCAGAGAAGATTTCAGAATCAGATCAAAATTGTGTGTATCGGGACAACATACATACATTCAAATAGAAATGAGCTAATTCCAAGTGACTTTCTTTCCTGGGGTCATGTACAACTTTAGTTCTGAACAGAAAGATAGTCAAGATATCCCCAGATGAAAGAACAGTATAAAGACCCAAAACTTCAGATTTTGGCAATCTATCAACGCAAGATTTAAGGTCATTAAACCATACACCACTGATGTGTTCCCCACTCATACACAGTTCATTTAAGTTTATATCACATTGGTAAGTTGATTATTTCATGCTTTTTGCCTACTGGTACATCAAATGATGAATCTGTTATCACACTTAAGCAATTTAATTTCAGTTTCAGTGTGACAGTTGAACTTGCTGATGTACTATCATTTCTCCTTTTTTCACACAGTGATAACTCATTTTTTTGATTTTCTATTTTTTTATGTTTTTTATTTTTCAATGTTTTTGTATTTTTGATTTTTTAAGAAAAACAGTAAACTATTTACAAAATTCTTATGAAAAACCAGTTATTCAGGATTCCTCATCCCGTTGAGTTCGACTAAATGTTCAAAGCGAGCCCTGTCAAAAGCTTTAGTATAAAGATCTGCCAGGTTATCTTCTGTGTCGACTCGATGTAATTCAATTAGTCGTTTTTCAGCACAATCCCGTATAAAATGATGACGTATGTCAATATGTTTTGTGCGACTGTGTTTCACGGGATTATTAGTTATAGAAATTGTGGCATTATTGTCTATCATAATAGGAGTACGAGTGAAATCCAAACCGTAATCGCGCATCTGCTGTTGTATCCAGAGAACCTGAGAGCAGCAGCTACCCGCAGCAATATATTCAGCTTCACACGTAGATGTAGACACACAGGATTGCTTCTTGCATTGCCAAGACACGATCCTGCCTCCTAAGAACTGACAACCACCTGTTGTAGACTTTCTGTTCGACTTGCATCCCCCAAAGTCTGAGTCAGTGTAAGCGACAAAATTCAAATCACTATCAGCTGGATACCACAACCCAAGTTTAGGTTTCCCCTTCAAGTAACGAAGAATACGCTTCACTGCTTTCATGTGTGACTCTTTCGGATTAGCCTGATATCTAGCACACAAGCATACTGCAAACATAATGTCAGGTCTTGAAGCAGTCAAGTACATCAGAGAACCAATCATTGCCCTATATTGAGTTGGATCAACGTCTTCAGTACTTTCGTGATCTGGGCCAAGATTGTGATTTTCGCAAATGGGTGTGTTGAAAGTAGAGCAATCATTCATTTTGAACCGACTCAAAATGTCATACACATACTTTGTTTAATGAATAAACATCCCATCCTCCTTCTGTTCAACTTGTAATCCCAGAAAGTAAGACAGCTCACCCATAGCACTCATTTCGAACTTGCTCTTCATCACCTGCTCGAACTCTTTACACATGCTCTCATCTGATGACCCAAAGATGATGTCATCCACGTACACCTGTACCAGCATAAAATCTTCCTTCTTCCTCTTGATGAACAATGTACTGTCAATCTGACCTCTTTCAAAACCATTTTTAATCAGATGTGTAGACAGTGTCTCGTACCACGCCCTGGGAGCTTGATGTAACCCATACAAAGCCTTATCAAGTTTGTACACTCGATCTGGATAATCTGGATCAACGAACCCATCTGGTTGTGAGACATACACCACTTCTTGGACTTTCCCGTAAAGAAACGCACTCTTCACGTCTAGTTGGTAAACTTTGAAGCCCTTGAATGTTGCGAAAGCTAGAAACAAACGAATAGCCTCCAACCTTGCCACTGGTGCAAACACTTCATTGTAATCAATCCCTTCTTGCTGATTGAAACCTTTGACAACCAATCGAGCCTTGTTTCGCGTCACTATCCCTCTATCATCCTTCTTGCACTTAAACACCCACTTAGTGCCTATCTCTATTTCACCTTTAGGAAGGTCAACCAACTCCCAAACCTTCAACTTCGCAAACTGGGCCAATTCCTCTTGCATAGCCTCAACCCATGAATTGTCTTTAAGAGCCATATGAATGTTCTTCGGCTCCTCTTGGGAAATAAAGCAACTATACAAGCATTCGTTCACAATCCCAGTCTTCTCAATCGAAACAAATAAACCGGAGTTCGCTGCTATGCTTCTTCTCGTCTGAACACCTACATTAGGATCTCCAAGTATCATGTCAACTGGATGATCTCTATTTGCTCGTGTAGAAGCAACAGTATCAACTTCAAGATTATCACCCAGGTTTGATCCAACTTCCCCTTGAATGTTCTGATCCGCAAATGGATTAAAGAAATCTTCCCCCTCAATGGGTTCAGAGTCACTATCACTTGAATCATGATCAGCAGCACCTTTGGAAGTTTCCGCAGCATCTGTCATATCAACATTCGATCTAGGCATGAACTCGCCTTCATCGTCTCCACCAATCATTGTTTGAATCAACTGAGAATCATCTGCATTTGGAAACTCAGGAATATTAAATGATTTAAAAGTGCTTTCATAATCATATAATATAGCAGGACCACTCGTTGATTGTTGATCTTTCATAATCATAATCATTGTTTCATAATCACGAAATTTCTCTCTAACAACTGTTTTGGATGATTAACTGATTAACCTCAACCCTAAAGCCTAACCTTGTTTATATAACACAAGGTTTGCTACTTGGGCTTGGTTAAACATCATAGACTGCGAATTGGACAAGCCCAATTCGCCCCACATCCCCATAAGTATGGGTTTGGTTAGCCCAAACATTATAACTAACTATTAGAAAGCTAAACCCGCTAACTGTTTATCGTTTAACTAATTACAAGATATCCAAAGACCAAATCTAAGCTGTTGTCACAAACATGCACCAACACTTCTATCACATACCACACCATTCAAATGTCAAGTTATATTGTTAAGTTACATTATTTCACCCTAAAATAATATAACTATCACACAAAATAAACAAGTATCCATACAAGTGTTCTAATATAAAATATATATTCTAAATATATATTTATCCATTTTACTTATAAAAGTCAACCTCCGATACTTTGTATTTTGTAACAAAACCTTTGGCGAAGTTTATTTTGAAAACAAAGCTAAAAATATACTTATGACACTTGTTTTAGAAAATATTCTCTAAGTGTTGGAATTTTAGAAAATTTCGCCAGAGTTTCCTTTGTAAATGGAGGTATCCATGCCTATTAGCATATCATTTTCTATTCGGAAATCATTCAATCAATCAATCAACAATTTATTAAACAACATTACACTAACCAAGTGCAAAAACAATGCACTTTACACAATAACATGTTGGCTTTTCGTAAAAACGCGTAGTAACTTAGTGGGGTGTTTAGTGGGTTTAGTTACCCT
This sequence comes from Helianthus tuberosus, assembly GCA_030545235.1. Lineage (NCBI taxonomy): Eukaryota > Viridiplantae > Streptophyta > Magnoliopsida > Asterales > Asteraceae > Helianthus > Helianthus tuberosus. The sequence continues at coordinate 58,391,340 of CM060384.1, read as the reverse complement.
CCAAAGTGTGTTTACTTTTGTTGAAATCTCATTCTCGGGATTTTTAGATGTTCTCAAGTTGTAAATATAATTTACAAAAATGTTTACTTATAACATCTTCTTGTGTTAAAAGTATTTCTACACTTATGTTGTTATTTAAAATAGTGTTGGTTTAATAAAAACCATGTTCTAAAAATCATCCTTTTAAACTTGGTTCTCTTCGAACATCGTTCACAAGTTTTAGATCTACAAGATCACTAGTTCACTTGGTTTATTATTTTTCAAGAAAAATCATTTTTCTTTCAAGTTCATGTGTAGACTAGAAGGTGATTATTTCATACAAGCACATAATCACCTCTAACTTGTTAAACCATGTTTTTAATCATGCTTTAACAAGTTCCATATGATGATCTATCATCATATTACTAGTAATCACCAAGTAACATCATACATACTCAAAATAACATCATTCTAGCATTATTTCATCTTATGTAAAGCTTATGTTCAAGTTTTATGTTTATGATCTTTAGTGTTCATATGCTTTTATCAAGATATAACTATTAACCACTAAAACATGGAGTATCTAAGGATTAACAAGGAGCTTACTACTAGCTTAAAGCTAGGAGAAGAAACAAGTGAAATTGTGATGGATAATAGCAAACGGAGGTGGTCCTTCAAGTTCCGTGAGCACCGAGCCTCGTTGATGACCTTGTAGCACCTTGAAGTACACTTGGATGGCTTGAATAAAAATAAAAAATGGAGATGGTGTTGGGTGGGTGTTTGGCCGCAAGCTCTTGAGAGGGAGGAGAGTGAGAGTGGTGTTGAGTGTTAGTGATAAAAATCAAGTTCTTATAGCCTTAAATCTCTAATACCCATTGGTTTGAATGTTACCACAAGTACAAACAATATCACAACATATCCCAAGGCAATATTATGGAGGATATAACAAGATTATGTAAATCTTGTGATGTGGGGTCCCTAGGGGACGGTCACCAAAGGGGGGGGGGGTAGTTTGTAAATTATTTGGTGAGTAGATGATTAGTTAGTGGTTAGGATGTAAAGTCTAATATTTAGTGTGTTACATGTATCATGTAGTGTGTTTAAGTGTTCGGGGACCAAGACTGGCTCAGAAAAATAAAAACAAAGTGTCTGATAATATTTTAGTGTTCCGGGTAATGTCCGGTTGTTCGGTTAGGTACCGTTCCGTTAAAGTGCTATATTATTCCATGTAGTGTTCCATATATATCTTTTTGTAACATTTTAAATTCCCAACACTTGGGGAAACATACAGGACTATTTAGTCAATTTTCTGCACACGACTAGTACGTTAAAAGCACATGTAAGTATGACACAGTAATCAGAAAGCAGTTAAGTAATTCAGCACAGTCTTAAAGCACTTTAATTATCATAAATCAATCGTACGGATACATGAAATTTTGAGGGTTGTCACATTCTCCCCCTGTTAAGAGAATTTCGTCCCGAAATTTAGCACGTGTTTACTGAGGAAGCTAGTTAAGTTGCGTTGGTTTCCTGGTTTTCCTGGGGTGTCACATCAACCCCCCGTTGGTTTCGAATTTCGTCCTGAAATTCTGCAGTAGCTTCAGCCTCAGTAGTGGTTGCACTTTTCTTAAACAACTGGGGGTACTTGAGTTTCATTTGGTCTTTTCGTTCCCAGGTATACTCTGGGCCACGACGGGAATCCCAACGAACTCGGACAAGAGGTATCCTGGTACGCTTGAGAACCTTAACATCTCGATCAATAATCTCTACTGGTTCCTCGACGAATCGCAGCTGGTCGTCGATAGTGAGTTCCTTGAGAGGAACTATGAGGGTCACATCTGACAGACACTTCTTCAGATTCGACACATGGAAAACATTGTGAACTCCACTGAGTTCTGCCGGTAGATTCAGCTTGTAAGCGACCTTGCCAATTTTCTCAATGATCTCGAAGGGTCCAACATAACGCGGATTGAGTTTGCCTCGTTTGCCAAAACGGACTACACCTTTCCAAGGTGAGACTTTGAGTAGTACCCGGTCCCCAACCTGGAACTCGAGTGGCTTTCTTCGCTTATTAGCATAGCTTTTCTGACGGTCGCGAGCTGCCGCCATTCGTTGTTGTATCTGAGCAATCCATTCGGTTGTATCCACTACAAGTTCTGGGCCTGTGATTTGACTGTCGCCAACCTCTGCCCAACAAAGAGGTGATCGGCATTTACGTCCGTACAATGCCTCAAACGGAGCGGCCTGGATACTGGTGTGGTAGCTATTGTTATACGAAAACTCCACTAACGGGAGATGTTTTTCCCAGCCATTACCGAAATCGATTACACATTCCCTAAGCATGTCTTCAAGGGTTTGGATGGTGCATTCATATTGCTCATCCGTCTGTGGATGATATGCCGTGCTCATGTCTAATCGTGAGCTAAAGGACTTGTGCATAGCTTGCCACAATTCAGATGTAAAACGTGAGTCACGATCCGAAATGATAGAGGTTGGCACTCCGTGCCTTGATACTACTTCCTTTAGGTAGATGTCCGCTAGAGTAGAAAACTTGTTGGTTTCCTTGATAGCCAAGAAGTGTGAAGACTTAGTCAATCGATCCACTATCACCCAAATAGTGTCATTTCCGCGTTGAGATCTCGGCAGGCTAGTAACGAAATCCATGGAAATTTGCTCCCATTTCCATTTCAGGATCTCTGGTTGTTGGAGTAGGCCTGATGGTTTTTGATACTCAATCTTGACTCTCGCACAAGTCCAACACTTACTGACGTAGGTTGCTATGTGGGCTTTCATGCTAGGCCACCAGTATGTAGCCTTTAGGTCGTGGTACATCTTATCCGAACCAGGATGTACCGAATAACGAGACTTATGTGCTTCATCCATCACAAGCTCGCGTAAGCCTCCATAAAGTGGAACCCAGATGCGTCCGTTAACATAGTAGGCACCGTCTCCCTTTTGTTCTAACCGCTACCTCGACCCTCGCAGGGACTCAGCCCTGATGTTTTCTGCTTTCAACGCTTCAACCTGAGCATCTCGTATTTGAGCGGGAAGGCTAGAGTGAATGGTAAGCTGTAACGCACGTACACACTTGGGTATAGTATCCTTTTGACTGAGGGCGTCGGCCACAACATTGGCTTTGCCCGGATGGTACTTAATCGCACATTCATAATCATTCAAGAGCTCGACCCATCGACGTTGTCGCATGTGTGGCTCCTTTTGCTTGAAGATATGCTCGAGACTCTTTTGATCGGTGTAAATGGTGCACTTTGTACCGTACAGGTAATGCCTCCATATCTTAAGTCTGAAAACAACTGCTCCCAATTCCAAGTCGTGTGTAATGTAGTTCCTTTCGTGAACTTTAAGTTGGTGCGAGGCGTAGGCAATGACCTTGTCACGTTGCATCAACACGCAACCAAGTCCTTGGATGGAAGCGTCGCAGTAAACCACAAAATCATCTGTGCCTTCAGGCAATGAGAGGATAGGCACACTACAAAGTCTATCTTTTAAGTGCTGAAATGCGGACTCATGTGCATCACCCCATCGATAGGTAACACCCTTCTGAGTCGGTGAAGTGAGAGGTTGCGCAATCTTTGAGAAATTTTTGATAAACCTTCTGTAATATCCTGCCAAACCCAAGAATTGGCGGATTTCTGTTGGTGTACGGGGTGCATGCCAGTTCTTGATCGAGTCTACCTTGGATGGATCAACATGAATCCCATCCTTGTTTACCACGTGGCCTAGGAAATGTACTTCACGAAGCCAAAAGTCGCATTTTGAAAACTTGGCATACAGTTGCTCTGCTCGAAGCAGTTCCAGCATAAGTCGTAGATGCTGCTCGTGTTCCTCCTGACTCTTAGAATAGATCAGGATGTCGTCGATGAAAACAATAACTAACTTATCCAGGTAGGGTTTGCATACTCGGTTCATGAGATCCATGAAGACCGCAGGTGCATTCGTTAATCCGAAGGGCATAACCAGAAACTCGTAATGGCCGTAACGGGTTCTGAATGCTGTTTTGGAGACGTCCTCCTCTCGGACTCTCAGCTGATGGTATCCCGATCTCAAATCAATCTTAGAGTAATAGCTCGACCCTTGCAACTGGTCGAACAAGTCGTCTATACGTGGGAGAGGATAACGATTCTTCACGGTCACCTTGTTAAGTTCGCGATAGTCAATACACATTCTGAAAATACCGTCTTTCTTCTTCACAAACAAGACTGGAGCTCCCCAGGGCGAAGAGCTAGGACGTATGAAACCCTTTTTCCAAGAGTTCTTGTAGTTGCGTATACAGTTCTTCAAGTTCCGATGGAGCTAGACGATAAGGTGCACGAGCTATTGGTGCTGCTCCAGGAGATAGCTTGATTTGAAACTCGACTTGTCGATGAGGCGGAAGACCAGGTAATTCCTCAGGAAATACCTCAGGAAAATCGCGCACAATAGGAATGTCTTCAATTCTCTTCCCTTCCATTGATGCGTCAGTAACGAGTGTTAGAATGGCAGTGTGGCCCCTTTCGCAAATACTTCTGAGCCTTAAGGAAAGAGATAATGCCTACGACAGCACCACTCTTGACGCCACAAATCATGAGGGGTCCTATACCAGAACGAGGGATTCGGAAAATCTTCTCGTTTCAAAGAATTTCCGCTTAATGGTGAGAAAATCAATCCTTCCTAATAACAGCGTCGAGGCTACTAAGTACGATAGGAATAAGATCGATAGAGAAGGTCTGACCAGCTAGGACTAGGTTACAACCCTTAACTATGTGTGTGCCATTAAGACTTTCACCATTAGCTAGTTCTACAACATGTTTGGTGTTTTAAGGGTAATGGGGTACGCTTAAGCACCTGACTAACTTTTAGGAACACATATCTAACATCGGCACCTGAACCAACTAAAATAGAAACAAAGAAATTGTCTGGTAGGAACTTACCCACCACAACGTTGGGGTTGTTTCTTTCTTCCTCTTGTCCATTCAGGAACTCATGTTCACCAGTCCTGCGGTTATCCTTATTGTCTCTGTTATTGTTCCCGTTGCCCTGGTTGCTGCTGTTGTCACGATTCTGCCTCATCAGCGGACAGTTTCTCTTGAGGTGGTTTTCAGCACCACATCGAAAACACCCCTTTTTGCTACCCTGCTGCTGCTGCTGGTGGTTCCGGTTTGCAGGATAAGGGCTCCTGCAGTCTCTAGCCATATGTCCCATCTTCTTGCACCGATGACAATACGATCCCGTACATGACCCGCTGTAGTGCCGTTGGCACTTGCGACATCTCAGTTTATTCCCTAGGTATCCCCCTGATTTTGGTAGTTCAGCCCGAGTTTCCTGTGCGGTTCTTGTTGTATAGAGCTAGGACCCTCACCTTGGTGATCGCCCCAAATATACTTGTTACTAATAAGAGTTTGCATTGGAAGAGTTACGCTTGGGCAACTTGCCCTCTTCCATCGCCTGATCGGTGAGTTGGTGCGCCAAATGAACGACTTGCTGGATTGTGGGAAGGTTGGCCGCAATTACAGACCCTTGGATTTCCGGGACTAAGCCTCTGAGGTATAGCTTGATTCGTCTAGATATGGGTTGTGACATGTTAGGACATAAGGCAACCAAGTCGTTGGACCTCTTTGTGTACGCGTCAATCTCTGATCCTTCCATCTTCAAACCATAATACTCTATTTCAAGTTCCAGAATGTCGTCCAGGTGGCATAATTCTTCCTTAATCCAATCCTTGAAGTCGCTCCAGAGGGTGGCATGCGTGTCTACCAATCCGAGCATCTGAACTTGTGCGTTCCACCAAGAATACGCTTTCCCCTGCAACATGCCAGTAGCGTACTTTACTCGTTTGTTGGCAGGGCTTTCACTTTCTTCGAATGTATATTCGATTCTTTGGATCCAGTGTAGAAGGCCGATTGCCCCTCCAGTGCCGTTGAAAGTGGGAGGTTTGCACTCCAAGAACGCCTTGAGGGTGCCTATGCGCGTTTGAGGGTGCATGGGTTGACTCCCTGTTTGGGTTGCTAAGGCTTCAGCAACCCGTTCATTAATCAAGGTCGTCAGCTGATCCTGAGTCAAGTTGAGGCGTCCACTCATGATCTTCACATAGAGGGAAAACACAGGTAAGAAGGGTGTCGCGAAAGTGCGTAAGTGTGGAGTGACAGAAGAGAATAAACACACAGGGTTTTCAAGCAATAGTTAAACTAGCAGGCAGGCAATACAAACATAAACCATATTACCTATAGTGTTGAGTCTTGCACGTGGAGCGAAGCGTCGTTGTGGATCGTCGAGCACTGTACAGGTTATAGTCTGGTTTTGTCAAAAAGCTTTCCCCTTTTTAAAACCAAGTTCACTATAACCAATGGCTCTGATACCAATCTGTCACACCCCCAAAATCCACCCTGCGGAGTATCACCGCTTGGAGGCGTGACATGACCAGGATCGAGCCACCAATCATATTGAACAACGTAATTAAGTAAGTAAAACCAACCACAATACAATTGGTGACCAAAAGGAAGTAACCAACTCTAAGTTAAACAACGGAAGCATAAAACGTGAGTCCAAAACATAAGTTCCATGGTTCATAAGTTTAAAGTCCAATACATAAGTTTAATAAGTTCATAAGGGTTAAATATTTAGCACGGGACATAACATTCCATATCCCATAACAACCTTCTCCTCGTGCAAGCTCCATAGGCATCTAGCGACCTATAAGGCATGTAACAACGAGTTAACAACAAAGTTGAGTGAGTTCACGGTTGGTTGATTAGTTTTTAAGTTGTTTCTGAAAGACGTGGTTTGACTTTCGCTGGCTTATTTGCCATGGGGGATACCCCATAGTTGAAAGTATGTTTAACCAGTTCCTTTTTATTACCCAAACCATATCCGTAATCAGTGGGGGCTTCCCCATGTGAACTACTAGACCGTATGATATCGAATACTAATGAATTTTGTTGTGCCCTACATCAATGTTGTATCATCATTGACAGTTTGCCATAGTCCATTAGTACACGCCCGTTCGAATGGCACGGTGTGAGGTTTGTTAAACCTAATAGCACTATTAACTAATGACCCGCTCGCCATCGGCCTCGGCGATTAAGTCGATATAAGATGAGGGACTTAATGATAGAGTTTTGTCTAGTAAGTTTTAAGGGTGTTGTCCTACCCAAGGAGGACGAACGTACGTATTCTACCCATGGAAGATACGCAGGATTAATATTGGCATCCTACCCAAGGAGGATGGCCGTACATATCCTACCTAAGTAGGATATGTAGATTCCGTTTTAATTTCTTTAACCCATTCCCAACCACCGGGAATCCCATGCCTTAGAAAGAGTGTGAACTCACCTTGGTTTGATCGGTTAGATTAGTTACTCTAATAATCAGAAATCAAGCACGTCCTAATTAGGTACGGATAACAATCAGTTTCTCATGCATAACACGTATCTTACGTACGGTTTATTTACTCATTTCTTCTATCACATACCACACCATTCAAATGTCAAGTTATATTGTTAAGTTACATTATTTCACCCTAAAATAATATAACTATCACACAAAATAAACAAGTATCCATACAAGTGTTCTAATATAAAATATATATTCTAAATATATATTCATCCATTTTACTTATAAAAGTCAACCTCCGATACTTTGTATTTTGTAACAAAACCTTTGGCGAAGTTTATTTTGAAAACAAAGCTAAAAATATACTTGTGACACTTGTTTTAGAAAATATTCTCTAAGTGTTGGAATTTTAGAAAAATGAGTAAATTTCAAAGTTCGTCCTTTATGTATGTCTAAAATATCAAAGTATGTCCTTTGTCTTTAATAACCTCAGAAAACATCCTTAATGTTTGCAAATCCTTACATGTTACGTCCTTTAGTCCTAATCCAGTTACTTTTCATGGTTAAATTTGACTAAGTCAGCCCCACATAGGGGTATTTTGGTCATTTTATCATAAATATTAAAATAAAGCTGTATATCAATCATCATTCCATCACCTCCCAAAAACATTAAACCAAAATCAGTCATCTCTCTCACTAAAACAAACACTTGAATCCCCAAAATCCCAAATGTTTTCACCTGCAAAACCTCAACAACCCATCAACTTCTACCCCCAACAACAACAACCCACCATGATGATCAACTCCACCCCCCAAATCATCGACACCACCACCACCTCCAGCAGCGAAGACACGACCACCACCAAGTCCTCCGCCATCGCCGCCGCTGCCACCTCAGCACCGGTCAAAAAACGCGCTGAAACCTGGGTCAAAGAAGAAACCCGAACCCTAATCATCCTCCGTCAAGAGATCGATTCAGATCTGTAAAATTGTGTTTGAATCCTCTCACCTCGCGTTTAATCAAATCTGTAAAATCGCGTTTGCGTCATCTCACCTAGCGTTTGTATAAGATATGTGAAATCGCAGATCTGTTGGGAAAGAGGATAGGCGTCACCGGATACGAACTGGACAAATCAACTAGTAAATTCAAAGTGTTCTTCAACGACACCTGCAGCTTCTGGTTAGAAGGTAGCGTATGATCTGGAATATAAATCGACTATCGGAGGAACCATTTCGAAAGGTAGGTTGATGGATCTTGCTGGAGTTAGTGTGGAGGTGTTGTTCCATTGGCTGAATATTGTTGAGTTTTATGTTAGTGATTGTGAGCTATGGTTTTCGGCTGGAATTGCTTCTGATAGTTTTCCGATTCGGAATTTTGAAATGTGTCCGCAGTGTGGGTGTGGGATGGATTGTGATGGTGTTGTTGGTAGTGATCGGGGTGAGGGAGTAGATGGATTGATGCTGATGATGGTTGACGGTTTATGGTGTAGATGGTTGTAGAAGAGGGATGTAAAGAAATATAGGTAGAGAGTGGGTTCTGGAAGAGGGATGTTCAGAGAGAGAGAGAGAGAGAGAGAGAGACAGAGAGAGAGAGAGAGAGAGAGAGAGATCTGCGTTCAGAGAGAGAGAGAGAGATATCTGAATTTTTTATAATTTTTTTAGTATTTAGGGTAAAATGACCAATATACCCTCATGTGCTTCTCACATGACCTGAATTAACTGGGAAAACAAACTAGGTTTAGGGTAAAGGACATAACCTGATTGGTTTTTCAAACATTAAGGATGTTTTCTGAGGTTATTAAAGACAAAGGACATACTTTGATATTTTAGACATACATAAAGGACGAACTTTGAAATTTACTCTAGAAAAATTTGCCAGAGTTTCCTTTGTAAATGGAGGTATCCATGCTTATTAGCATATCATTTTCTCTTCAGAAATCATTCAATCAATCAACAACAATTTATTAAACAACATTACACTAACCAAGTGCAAAAACAATGCACTTTACACAATAACATGAAGTCGGCTTTTTGTAAAAAACGCGTAGTAACTTAGTGGGGTGTTTAGTGGATTTAGTTACCCTCCAAATTGTGTTTACTTTTGTTGAAATCTCATTCTCGGGATTTTTAGATGTTCTCAACTTGTAAATATAATTTACAAAAATGTTTACTTATAACATCTTCTTGTGTTAAAAGTATTTCTACACTTATGTTGTTATTTAAAATAGTGTTGGTTTAATAAAAACCATGTTCTTCTAAAAATCATCCTTTTAAACTTGGTTCTCTTCGAAAATCGTTCACAAGTTTTAGATCTACAAGATCACTAGTTCACTTGGTATATTATTTTTCAAGAAAAATCATTTTTCTTTCAAGTTCGTGTGTAGACTAGAAGGTGATTATTTCATACAAGCACATAATCACCTCTAACTTGTTAAACCATGTTTTTAATCATGCTTTAACAAGTTCCATATGATGATCTATCATCATATTACTAGTAATCACCAAGTAACATCATACATACTCAAAATAACATCATTCTAGCATTATTTCATCTTATGTAAAGCTTATGTTTATGATCTTTAGTGTTCATATGCTTTCATCAAGATATAACTATTAACCACTAAAACATGGAGTATCTAAGGATTAACAAGGAGCTTACTACTAGCTTAAAGCTAGGAGAAGAAACAAGTGAAATTGTGATGGATAATAGCAAACGGAGGTGGTCCTTCAAGTTCCGTGAGCACCGAGCCTCGTTGATGACCTTGTAGCACCTTGAAGTACACTTGGATGGCTTGAATAAAAATAAAAAATGGAGATGGTGTTAGGTGGGTGTTCGGCCGCAAGCTCTTGAGAGGGAGGAGAGTGAGAGTGGTGTTGAGTGTTAGTGATAAAGATCAAGTTCTTATAGCCTTAAATCTCTAATACCCATTGGTTTGAATGTTCCCACAAGTACAAACAATATCACAACATATCCCAAGGAAATATTATGGGGGATATAACAAGATTATGTAAATCTTGTGATGTGGGGTCCCTAGGGGACGGTCACCAAAAGGGGGGGGGGGTAGTTTGTAAATTATTTGGTGAGTAGATGATTAGTTAGTGGTTAGGATGTAAAGTCTAATATTTAGTGTGTTACATGTATCATGTAGTGTGTTTAAGTGTTCGGGGACCAAGACTAGCTCAGAAAAATAAAAACAAAGTGTCTGATAATATTTTTGTGTTCCGGGTAATGTCCGGTTGTTCGGTTAGGTACCATTCCGTTAAAGTGCTATATTATTCCATGTAGTGTTCCATATATATCTTTTTGTAACATTTTAAATTCCCAACACTTGGGGAAACATACAGGGATATTTAGTCAATTTTCTGCACACGACTAGTACGTTAAAAGCACATGTAAGTATGACACAGTAATCAGAAAGCAGTTAAGTAATTCAGCACAGTCTTAAAGCACTTTAATTATCATAAATCAATCGTACGGATACATGAAATTTTGATGGTTGTCACAAAGGTGGGTTTTTAATTTTGTTAATTCTGGGTTTGAATATGGGTTTGAATCTTGTGGGTTTGTCTTGTGGGTTTGAATCTTGTGGGTTTGATTCTGTTGAATTTGTTGAAACTGGGGTTAAAACAGCGGAGATAAAACTCTGTTTTTGATGCGGAGTTGATTCTGTTGAATCTGGGTTTGAATCTTGTGGGTTTGTCTTTCTTGATGGTTTGTTTTATCTGCTTCAATCTGGGGTTGATTCTGTTGAATTTTTTTTGAAACTGTTTGAATGATGTTCTTGTTCCTTTTGAATGTTTAAATCGGTTGAATATGGTGCCTTATTGAATCGGCTGTGATGATGCAAAAAAAAAAATAACGATGGCGCGGCAAGGATGGCGGAGGGTAGGGTTTTGAACCTGCAACCCCACTTTTGCAGCCTCTGATTATCGGAAAATCTGAGCCAAAACTTCGTTTTTTTTTCAAGAATCCTCTCGTTCTTTTGATTATTTTGAGGCGTCTATGATGATAACAAAGTATCTGAGACACATCCCGAGTGTGCGATTTTCTGGGTGCGTTCGTTTTTGCGTAAAAACGTTTTTGTAAAAAAAAAGTTAAACCGTAAACTTTTTAACGTAAAACGTAAAAATGTAAAATAAAACGTAAAAAGTTTTTACGTAAAACGTAAAAAGTTTTCCGTTAAACGTTAAAAGTTTTAGGTAAATCGTAAAACGTAAAAAACGTTAACGTAAAAAACGTTAACGTAAAAAAACCGGCGCGTAAAATGTAAAAAAATGTTAACGTAAAAACCGGGGCGTAAAACGTAAAAAACCGACACGTAAATCGTAAATAACGTTAATGTAAAAAACCGACGCTTAAAGCGTAAAAAACCGGGGCGTAAAACGTAAAACGTTAAACGTAAAAATTTGTAAATAAATCTGAATTTGATAATGCTTAATAAAAAAACTATGTTTAAAAAATAAAAATCTAATATAATAATACCAAAAGGTAATAAAAAAAAACAATAAAGACAAAATAGAGTAATTTTACTTAAATATCTTTTTGGATTAAAATATTAAAGACATAATAAGACAAAAAATACTTAATATTATTTTTAAATACTTTTAATCTCATCCATCCATCTTCTTGATCTAATGGCCAGAAAGTGGTTCTCGCGGTTCTTACAACTGGAGGTGGTTCTCATTTTAGCGGTCCCCTATATATATATATATATATATATATATATATATATATATAGAGCGGTTAACATACATTACAGCTTAACGTACAATCAGTACGTCACGAAATCACGCACGTTCATCGGAAAATGACGCACATTATAATCCCATGCAAACCAACATGCGTTATTATTTAAATATACATGCGTGATTATCTCATTATCTTCTTCAACCTCCAAACCTGGGTTCAGCATCATCATTCCAGCTCCTTCTTCGATTCCGTTTCCAACGATAAACACTTCCCTCATGTTTCAGACGGTCGGAATCAAAGTTTCGTCATATCCCTTCATCCTCTGTTCTACGATTAGATTTCGATGGTCGGCAATTTGATGAAACTTTTCAAAATCAAAGATAAGTTTGAACCCAAATCAATAAAATTGACAGAACAATTGCGAATTTGAAGTGAAAGGAAAAGAAAATTGAAAAAAATCGGACGAAATTGATCAAACCCAGGTTAATTGAAAAAAGAACAAAATCACGCACGTTAGATTGTAAAATTACGCATGTTGTCGTACGTAATGTACGTTAAGCCGTAATGTACATTACACTTTCTCTCTCTCTCTCTCTCTCTCTATATATATATATATATATATGGACTCATATATATATATTAACGTGCCAACATAATAAAAAATGAAAACTTTTCGAGAAAATATCAAAGTTATGTGACAATTCTAAGAAAACAGAGAAACTTAGGATTTTGTATTGAATATTGATTTAAAAATCGTTCCTATATGTATATTAGGACGTGTAGAAATCAATCTCTGGGATTGCGCTATTTAAAATACGCACAAAAAGGCGAGTGTCACTAAACCCCTCTTTTTACTGCTTTGTATATATTTTGGGGGTAGAACACGCCAATAAAAGGGTTTAATAATGTTTTTGGATTAAAACATACCTTTTCATAAAAAAAAATATATATTTTCTTTGAAAATATATGAAGTTTGATAAATCATACGTTTCGAGTTAAAACATTTTGATGAATGAATGTTTGGAGGACATTGGGATGATACGCTGTTTCCGAGGAGAAACAGACCGTAAAGTTGGGACGGATGCCGGCCTGGTCCCAAGGGAGGGGATCAGGGGATTCGTACAACTTCGTGTATTAAATTTGTCATATTAGTAGGATATATATATTGTATGTGAGGCAGACATCATATTGGTCTCAAGTGGACCCCGCGTCCATGATGTCGTTTAATCATTTAAGTATTGCACGCGAGAGGTTGTTGGTAGATCTATCGGGTTGACAACCCCGTCGTGACCGGTCGCCCCGTGTCAAGTCAAGCGACGAATTTTGATTCTGTTTATTGTCTAGCATTGATTATCCCTGCATGGTAAATATATAGTATAGTTCGTATTGTCTAGCTAACATACGAGTCTGAAAATTGGCGCTATGAATTTAATATACAAAACCTGGGTAAGAGCTTTATTGTCGGGTTTTTGAACTGTGACGGATGACCCATGGATTTTATTAAGGATGTAAAAAAGACTTTCATAAAATTATATGGATGTTTTAAAATAAACACATAATCAGAAAGTTTTCCTATGGAATGAATTGTTTGTATGTGTGTGACATTTGTGCCTCCATGGCCATCAAACAAACACCAAATCAATGAAATATTGTATTTCATACTTGGGATTTGTATAAATATGTGTATCATTTGCACATATCAATTTATTTTCGATTTCGAGCTCTAAATCGCTTTCTGGGAAGCTATACGCGAACTGATGCGTAAACGTAATAGTTTAACGCGACAAACACTCCGGAACAGTGAAAAGGGCTTAACCGAACAACGCGATCATACGGCCAAACGAACCGACATCCGAGATGTTTTTGAGCATATTTTAAGTTCCCTATACTTTAACTTCATTTTAGAGCTTTGAAATGGGGTTAACGGGGCATAAATGTGTCGAAAATGCATCGAAAACCATGTTTTAAACATTCAGGGACCTAAACTGCTAGCCTGCCAAACTTGGGCTCAGGAGGGGCGCGTAAGAGTCCCTTGATTCTTACGCGGCCCGCGTAAATTCCCCAGTTCTGCAAAAATGGTTTTCTTCAATCAGCAGCTAGTTCTGGGTTTATGGACATGGTTTTAGCAAACATGGAGCTGGTTTTAAGCACCCATAGATTACCAAAACAGTGGGTATTACTTGTAGGGCCAAGATCAAAGCTCCTTTATCGAGAAACGATCCTAACTGTTCTTGTTTTCCTATAAATACCCAACCCCATTTCCATTTCAATTCACTCATGATCTGATTTTATGCTCTAAGTTGAAGCTTTATGCTTCATACCCGAGTATTTAGATCAAGATCTTCCTAGCTTGGACCTCTTGTAAGCTTCTTTCGTTCTTTTATGCGTTTTTAAGCGTGAAAGTCAAACAGTGTTTGACTTTCAGCTTTGACCAGTCAATGGTCAACACGAAGTTCGTTTGAACTTCGTAACGTGAGCGTAATCACGATGTTCATAGTCCTTTGTGACTATACCTACTGATTACCACATTATTTAGGCGTAGTGACGAGTCATAGTTTCGGTCAAAATGCGTATTTATGCGTATTTTGCAACCAAACTATTCTTGGGTATCAAAACCCTTTATTTTGATATCAAACTTGTCTTCTAACTTCGTTAAACATGTTTTAACATGTTTAAATCGTCACTTTAGGTTTAGTGCTTATATAGGGTCGTAAGGTAAGCGGTCTAAACAACCGCTTAGACTTTCGAACCTGACCCGTTTGGTCGATCATTAGGATCCAACCAAACATGTTTTGTGACCATAGTTGATTAGGGAATAACCTTCCGAGGTTATACCTTATGGTCACTTTGTTTAGTTAGTTGTATGATAGGTAATTTATGTAGGCTTTGTTAAACCATATCACATGAGTTTCAATACTCATTTGGTTTACGAAACCTCATCCTATCCGATCTTCCGATTTAGGTCCGGTTATTAATGTAGTTATCTATATTAGGTGCCGTTTGATTTCCGTGATCCCTCTAGCTTTGCTTGGTTGTTATTCAAGACTTCTAAGCGCTCTCAAGTGAGTACATACTCCCCTCTTTTACTGTTTTTCAAACATTTTGGGGTGAAACACATGTGCCTACTTGTTACTTTCGTGCTTTTCATGTTTTTATATCATATGATTGCTATGTTCATTAGTACACATATAGTACATGATTTCATTATGTTTTGCTATGTATGTTCACTTAGCATGCTAGCACATTGTTTTACATTGCATTTCTGTTGCATATGTTTACTCAGCATATGGATACATTGTTTTACATTTCTACTTTGTATGTTCATTTAGCATATTAAAGTACATTATTTTCATAAAACATGCTTACATTTGGTATGCCATTTGGTTTGTTTAACGGGACATAAATACATTCATTAACACCGATCATGCCGCTCGGTAGTAGGTAGTGGTACCATAGGACTTGACAACTCCCATTTCTGAAATCCTAGGTTTGTTTGGGTGGAAGGAATGACCGAATCCGAAAACATTTTTGGTAGACCTTGACATTGTTTTAGGGTTTATCTTACAGTCTCAAGGCTTGAATGTAGGCGTTTAACAATACCGCATAGATGTTTGTATCAGTAAAGCATGCATTATTTTACAAACCATAACTTTTGAATTATTCAAATACTTTGTTTTGTGCATTTTTACAAATGATTAAGTAGTCACTTTTTACTTGTCATACATGACATTTGTTTACACATTACATGATTTACATTTGACAATAGACATGGTTTACACATAAACATTTGACAATTTATTTAAACAAAACATTTTTACATTGGTGGTTTGTTTGGGTAAGTGATTTAAGTAACGAGGCGTGTGTAATATGATAAAAGCATAGTGGATACGCCGCTGGTACTTCCTAAATATAAGTGCTTTTATGATATTACATATCGTAGCGTTATTTAAACCATTTCAATTTAGACATATTACATTTTACACAGATAACATCTTTTCACATAAACATTGATTTACAAACAACATATTTTATACAATTTCATTTTACTTGGTTATATATTTATCTATGCATCTCTCTTTTATATCTTCTGATTTCTTATCACTTTTTGTACGATTTATAAAAGAAAACATTTTACAAGGTTCATGACTAATTTTTGTTAAACATTTTTCTTTAAACTTATAAGTCATGAATCCTAAATTAATAAAACCTATGTATCTCACAGGCATTTTTATGCTGACGTACCTATTTTCACATGTGTTTTCAGGAATTTATGCATAGGATTGATCAAGATACACTTAGGCCAACTTGGGCCTTAGTGACAATAAAAGATGCAAGACTAGTTAATCATGTTATGTCTCTTTGTTTTTAAGACATTGCAACTTCTTTTAATCAATAAAACAAAATTTCAATTTCCATGTGTTATGAAACAATGATTCTGTTACAACACTCCCCGACGATTCCGCCGCGATTTGTTGTTTTACGCGGTCGGGGTGTGACAGAAGAGTTGGTATCAGAGCCCATGGTTATAGGGAATTAGGTTATTAGTAATGCTTTGACGTAGTCTATAACCTTCCTAGGACCCTAACACAAGATTCTTGTGTTTAGAGCTTAAAACAATACCGTCACTTATCCTTAGGTGATAACCACAGCGAGAACACAAATTTCGAATCTGCTTCGAAAACCAATGATCTATTCTAGGATGATTGATTACTAGGTTTTGAACCCTCTAAGTTTTCAAAATCTCGTCAAAGTTGGGTCTTATAATGTGAACACGTGCAATCTGGAAGGGTGGATGCATGTACTCTGAGTTTTCTGTCTAAGGCTAGAGTGTTCGTACAAATCCACATAATCGGACAAGTCACTCTTACCTGCGAACTCTTGGGGTGAGTGTGCACTTATAGGCTAAAGCATGTCTTCGCGATACATTAATATGACCCGCTTACTTTGATTAGTCACCGTCTCATGTGTTTGCCTTAGGTAACAAACAAATGATCGTAATTTTTATGCATTGTCATTCTGTTTTGATTATCCGATAACATTTCACTTGTTTCCTCCTATGTCTTTCATTTCCTCCAGAATGACACTTTATCGCAGCAACGCTCAGATGTCCGAACAGGCTACCAGATTTGCCCAACGAATAGGCGCAGTAATCCAGAAGACTGCTGAATTAGCCGTTGCCATGTCTCGTCTCCATGATGAAGCCTCCCAAGAAGCATCAAAGGAAGCAGAAGCCAAGCCTTCACCAAAATCAAAGAAGCATAAAGCTTCAAAGAAACCCGCAGCGGTTGTACCAAAACAAGCAGGACCTAGTCAGGTGGCAGGACCTAGTCAGGTGGCAGCACCGCCAGCCAAGAAGCCATACAACGGAACTGCACCCTTGTGCAACCAATGTAACCTTCATCATCATGCCAGTGTGAAGTGCCGCAAATGCCTAATTTTTGGACTTATAGGTCACACAGCTAGGGTTTGCCGAGCTGCTCCATGGTGCAATCGATGCAACCGTTATCATCCGAATCACATACCTTGTTTCAAATGTACCCACTATGGACGATGGGGACATTTGGTTGGCATGTGCCGCTTTGCTACCCAAAACAAAGATGTTGCAAATCTGACCCACGGATGAGCATTTGGCTGATTAAAAGATGATGCTGCTTTGAAAAATTTGAATCTTATGCTTTTGTATCTTTTGTTGAACCCTGAAACAATCTGTGTTTAGTTTATAAATAAATCGTTGTTCGCAATTATGATGTACAAGTGTAGTTACATTTGTGTATGGCATTCCTCTATGATACCTACAACAAGGAACTGTGTTCTTTACAAACTACTCTTGTGGTTCTCCCATTCAAGTGATCGCTCATAATTTCCTTGAAAATCTTAAGTACTCATCTCATTCTAAGAAACGAAGTACAGAAAATAAAGTGACATTATGAATAATCGTGCTATTTGCACATCTGTGCCTTTAAATCCTTGGTTAGATAACTAAGGGTATTTCCGATCTCATGCCCATATCATTACATTTTGTTTTTCATAACAATATACATAGTATAAGTTTTCAAAACAACCTTCATGATTTCAAAATATTTCATATAGTTTGAAAACAATTTGAACACAGTACATTTACTTAATATATCAAATGCATGATTTCAAAAGCATTATCCATATTTTCAAAAACCTTCTACATAATTTCAAAATTCATCTCGCGTGATTTTAAAACATTTTATAAACATAATTACCTAATACACCTACCTCATGATTTCAAAAGTATTATGTAAGGTTTCAAAAACATTAAACACATTTCTAAAAGAACCCCATGCATAGTTTTCAAAAGCATTTTGCTCGTACATTAACTTAACCTTAAAATTCTGCTTCATATGTCGTCTTGGCATATCTAGCGCCTCAACTTCATGAGCATTTTACCTCATGTTTTGACTTGAGCACGTCTAGTGCAAGGTTTTGAAACGTCCCCCGCTTTCAAATCCCAAAATCCATATAGGATCTTCTTATCTTCACAATTAGATCCTTGTGGATGTCTATTGCTCAAATCAGAGTCATTAATTGAATTCTTTTTATACCTCAATACGTACATTACGATTCAATAAGGACAAAGCCGAATTCCTATTAAGATCTTCCTATCTTCATAGTTAGATTCTTAAAAATGTTTAAAGTGCCAAATGAAATCCACGGATTGGATTCCTGGCGTGCTTTGAATACTCGTGTTCACAAATTAGAAAACAAATTAACAAATGATAACAAATTGAAGATCAAGTTAAACAATTTTGTGATTATGTGATTATGTGTTATGTGTTTTCTTTTGTGTTTTTATTTTCGTTATCCAAATCCTCGTAGAATCTTCCATATCTTCATGTGAGAGAATCACAGTAGGATATCCAAAGGTACTACCCTAAATCCTTAATGGGCTTCTACGTAATAGTTAAGACCCTTGGATTATATAGTACCATTCCATAATTCAAAGAGACCCCTTGAGTGGTCTAGTCAAAAAGATTGATTCAAAATCTGGTTAATAATGGCATGTGATGATATAGCTGAAAAGACTCATTGGTAGTCTATTTAAAGAAATCATTTATTGATTTAACTAAAAGGACCCTATGGTGGTCTAGTCACAATCATCACAGGTTCGTTCATTGATTTCTTCCCCTACACATTATAAAATGCACTATGTGAACTATGCAAGGAATTACGTAATTATGGATGCATACATAATTATGAAATTCAGTGCACGAAAACCACAGTAATATTTATCATGTGTAAGAACCAATAGTGGCAAAAATAACGAAACGTGAACAATGTAATGGAGGTACGGTGGACCTACCAGTGGCACTTCATATACTTGTAAATAAGTGTCCCTCTTACATTGCAAGTATGATGTTATTTAAAGTTACTAGAAGTTCAGAACTCTAACCAGTGTTGTTTTATCTTTTCGACTTCATATTTCAAGCTCTCACAAGTTTCCTCTAAATAAATTTCGGGACGAAATTTCCTGAAGTAGGGGAGACTGTGACATCTGTGCCTCCATGGCCATCAAACAAACACCAAATCAATGAAATATTGTATTTCATACTTGGGATTTGTATAAATATGTGTATCATTTGCACATATCAATTCATGTTCGATTTCGAGCTCTAAATCGCTTTCTGGGAAGTTATACGCGAACTGGTGTGTAAACGTAATCAGTTTAACATGACAAACACTCTGGAATAGTGAAAAGGGCTTAACATACCTTAAATAACCTTTACATAACTTAGAAATAAGTTTTGGAAGGTTTGGTGTATCGGAATCAAGTTTATTCGCTTACAGGGACAAATTTCGACAAACTGCGAAAGTATGCCGATTTGTACTGTAACAGACATTCCGGAACTTGATCATAAGTTAAACATACCCTAAATATCCTTTACATCGCTTAGAAATAGGTTTGAGATGTTCGGTGTGCTAAAATAAACTTTTTGGTCATTCAGTGACTAAAAGCGTCAAAAAATGCATAAGTTTGCATTTTCGCGCATATCTTACGTTCTGAAACGTATGAGTATGAACATGTAAAAGTGAATCAGTATGAATGTAAGTACGTATAAGTAATTACAATTGTGTGTACGAAATAAATCGAATACAACGAATTTGAGCATGTAAAAAAATGACCAAGAAGTGGTGGGTATGTAAAACGAATGATAAGTGAAGTTGTCGCGTGATATTGACTAAAAAGTGTGCGATGGTGTGCGTGTATAGTTGTTTAAGCGAAACGTTGAGTTTATCGAATCGAAATAGATTGAGTTTGACTAGTAATGTAGATTCTAGCCTGTAAATGTGAGAAGAATATAATGTACTTATTGGTTATACATAACGTATTTTGTAAGGAATGGAAATGCTACTTTTGTTTAAAAAAAAGATTTACGTAAGTAGAAGGTTGTTGGCCCCGATGGAGTCGCCTTGCCCACGTGTTTAGTAATTTGAATGACGTATTGAGCGGTGTATAAAAGTTCGTTGTAAATAATTCATTCGTATTATTTTAAAGGATCTTGCATTAAAATATGAAATTTGAAATTTGGAAGTTCTTAAAAGAAGTTTAGCAATGAAAATGATTCATTGGTTTTTGTGACATCTGTGCCTCCACGGCCATCGAAAAAATACCAAATCAATGAAATATTGTATTTCATACATGGGATTTGTATAAATATGTGTATCGTTTGCACATATCAATTCTTGTTCGATTTCGAGCTCTAAATCGCTTTCTAGAAAGTTATACGCGAACTGATGCGTAAACGCAATAAGTATAGCGCGGCAAACACTCCAGAATAGTGACATAGGCTTAACATACCTTAAATAACCTCCACATGACTTAGAAATAAGCTTTGGATGGTTTCGTGTGTTGAAATCAAGTTTGTTCGATCGTAGGGACTAATTGTGTCAAACTGTGAAACTATACCGATTTGTATAGTAACGAACATTCCGGAACCTGATCATAAGTTAAAGATACCCTAAATATCCTTTACATAGCTTAGAAATAGGCTTTGAGGGGTTCGGTGTGCTAAAATAAACTTTTTGGTCATTCAGGGACTAAAAGAGTCAAAAGTGCATAAGTTTGCATTTTCGCGCATATCATACGTTCTGAATACATCCGGACATCCAAAAATTTATGTAATCATTAAAACATTTTATTTTAGTGATTGGCAAGATAAATTTCCATTCGTCGAGTAATTTGGATCGTTTTTCGCGTCCGTTCATGTTTCGTCGTAATTAACCGAACAACGCGTTCATACGGCCAAACGAACCGACATCCGAGATGTTTTTGAGCATATTTTAAGTTCCCTATACTTTAACTTCATTTTAGAGCTTTAAAATGGGGTTAACGGGGCTTAAATGTGTCGAAAATGCATCGAAAACCATGTTTTACACATTCAGGGACCTAAACTGCCAATCTGCCAAAGTTGGGCTCAGGTGGGGCGAGTAAGAGTCCCTTGATTCTTACGCGGCCCGCGTAAATTCCCCAGTTCTTCAAAAATGGTTTTCTTCAATCAGCAGCTAGTTCTGGGTTTATGGACATGGTTTTAGCAAACATGGAGCTGGTTTTAAGCACCCATAGATTACCAAAATAGTGGGTATTACTTGTAGGGCCAAGATCAAAGCTCCTTTATCGAGAAACGATCCTAACTGTTCTTGTTTTCCTATAAATACCCAACTCCATTTCCATTTCAATTCACTCATGATCTGATTTTATGCTCTAAGTTGAAGCTTTATGCTTCATACCCGAGTATTTAGATCAAGATCTTCCTAGCTTGGACCTCTTGTAAGCTTCTTTCGTTCTTTTATGCGTTTTTAAGCGTGAAAGTCAAACAGTGTTTGACTTTCAGCTTTGACCAGTCAATGGTCAACACGAAGTTCGTTTGAACTTCGCAACGTGAGCGTAATCACGATGTTCATAGTCCTTTGTGACTATACCTACTGATTACCACATTATTTAGGCGTAGTGACGAGTCATAGTTTCGGTCAAAATGCGTATTTATGCGTATTTTGCAACCAAACTATTCTTGGGTATCAAAACCCTTTATTTTGATATCAAACTTGTCTTCTAACTTCGTTAAACATGTTTTAACATGTTTAACTCGTCACTTTAGGTTTAGTGCTTATTGATGTGCGTAAAATGCAACATATAAATTACATCAAATGAGGCATAAAACTAACCCCTTTTGAGTACTAATGTTGGAAGAAGTGTGCTTTTGTCTTCCTTTTGTATTTTCAGGATCAAATGAGCTTAAACGAACAAAAGGAACAAATACACAGCCAAAACCAACATAAATACAAAGAACAGGAAGAAACGTGGCATGCCTGACTCCTCGACAGCATCTCCCAAAGCAAAAACAAGAAGAAAGCTGAGCATGGGGATGTGCCCAGCTGAGCACGGGGAGTGCTCAGCTCAACACGGGGCGTGTCCAGCGAACACGGGGCGTGCTCAAGAAGCAGCAGAAAAGACAAACCTATAGAAGCTTCTATTGCCCACCACGAGGCCGTGTCCAGTGAACACGGGGGCGTGGCGAAAGTACAGCAGGCGCATTAATTGTAATTGCGAATTACAATTAATGAAGAGAGAGAATGTCAGACGGGCACGGGGGCGTGTCCAGCGGACACGGGGCCGTGCCCAGCCTTCTGTTCAGCCTATAAATAGGAGTGCTTGGTTTCATTTCAACTCATCCCTTGGCACACCACCTCTCTCACACTTCATCCACCACCCACCACCATCATAACACCATCATCCACCACCATCATCCATTGTCCATCGTAGAGTGTGTGAGTCGTCTCGGGATCCAAGATTGATCGTAAGAGTTCTTGACAATCAAGGCCATGTTTGCCTAAGTCTCTTACATCACTTGGTGAAGACAAAGTGTCTAGTATAATACTTTTTATTTCTAATCTTTTGCACTTTTTATTTGGTTTTGTATTAATGACTTTAATAACTAGTTACTTATGTTGAAGGTGATCTTTCCTTATCGTTTGTCCGTGGTGTCTTGGCATTATTTTACTGTCTATATAAAATAAAGGATTTTCACCATTCATATCTCCACGGTCTATATGGAGGTATGTTGGCTACCTGGTGGGGGTTAAGGGAACGGTTTGGTAAAGGTCTTGCCATTGTTCAGCGTTTAGATGTCCTGCAATGGACCTGGGTCAAATTTAGTAGGACCTCCTTCAATACTTCACGGTATTGGATGGCGGGGGTCCAAACTCTTTGATCCCCTCATAAGTTAACTACTATTAATACTATAACCCGGCTATTTAGGACTATATCCCTGCTGACTCAGACTACTTAGCCGAGGGTAACGTCACCGCCAAAAGCGGGGCCTACCATAATACTACATTAATAACTTAATTCATTATCTTCCAATAATCCACCCTTTTAGGATTGTATCCTTGCTGACTCAAACTACTGGGGTGAGGGTAACGTCACCTTCAAAAGAGGGGCCTACTACAATAACTAAGATAATCTCTTAATTATGTGCAAAAGTGCGGAAATAATCAAAGGTTATACTAGATACGAGTCGGAACCAAGTGATTCATCTTGTCTATCTGTTTTTACTTTTATTTTTATTTTCAGCATTTTAGTTAGTTTTTATTTTTCTTAGTTTAAAAATCTTTTTCTAAACTTTTTATTTTGATTAGACGTTGAGGATAAACCGGTACTAAAAGCTCTTGTGTCCTTGGACGACCTCGGTATCTTACCAACACTATACTACGCTTACGATGGGTGCACTTGCCCATATGTGTGTTTAGTGTTAGTGAAATATCGTGTTTTATAAATTTAAAACTTGGCTAAAATAAGTGTTAAAGGAGCTTAAAATATACACCTAATATATATAACACTTCACACGCATCAAGTTTTTGGCGCCGTTGCCGGGGACACAAGGATTTTAGGAAAGCTTAAAATCAACGGCCTAATCAGTTTTTCAAAACCTTTTCAAAACGGGCCCACATTTTTCTGCATTTTAGTTTAGTTTTGCATTTACAGTAGGTTGAACACGGGCCGTGCTCACTGAACACGGGGCCGTGCTGCATATTTTTCATAAAACACCCAGTAACAGAAGCTTGAACACGGGCCGTGCTCACTGAACACGCCCCGTGCTCAATGAAATCAGTAAATTTAATTAAAACGCCCAGATACAGATTCTGAACACGGGGCCGTGTCCACTGAACACGGGACCGTGTCCAGCCTCTGTTTCCGTTTTTCTTTTTGTTTTCTGATCTCGAGACTCGGTTGTGGTCTGCTGAGTGATTCTTATGGATCAATACTCAGGAGGTTACAACTACACCTATGAGGAGGATGATTATAGGGGTAATTATTGAACTAATTGTCGTAACTCACGATCGGTTCAAAATAATCGCTCATATCAACCATCCAATTCATACACCTACTATGAGGAGCCCAGGTACGAGCTATCAACTTCATACACATCCTATGAAGACCAAAGGTATGAACCTCCTCCCTCATACTCATATTTTGATGAACCAAGGTATGAGCCTTCTTACTCATACTTTGAGGAACCAAGATATGAGCAACCACCTTCATATGCTTATTATGAGGAACCATGGCGTGAACAACCCACCTCATATGAGTATTATGGAGAACACAATTACGAACCTTATCCATCATATGCTTACAATGAAGAACAATGGTGCGAACCATCGACTTCATATGAGTATTATGAGGAACAAAGGGTCGAACAACCGGATTCAAGCTTAGAAAATTCCGATTCTTTTTCTATAACCGAAGTGACCGATAGGATATTTGAACACATTAGAGTTATCGATCAATGTATAAAAGAAGCTCGCACAAGGGAAGAGGAGTCCCGCGCAAGAGAAGAATTAAAAAAGGAAGAGATAACTGAAAGTGTTAAAATGGAAGAACAAATAAGTGAAAAACCGACACATGAGTTAAACAACGAAAATGGTGAGTCCAACAACGTTAAAATTCAAGAAGAGTCTAATTTCAAAGAAATTAATCTCTTGTCACCTTCTTTTGAAAATCATTGTTTAGTACCCACTCATGCTAAGTTTTTAAAAGAGTTAAACACTAACACTAAAATTGACGAAACGGTAAGTGTTAAGTTAACTGATGATCAAACCTCACTAATAAAAGAAGACCCATTTGAAATTAACATTACACCGGTTCCATGTTTCTTTCAAAATTCGTTTCTTAGTAATATCACAATCGATAAAGATCTTTGTGTTAACATAATGCCTAACTACATTTTCGAAAAATTAAGTATTAGTGATTTTTCTCCACTTCAAATACCCACTTTTCTATCCAATCGGCAAGTAATAAAATCAATCGGTATAGTTGAAGATGTCTTGGTTCAAACAAATCAAATGGTAATCCCGACCGACTTTGTCATCCTCGATGACGCTCCTCTAGTGTTGGGGCGACCATTTGTAAAAACTCACGAAGCTTTGAAAAACCAGAAGCTCAACAATCTACCTCTTCAATTAGGGGCATTTAAAAAGAGTGTCGATCTTGAGCGATCAATGAAATATCCATTCGGCAATGACGACCCCCTAATTGAAGATGAGCCAGAACCACCCGATAAGGTGGGTCTAGCCAAGGACCCTTATAAACGTGGCGCACCACGGAGGCATTCCGCGGAACTATCCGTAGTTTTAGTTTAGTTTTTTTTTTCAGGAATAAAACACACTCGGGATGGTGAAGGATGATAAGGGAAGCTTGAACCAACACCCCATGCACAAAAACAGAGCCTCCCGACAATTTTTCTTCATTACAGCAAGTTCAGCACGGGGCCGTGCTCACCCCAACACGCCCCGTGCCCAAGGTTTGTAGAAAATGCCCAGTTCAGGTACCTGGACACGGGGCCGTGCTCACTGGACACGCCCCCATGCCCAGCCTTCTGTTTACTTTTGGTATTGGCAGTTTGGACACTGGGCCGTGCTCAGCCAACACCACCCCGTGTTCAGCTACCCAGTACCATAAAATCTTGTTTTTAACCCATTTTTACACATTCAATCAACCTAAAAACTTATTTTTGGGACACATTGAGGACAATGTGTAATTTAAGTGTGGGGGGGGGGGGATGCTAAAACCTTGAATTTTGCAAGTCCTAATAACAAGCCTTACACAAAACTCTATTGGAACCGCTAATCACCCCAAATTTTTTCAAAAACTTTTCATTTTTTTTACTTGTCTTGGTTTAACTCGGGAATTTCAAAGTTCTAAAAAGTTTATATTTTTACGAATTTACAACCGATAGCATCGTGATAAAAAGAACCAACATAAGAAAATTATGAAAAGGCATGGCAAACTTAGTTAAAATTTAATTATATATACTTGATCACATAAAAACCCATTCCCACAAAAGTGAGTTTTGAGCCTTTATTGAGCAAACACTTACATATCATTTGACTAAATGCTCATTTTCGTTTCTTGTGTGAATAGCCGCTTGGTTCCTACGACTCTAGAACTTGCCATGACGATACATTCCCGGTCCTTACCAACTTAAACCCGAGTAAGTAAATGACGGAGGCATTAGGACTAACCATTTTTATTTTTACACCATTATTTTTTTTACCACCTACCCAAAATCCCCTTAGTTAACCCCTTTGAGCCTAAACCTTTTCATTTCAAAACCCAAAAACAAACACCCTTTTTCACCCACCAAAACCTTTTTTTTATTTTTTAACCCTTTGTTTTAGTAACAAGCTCGGTTTTTCTTATGACTTTCAAAAAAAAAAAAAAATTGATGATGATGAAGCGAAAGAAAAATAAACAAACAAGTTTATCAAAAATAACTTTGTTTGAATAATGGCTTCATCAAAATAAAAACTTGAAAAAAAAAGTCTTACGAAAACCGATGCTTTTTACGCCTTTCGCCCTTTTACCCAAGCCTAACCCTTTACCCACAAAGTCCTCTTGATATTTACAAAGTTATATAAGTTAAAAAGGAGGAGGATTGATTGCTTGGCAAGCCTATGGTAGGAGTAAGTTCCATGCCGCTCTCGAGTGATCCACAAAAATACATTTTCGGCCGAGTGTTGAGTGATCCCCGTGAGGTATGTGAACTTGTATATAAATAGAATTTTAAAAAGGTATGTTATGCCCTAATAAGTAATTTATCTTATGAAAAGTTTTAAATAAATCATGACGAATAGGATTGTAAATAAATAAAAATAAAACTTAATATAGAATCTTGGAAATCCCGACACTCTATGACAAGCCCTAAAACCTTCTCTTCTACCCATTCCATTTGGGAGTGTAAGCCACATTATAAAGAGTTTTGCTTGAGGACAAGCAAAGATTCAAGTGTGGGGGTATTTGATGTGCGTAAAATGCAACATATAAATTACATCAAATGAGGCATAAAACTAACCCCCTTTTAGTACTAATGTTGGAAGAAGTGTGCTTTTGTCTTCCTTTTGTATTTTCAGGATCAAATGAGCTTAAACGAACAAAAGGAACAAATACACAGCCAAAACCAACATAAATACAAAGAACATGAAGAAACCTGGCATGCCTGACTCCTCGATAGCATCTCCCAAAGCAAAAACAAGAAGAAAGCTGAGCATGGGGCTGTGCCCAGCTGAGCACGGGGCGTGCTCAACTCAACACGGGGCGTGTCCAGCGAACACGGGGCGTGCTCAAGAAGCAGCAGAAAAGACAAACCTATAGAAGCTTCTATTGCCCACCACGTGGCCGTGTCCAGTGAACACGGGGGCGTGGCGAAAGTACAGCAGGCGCATTAATTGTAATTGCGAATTACAATTAATGAAGAGAGAGAATGTCAGACAGGCACGGGGGCGTGTCCAGCGGACACGGGGCCGTGCCCAACCTTCTGTTCAGCCTATAAATAGGAGTGCTTGGTTTCATTTCAACTCATCCCTTGGCACACCACCTCTCTCACACTTCATCCACCACCCACCACCATCACAACACCATCATCCACCACCATCATCCATTGTCCATCGTAGAGTGTGTGAGTCATCTCGGGATCCAAGATTGATCGTAAGAGTTCTTGACAATCAAGGCCATGTTTGCCTAAGTCTCTTACATCACTTGGTGAAGACAAAGTGTCTAGTATAATACTTTTTATTTCTAATCTTTTGCACTTTTTATTTGGTTTTGTATTAATGACTTTAATAACTAGTTACTTATGTTGAAGGTGATCTTTCCTTATCGTTTGTCCGTGGTGTCTTGGCATTATTTTACTGTCTATATAAAATAAAGGATTTTCACCATTCATATCTCCACGGTCTATATGGAGGTATGTTGGCTACCTGGTCGGGGGTTAAGGGAACGGTTTGGTAAAGGTCTTGCCATTGTTCAGCGTTTAGAGGTCTTGCAATGGACCTGGGTCAAATTTAGTAGGACCTCCTTCAATACTTCACGGTATTGGATGACGGGGGTCCAAACTCTTTGATCCCCTCATAAGTTAACTACTATTAATACTATAACCCGGCTATTTAGGACTGTATCCCTGCTGACTCAGACTACTTAGCCGAGGGTAATGTCACCGCCAAAAGCGGGGCCTACCATAATACTACATTAATAACTTAATTCATTATCTTCCAATAATCCAACCTTTTAGGATTGTATCCTTGCTGACTCAAACTACTGGGGTGAGGGTAACGTCACATTCAAAAGAGGGGCCTACTACAATAACTAAGATAATCTCTTAATTATGTGCAAAAGTGCGGAAATAATCAAAGGTTATACTAGATACGAGGCGGAACCAAGTGATTCATCTTGTCTATCTGTTTTTACTTTTATTTTTATTTTCAGCATTTTAGTTAGTTTTTATTTTTCTTAGTTTAAAAATCTTTTTCTAAACTTTTTATTTTGATTAGACGTTGAGGATAAACTGGTACTAAAAGCTCTTGTGTCCTTGGACGACCTCGGTATCTTACCAACACTATACTACGCTCACGATGGGTGCACTTGCCCATATGTGTGTTTAGTGTTAGTGAAATATCGTGTTTTATAAATTTAAAACTTGGCTAAAATAAGTGTTAAAGGAGCTTAAAATATACACCTAATATATATAACACTTCACACGCATCAAGTTTTTGGCGCCGTTGCCGGGGACACAAGGATTTTAGGAAAGCTTAAAATCAACGGCCTAATCAGTTTTTCAAAACCTTTTCAAAACGGGCCCACATTTTTCTGCATTTTAGTTTAGTTTTGCATTTACAGTAGGTTGAACACGGGCCGTGCTCGCTGAACACGGGGCCGTGCTGCATATTTTTCATAAAACACCCAGTAACAGAAGCTTGAACACGGGCCGTGCTCACTGAACACGCCACGTGCTCAACGAAATCAGTAAATTTAATTAAAACGCCCAGATACAGATTCTGAACACGGGGCCGTGTCCACTGAACACGGGGCCGTGTCCAGCCTCTGTTTCCGTTTTTCTTTTTGTTTTCTGATCTCGAGACTCGGTTGTGGTCTGTTGAGTGATTCTTATGGATCAATACTCAGGAGGTTACAACTACACCTATGAGGAGGATGATTATAGGGGTAATTATTGCACTAATTGTCGTAACTCACGATCGGTTCAAAATAATCGCTCATATCAACCATCCAATTCATACACCTACTATGAGGAGCCCAGGTACGAGCCATCAACTTCATACATATCCTATGAAGACCAAAGGTATGAACCTCCTCCCTCATACTCATATTTTGATGAACCAAGGTATGAGCCTTCTTACTCATACTTTGAGGAACCAAGATATGAGCAACCACCTTCATATGCTTATTATGAGGAACCATGGCGTGAACAACCCACCTCATATGAGTATTATGGAGAACAAAATTACGAACCTTATCCATCATATGCTTACAATGAAGAACAATGGACATTCGTTTTGTGTATTTTTACAAATGATTAAGTAGTCACTTTTTACTTGTCATACATGACATTTGTTTACACATTACATGATTTATATTTGACAATAGACATGGTTTACACATAAACATTTGACAATTGATTTAAACAAAACATTTTTACATTGGTGGTTTGTTTGGGTAAGTGATTTAAGTAACGAAGCGTGTGTAATATGATAAAAGCATAGTGGATACGCCGCTGGTACTTCCTAAATATAAGTGCTTTTATGATATTACATATCGTAGCGTTATTTAAACCATTTCAATTTAGACATATTACATTTTACACAGATAACATCTTTTCACATAAACATTGATTTACAAACAACATATTTTATACAATTGCATTTTACTTGGTTATATATTTATCTATGCATCTCTCTTTTATTTCCTCTGATTTCTTATCACTTTTTGTACGATTTATAAAAGAAAACATTTTACGAGGTTCCTGACTAATTTTTGTTAAACATTTTTCTTTAAACTTATAAGTCATGAATCCTAAATTAATAAAACCTATGTATCTCACAGGCATTTTTATGCTGACGTACCTATTTTCACATGTGTTTTCAGGAATTTATGCATAGGATTGATCAAGATACACTTAGGCCAACTTGGGCCTTAGTGACAATAAAAGATGCAAGACTAGTTAATCATGTTATGTCTCTTTGGTTTACAAAACCTCATCCTATCTGATCTTCCGACTTAGGTCCAATACTCATCGATTTAGAATGTAGACTTTGTTAAACCATGTCATATGAGTTCCAATACTCATTTGGTTTACAAAACCTCATCCTATCTGATCTTCCGACTTAGGTCCGGTTTATTTATATTGTTATTAGGTTGCCGAATGATTCCGTGCTCCCTCTAGCTTTGCTTGGTTGTTGTTCAAGACCTCTAAGCATTCTTAGGTGAGTACATAGTTCCCCTATTTTACTGTTTTCAATTGTTTTGGGGTGATTCATATGTGCTAAATTTTTTCAAGGTTTTAACGATTGTTTCAAAAATAAATGACATGGTTTATACAAAATTTATAACGATTTTGTTAAAGTAAACAAACTTGTTAGTTGTATTTACATAACGAATAATATTCATTAGTTTTGGCCGAACCGGCCAGTATTAGGTTATGGTACCATAGGATCTGACAAATCCCGTTATCAGACTGCACCCATGGTTATGTGTGGGTTAGGTACGTAACGACTGAATCTGTGATTGTTAATTTACCCTTTGGTGGTTTATTAATGCGAGAAGCGATAGGCGAGTTGCGAAGGTTTGGATATTATTAGCGAGACAATCAAAAGTATTTTTCACAATTTAAAACGAGAATGATTTAAACGACTAAAACGATTTTTAACGAATTAAACGATTTGGGTAAACGATTGGTTTTTGGTTAGTGTTTAGATAGCGGGACGGGTGTAATGTGATGAAAGAATGGTGGATACGCCGCTGGTACTTCCTATATATATATATATGTTTTCATCATATTACATACCGTGGCATTATTTAGTCCACTTGGGTAAACGATTTTGAAACGATGTCACACAAACGAGGTTTTCAAAATGATATAAACCATACGAGTTTTATTAACGAGATTTATTAACGAGAATTATTAACGAGTTTTATTAACAAGATTTATTAACGAGTTTTATTAACGAGAATTATATACGAGTTTTATTAACGAGATTTATTAACGAGTTTTATTAACGAGATTTATTAACAAGTTTTATTAACGAGAATTATATACGAGTTTTATTAACGAGAATTATATACGAGTTTTATTAACGAGATTTATTAACGAGTTTTATTAACGAGAATTATATACGAGTTTTATTAACGAGATTTATTTACGAGTTTTATTAACGAATTTTATTAAATAAATGTTTTGGGTTAAGAATCATGGCTACGAGATTTTATAAATATAACCAACTTGATTTGAGTTGGTTAATTATGTCGCAATACAATACTTTTCAAAACAAGGTTTTTAACTAAGTATTGCAACATGTAAACTAGCCATGAATCCGACACTCTCAAAAACCTCTGTACTCGCCAGCATTTCTTTGCTGACTTTGTTTTCACATATGTTTCAGGTGTTGTTGAATGATGTTGATTGCTAGGATGCATGCTCACATAGGACTGGACGAGGCCTTAGTGACTTAATAACAATGATAGACTATGTTTAAATTGTTTATTTAGATTTCCAGACGATGTAAATATTTAATGTTTAATAAAATGAAATTTCAAATTTCCGTGTGTTTTGAAACAATGATTCTGTTACAACACTCCCCGACGATTCCGCCGCGATTTGTTGTTTTACGCGGTCGGGGTGTGACAGAAAAGTTGGTATCAGAGCCAATGGTTATAGGGAATTAGGTTATTAGTAATGCTTTGACCTAGACTATAACTTTCTAGGACCCCAACGCAAGTTTTCTGCGTTTAGATTTTTAAAAACAAAACCGTCACCTCCCCTTAGGTGATAACCACAACGAGAACACAAAATCTGAATCTGCTTCGAAAATTAATCACCCGTTCTAGGATGATTGATTACTAGGTTTTGAACCCTCTGTTATAAGGTTTTGAACCCTTCCAGTTTGACTCGTATTTGGCTTAGTGCCTTTTGAGTTTTCAAAATCTCGTCAAAGTTTGGGTCTAAATTATGTGAACACGTGCAAACTGGAAGAGTGAATGCCTGTACCCTGAGTTTTCTGTCTAAGGCTAGAGTGTTCGTACAAATCCGCAGTATCGGACCAGTCACTCTTACCTGGGAACTATTGGGGTGAGTGTTCACTTATAGGCGAGCATGTCTTCAGTGATACATTAATATGACCCGTTTACTTTGATTGATCACCATCGCATTTGTTTGCCTTAGGTAACAAACAAATGATCACAATTTCTATGCGTTTTCGTTCTGTTTTAATTATCCGATAACATTTCGCTTATTTTCTCCTATGTCTTTCATTTCCTCTAGAATGTCTCTTCATCGCAACGACACTCAATTGTCCAAGAAAATTGCCAAATTTGCCCAGCGAATAGGCGAAGTAATCCTGAAGACTGTGGATTTAGGTGTCGCCATGTCTCGTCTCAATAATGAAGCCACCCAAGAAGCATCGAAAGAAGCAGAAGCCGAGCCTTCGAAAAAGTAAAAGAAACGTAAAGCTTCAAAGGATCCCGCAGCTGTTGCACCAAAACAAACGGGACCTAGCCAAGTGGCAACACCACTAGCTAAGAAGCCATACAACGAAACTGCACCCTTGTGCAACCAATGTAGCCTTCATCATCATGCTAGTGTGAAGTGCCGCAGATGCCAAATTTGTGGACTTATAAGTCATACCGCAAGAGTTTGCCCAGCTGCAGCTGCACCAAATCAAGCTATCAACAATCTTGCTCAAGCTCGCTTTCCACCTGGATCGTGCTACAACTGTGGCGAGATGGGTCAATTCGTGAATAAATGCCCAAGGCTTGCTAATGCAAATCTGACCCACGGATGAGCATTTGGCCGATTAGAAGAAGCTGATGCTTTGAATAATCCGAATCTTATGTTTATTGTAGGAACGTTTGACGACCTGACGAGTCAATCAGAAGAGTGCTTAGACAGAATCAGAGGCGGAATTCATTGATTCGATCTTCGTAAAGCTTGATTTCACTACTTAACGTCTCGTTTATTAATCTGCTAACAATTTACAAGATTCGGAGACAAATTGGCAGGGCTTCGCCGTTACACCTTCAAAAATACACACAGATCCGCTCATATGGTCCCCTATATATAGACTATCTGGTTCGCTTTTATGTACATGTCCGTAAAAGCGGACCAGACATAAAAGCTATCATCTGGTTCGCTTTTATGGACATGTCCGTAAAAGCGGACCAGGCATAAAAGCTGTCCTGACATAAAAGCTGACCAGACTATTACCCTATGAGCGGACCAGACTATTGACACATAAGCGGACCACAATATACAATGACATAAACGCGGACCTAACTATACTTATGTGTTTCTTGATTTCCAATCACTCTACAATCAGCCCTAGCCTAAGACTCGAACTAAGATGTAGTCGACAGACAACTGCACCAACATTTATGTTTCTAGTGTTTTCCTTTGAACTCGGGAAAAATCGATTTTGTTTATAAATAAATCTTTATTTGCAATTCTGATGTACAAATATAGTTGCATGTGTGTATGGCATACCACTAAGATACCTACACCAAAGAACCGTATTTGTAGTTCTCTCGTTCATATGATCGCTCTTGATTTCCTCGAAAATTCTAAGTGCTCGTTTCATTCTAAGAAACGAAGTGGCAATTTGAGTAATCATCTTTTTCCTTTTGACCTCACACTGATGCAACTTGGGAGCTTCGACATTATCATAGGGATGGATTGGTTAACCAAACATCATGCTGAGGTGGTTTGTTTCGATAAGATTGTTCGTATTCCTCTTTCATCTGGCGATGTTCTGGAAGTTCGTGGCGAGAAACCATCTGTTGGTTTGAAACTTATGTTTTGTACGAAAGCCCAAAATTATTTACGAAAAGGATATATTGCCTTTATGGCACATGTCACCAAGGAGAAAGACAAAAGCAAGAGTATTCAGGATATTCCGATTTTTCGAGATTATCCAAAGGTGTTTCCTGATGAACTGCCTGGTTTACCTCCAGTTCGTCAAGTCGAGTTTCATTTTGAGCTTGTACCCAATGCTAACCCAATTGCGAAAGCACCTTATTGTCTTGCACCGTCTGAGATGCAAGAATTATCGAAACAACTTCAAGAGTTATCTGATAAAGGATTCATCTGTCCGAGCTTTTCACCTTGGGGAGCTCCTGTCCTCTTAGTGAAAAAGAAAGATGGATCTTTTCGAATATGTATCGATTATCGTAAGCTTGATAAGCTTACCATCAAGGATCGATATCCCCTACCTTGAATCGATGATCTCTTTGATCAGCTGCATGGCGCTACCTGTTTTTCCAAGATCGATTTGCGTTCTGGGTATCATCAGCTTTGTGTATTCGAAGAAGATATTCTCAAGACTGCTTTACGCACAAGATAAAGGCATTACGAGTTCACTGTCATGCCTTTTGGTTTGACGAATGCCCTAGCTATCTTCATGGACTTAATGAATAGGGTCTGTAAACCTTATTTAGATAAGTTTATTATTGTGTTCATCGACGATATCCTTGTTTATTCGAATTCTCGAGCCGATCACGAGCAACACCTTCGTTTAACTTTGGAACTCCTGAGGAAGGAACAACTTTTCGCTAAATTCTCCAAGTGTGAATTTTGGCTTAAAGAAGTTCAGTTTTTGGGTCATATAGTCAACGAGCAGGGTATTCATGTAGATCCATCCAAAATAGCTGTTATTAAGGATTTGAATACACCAATGACACCTACAGAAATTCGTTCTTTTCTTGGTCTCGATGGTTATTATCGTCATTTTATTTCAAACTTCTCAAAGATCGCGGTGCCACTCTCTGCTTTGACTCAGAAGAATAAGCCTTTGGAGTCGGGATCTAAGCAAGAAGAAGCGTTCCAAATGCTGAAACGGAAGCTATGTGATGCTCCTGTTTTGTCCTTGCCCAATGGAAAGGATGATTTTGTTGTCTATTGTGATGCATCCAATTTAGGCCTTGGTTGCGTTCTTATGCAACGAAGTAAAGTAATAGCTTATGTGTCAAGACAGTTGAAAGTTCACGAGAAGAACTACAAAACTCATGATCTTGAGTTAAGTGCTGTGGTATTTGCTCTCAAAATCTGGAGACACTACCTCTATGGAACGAAGTGTATGGTTTTCACAAGACCACAAAAGTCTCCAACACATTCTTAATCAGAAGGAGCTGAACATGAGGCAACGACAATGGGTTGAGCTCTTGAACGATTACGATTTCGAGATTCGCTACCTTCCTGGTAAGGCGAATATCGTAGCCGATGCGCTTGGTCGAAAGGAGCGAGTCAAGCTTCATTCTGTTCAAACTCTATCTGATATTCAATCTCTTGTCCTTCAAGAACAACGATCTTGTGTAAACGAAGGCTTATTGAAATATGAGCTACCACTTCAACTCGAGCTTAAACTCGAAACGAAAGGTGATGGGTTGCCCTATTTTAAGAATCCTTGTGGATGATTATCGCCCAAATCAGAGCCCTGATTGGATTCCTTGTACACCTTAATATGTATATTACAACTCAATAAGGACAAACCGAATTCCTATTAAGATCTTCCTATCTTCATAGTTAGATTCTTGAAAAAATTTAAAGTGCCAAATGAAATCCACGGATTAGATTCCTGGTGTGCTTTAAATACCCGTGTCCAAAGATAACAAATTAAAGGTCAAATTAAACAATTATGCGATTATGTGTTTATGTGTTCTCCTTTATGTTTTTGTGTGATCCGATTTTTGTTATCCAAATCCTCATAGAATCTTCCATATCTTCATATGAGGGATTCATAGTAGGATATTCAAAAGGTACTACCTTAAATCCTTAATGGGCTTCTACGTGGTAGTTAAGACCCTTGGGTTATATAGTACCATTCCATGATTCGAAAAGAGACCCTTGAGTAGTCTAGTTAAAGATTGATTCAGAATCTGGTTAAGAGTGGCATGTGATGATACAGCTGAAAGGACCCTATAGTGGTCCAGTCACACTCATCACAGGTTCGTTCATTTGGTTTTCCCCTACACATTATCAAATGCACTGTGTGGACTATGCAAGGAATTACGTAATTATGGACGCGTACATAATTATAAAAATTCAGTGCACGGAAACCACAGTAAGATTTATCATGTGTAAGAACCAATAGTGACAACAATAACGAAACGTGAACAATGTAATGGAGGTACGGTGGACGCACCAATGGCGCTTCATATACTTGTATATAAGTGTCCCTCTTACATTGCAAGAATAATGTTATTTAAAGTTACTAGAAGTTCAGAACCCTAACCAGTGTTGTTTTATCTTTTCGACTTCATGTTTCGAGCTCTCACAAGTTTCCTCTAATTAAATTTTGGGATGAAATTTCCTGAAGTAGGGGAGACTGTGACATCTGTGCCTCCACGGCCATCGAACAAATACTAAATCAATGAAATATTGTTTTTCATACTTGGGATTTGTATAAATATGTGTATCGTTTTCACATATCAATTCATGTGCGATTTCGAGCTCTAAATCGCTTTCTGGAAGGTTATACGCGAACTGATGCGTAAACGCAATCAGTATAATGCGAAAAACACTCCGTAATAGTGACATAGGCTTAACATACCTTAAATAACCTCCACATGACTTAGAAATAAGCTTTGGATAGTTTGGTGTGTTGAAATCAAGTTTGTTCGATCGCATGGACTAATTGTGTCAAACTGTGAAACAATACCGATTTGTATAGTAACAAACATTCCGGAACTTGATCATAAGTTAAACATACCCTAAATATCCTTTACATAGCTTAGAAATAGGCTTTCAGGGGTTCGGTATGCTAAAATAAACTTTATTGATCAAAAGGGACTAAAAGCGTCAAAAAGTGCACAAGTTTGCATTTTCGCGCATATCTTACGTTCTGAATATATCTGGACATCCAAAAATTTATGTAATCAATAAAATATTTTATTTTAGTGATTGGCTTGATAAAATTCCATTCGTCACGTAATTTGGATCGTTTTTGCGTTCGTTACGACTTCCGTCGTAATTAACCAAACAACGCAACCGTACGACCGTACGACCAAACGAACCGACATTCGAGATGTTTTTGAGCATGTTTTGAGTTCCCTATACTTTAACTTCATTTTAGAACCTTGAAATGAGGTTAACGGGGTTTAAACGCATCGAAAAAGGCCTTAAACACATACAGGGACCAAAACTATCATTTTTGAAACTTTGCTGGAACTGGCACCCAGTGGCGCTGCGCCACCACCTTCTGCTTACCCCATGGCACGGCACGAGTGAGTGATCTGGACAGAAACTTGTTTTTTGTGCAATGGGGTTGAACTTGGGGGTCTATTTTGTAACATTTTCAAAACCGTTTGCTTGTATTGGGGCACCCCTAGTATTGCAAAACAATGGGCTTGAGGTGTATGGCCATGATCAAAGCTCAATTCCCGATGAACGATCCTAACGGTTGTGCCAAATCTATAAATAGCACCCCCCACTTCATTTCACCCTCACTCAAAATTTGATCTAAGATGCTCTAAGTTGAAGCCTTTGCTTCATACCTGAGCTACTTGGGTCAAGATTTTGCTTGCGGGGACCTTCTGTAAGTATTCCTTCGTTCTTTTTATTCGCTTTTAGCTTAAAAGTCAAACTGCGTTTGACTAATGCGAAGTTCGTTTGAACTTCATAACGTGAGTGTAATCACGATGGTTATAGTCCCTAGTGACTATACCTACTGATTACCACGTTATCTAGGCTTAGTGGCGAGTCGTAGTTTCGGCCAAAGTGCGCATTCCCGCGTATTTTGTAACCAAACTACTTTTGGGTATCAAAACCGTTTGTTTTGATACAAAATCTATTTTCTAAATTCGTTAAACATGTTTTAACATGTTTAACTCGTCACTTTTTAGATTAGTGCTTGTGTAGAGTCGTAAGTCAAGCGGACTAAACACCCGCTTAGACTTTCGAACACGACCCGTTTGGTCGATCATTAGGATCCGACCAAACATGTTTAGTGACCATAGTTGCATAGGGAATAACCTTCCGAGGTTATACCTTATGGTCACTTAGGTTTAATTAGTTGTATGATAGGTAGTTTATATGCCTTAGGTAAATGACCTAAATGCCCTTTTCATGCATAATTGGTAATTAAGCATATGTAACACAAACTTTTGTCACTTAATTGATTATGCAACATATTTAATCTTGTTTAGGCATATAATACTTGTCATAGGACTAGTTAGACGTCTCGAACGCGCTTTTACGCGAACGACACGTTAAAGTAGCATAAGCTACCTTAATGGGTCACAATGGGTCGAAAGCACTTAGGTTAGGTTTCGATTTAGAATGTAGACTTTGTTAAACCATGTCATATGAGTTCCAATACTCATTTGGTTTACAAAACCTCATCCTATCCGATCTTCTGACTTAAGTCCGGTTTATTTATAAAGTTATTAGGTTGACAAATGATTCCGTGCTCCCTCTAGCTTTGCTTGGTTGTTGTTCAAGACCTCTAAGCATTCTTAGGTGAGTACATAGTTCCCCTATTTTATTGTTTTCAATTGTTTTGGGGTGATTCATATGTGCTAAAATTTTTCGAGGTTTTAACGATGGTTTCAAAAATAAATGACATGGTTTATACAAAATTTATAACGATTTTGATAAAGTAAACAAACTTGTTGGTTGTATTTACATAACGAATAATATTCATTAGTTTTGGCCGAACCGACCAGTATTAGGTTATGGTACCATAGGATCTGACAAATCCCGGTATCAGACTGCACCCATGGTTATGTGTGGCTTAGGTGGGTAACGACTAAATCTGTGATTGTTAATTTACCCTTTGGTGGTTTATTAATGCGAGAAGCGATAGGCGAGTTGCGAAGGTTTGGATATTATTAGCGAGACAATCAAAAGTATTTTTCACGATTTAAAACGAGAATGATTTAAACGACTAAAGCGATTTTTAACGAATTAAACAATTTGGGTAAACGATTGGTTTTTTTGTTAGTGTTTAGATAACGGTACGGGTGTAATGTGATGAAAGCATGGTGGATACGCCGATGGTACCTCCTATATATATGTTTCATCGTATTACATACCGTGGCGTTATTTAGTTCACTTGGGTAAACGATTTTGAAACGATGTCACACAAACGAGGTTTTCGAAATGATATAAACCATACGAGTTTTATTAACGAGATTTATTAACGAGAATTATTAACGAGTTTTATGAACGAGATTTATTAACGAGAATTATATACGAGTTTTATTAACGAGATTTATTAACGAGTTTTATTAACGAGAATTATATACGAGTTTTATTAACGAGATTTATTAACGAGTTTTATTAACGAGAATTATATACGAGTTTTATTAACGAGATTTATTTACGAGTTTTATTAACGAATTTTATTAAATAAATGTTTTGGGTTAAGAATCATGGCTAAGAGATTTTATAAATTATAACTAACTTGATTTGAGTTGGTTAATTATGTCGCAATACAATACTTTTCAAAACAAGGTTTTTAACTAAGTATTGGAACATGTAAACTAGCCATGAATCCAACACTCTCAAAAACCTATGTACTCGCCAACATTTCTTTGTTGACTTTGTTTTCACATATGTTTCAGGTGTTGTTGAATGATGTTGATTGCTAGGATGCATGCTCACATAGGACTGGACGAGGCCTTAGTGACTTAATAACAATGATAGACTATGTTTAAATTGTTTATTTAGATTTCCAGACGATGTAAATATTTAATGTTTAATAAAACGAAATTTCAAATTTCCGTGTGTTTTGAAACAATGATTCTGTTACAACACTCCCCGACGATTCCGCCGCGATTTGTTGTTTTACGCGGTCGGGGTGTGACAGTTTTGAAAAGAGTTTGTGGTAAAACGATCTTATAATATATATATAAGATCTTATTAATATCTGAGAAAGTTAGTTTGATTTACGACTGAGAATCAAAGTCTTAAGTATAATGATATAACGTGAGCGCGTTTTAGTGATTAGGTTAAATAAGAAGTTCATGGGCAAGAGATCCATTGGACCAATTAAGTTGATAGGTAGCTTTTCGCAAGGTTTTGAAATTCGAGTGATAAAACATTTTAAGGCATGCATGATTAAGAATTTCTGTGTATATGATTTTTGTGAAATAGACTATGAGTTAAAGAATACGTTTGATAAAATAATAAAATTTTGAAATCCGCATAAGTAGGGATTTTGACGAATGATAAACGATTTAGGTGTAAAATATGATTGTGTCGTATGATGAAGTCTCTTTTGAAAGAAAATTTTGGTAATGATCACCTAGGTAAGGGAATCACCCCTAACTCGTCAGTGATGTCGTTTTAAGAAAAGGAGTGGAGTTATTCGTCAAGGTAAGAAAATCACTCCTATCTCGATGACATGTCTCCATTTTGGTGTTACAAAGAATGTAAACAAAATTGAGTGACGTTTTGAAATCATGCATATGTATAATGTATGAAAAGATTTAGTATGATGTGTGTGTGAAAAAAAATGATCTCGAAAATAAATTTGAATTTGAAACAAGAGAATTGTATCATATAAAAGCGATGATAGTAAAGCATAGGTTTGATTAAAACTTGGATTGCTCCAAAACGGAACTTTGACTAAACCAAAGTGGTCGAAAATTCTTTTGAATTTGAGAAACATGCTTTGGCCTAATATATGAAATACTCTCGCCGACACATCGGTTAACGGTATTTACCCTTCCGGTTACTACATGTTCCAAATCAATCGAAAATTCAAGACTTGGTGATATTTTTTTTTAAATCAAGGAGCGGAACTAGTCGACAAGGTGCGGGTTTCACCCCTAACTTGAGGATTTCGTACCCTAAGTGTGGTTGGCACTCGTCGAGTCAAAATTTAATTTCGACACTTTGACGAGGGTCCACTGGAATTTGAAATGGAAATTCTCCATCAGGGTGAGGGTTTCACTCCTAACTTGGTGGCGAATTTCACGTAAAAAGAATAGATGGATTGAGAGTCGTTCACCAAATTGTGGGTTTCACGCCTATTTTGGTGAAGTCGTCTCGTTTGTGTAGTACGAGTGGTTTTGAGTTTAGTAGAGACGAGTAAAATGCCTTAGGAAGGCGTATGTTTGGAATATTAAATCAAGTATAACACATAATGCATTTCAAGAAATTAACACATAGGATACGTTTTCAAGAAGTTAACTCATAAGCAACATTTCAAGAATAGCACGTAAAGATGTTTCATACAAGTAGCATGTGAAGCAAATATGGTCGAATCTGGTGCTTAACTATAGACTAGGTCAAAAGCATGGCAATTTTCCTAATTCCTTATAGTTATAGCTCTGATACCAATCTGTCACACCCCAACCAATGGCGGAATCATCGGAGTGGGACTTGTTCAAGATTGTAAGAGACTTCATAACACTATTTCTGACAATATTTAATTCAACCGATTTCATTTCATAAACAAATTGTCAAAACATTACAAGAAATTCAAATAACAACCTTTGTTCAACATAACGTAACAATATTGATACAACACTTTAAACCTAAACGTCTAAGTGAGTATCTAGGCATCTTTGCTAATCTATTTCTTAGCATCATCAATCATCAACCTGTAACATGTTTAAAATACAATTCAATGCAAAAGCAAAGGCGAGTATACAAGTTTATGAATAAGTATAAGTATAAAAGTTTAAAAACGAATCCACATGGCAACTTAGTTTATACAAGATCAACCTAACATAGCATGCAATATTTCTAGCCAATCCTCTGTTTACGCAACAATGATATAATTCAATATGACCACAAGTCTACGGGCGGTGCGTTACTCCTATAGCACTATACATGTCAAATGGAGGCTCGTGAAAGCTAATGACTAAAACATATCACATAAGTATGGTCCACGTATAAGCATCAAGTATCATAACATAGTATTCATGTATAAGGATTGTTTCCGTGCATTGCATAAAGAATAAGTTTAAGTGTGATTTAATAATGTAACATGTTACACCCCAAAAGTGTAAACATAAAAGGGGGTTGCGAGTATACTCACATAATTTCTAAGTCTTCCGATTATCCAAGTGTTGACGAGCGTAAGAGATTAGGATGAAGGAACACCGAAGTCTCGAGTTTATGTGTGGTTGCGATTGCGACTCCTAGTGAAATAACGCACGAGTAAGGATTGGAACAATTCAAGAGAACGAACGAGAGTGTTTGACCTAGATATTTAAAATATCGCAAACTCGTTATTATTTATAGGTAAAGAAAATAAGAAATCCTAATATTTATTGTTTATAGATTAAATATTTAAATATTTTATTTTATCGTAAAAATTAACATTAGTGTTATAAAAGAATTATAATAATTTGTTGAGTGATTATGTTAATTCTATATTAAAGGTTTTACTTAAAGAAAGGAGTTAATCAATAAAACTTTTGGATTTGACTTATACTTATTAATTCTAAAAATTGGTTTAAGAAAATAAATTTTGGTTTGTATAAACATGTTTAAAAAAAGAAAACATAATGTATAGCATGTGTTTATTTAAAAGAATACATGTTTTGTTTTGCGGATTTTTATGAAAAACGGGCAGAGTTTCCTCTGTTTTTGGGACGATCCCGACAACTAAAGTTATCGATTTATATGTTCAAAATTCAATAAACAATAATCAAACAATATAAATACAAGTATCTATACGCTTTTATTATGTTTACAAATCATGTAGTGTTCGGTTCCGAGACTTAAGATGTTACAAAAATATGAAACAAAGTAATTAACATAAGCGTTATTATACCGAGTCGAACCGGGTTGAGCCGAGT
Organism: Helianthus tuberosus; assembly: GCA_030545235.1. Classification (NCBI taxonomy): domain Eukaryota; kingdom Viridiplantae; phylum Streptophyta; class Magnoliopsida; order Asterales; family Asteraceae; genus Helianthus; species Helianthus tuberosus. The sequence continues at coordinate 58,348,009 of CM060384.1, read as the reverse complement.
GGCACCGAGATATAATCCGCAACGAACCCATATGTAAATCAAGCCCCTGGTGCGACTCGAGCCGAAACTACCCGAGATAATAACTGAACATCGAATCTGACCCGAACAGAACTGAAACAACAAAACAAAACTGAAATGAACATGAATCGAACTTAAACTAACAAAACCCAAATTAGATTCTGACATGAGTTCGACACGTAATCTGAATCAGAACCTGAACCCGCTGAGCCTGAGATCGAGCAGAAAAGACAACAAAACGAGAACCACCACAGTCGCCATCGCCGATGTCGGCACCGGTAACCTGAACCGAATCGAGTAAAACTGTGACTCCTTGTTAACTGACCCGACCCGTGTCTTGAACCGAACAAAACGAATCTGAACCAAATATACCCAAATCAAAACTGAGATTAATTAAGCTTTAATCTTAAACATAACCTGGATCTCGAATCTGTTGTGCCATCGTTGCTGTCTTCGTTGAGCTCCGACGGCCGGAGCTTGTCTCCGCCGTCACGATCTTCGTAGGTCACCTGCCGGTATCGCACCGGACCACCACGAACCAGAGCTTTTCCTCACTCTCTCCTCAGTCACTCTATTCTCGTCTCTCTCTTACCCGTCACCGCGTCGCCACTGTTGCCGCTATCGGTGGCTCCGCCGCCAAGAAGGATGAGGAAGGACGATGAGAGGATGAGGTGGTGATGGAGATGAAGGTTGCTTTCGGATGGCGTCGACGACACCACTGGATCGTCGGTCGCCGGTGGTGGAGTGGGAGAAGGGGGTGTTGAATGGATGAGGTTAGAGGTTGGAACCTCTTTTGTGTGGCAGAGTGAAATCGAGAGGGGAAGAGGGTTATTTATGAACATATATTTGAATAAAAAATGGAGTCTGTGTACAGGTAAATTTAGATTTAGGGTTGAAATGTAGAAGATGAAGGTTACAGGGGAAAGATGAAGGTGTTTGTGTGGGTTTTGAGAGAACGACTGCAACAATAAAAGAAGGAAATGGAATGTTTTGTTTTATTAGGGTTTAACCCTAATCACCAATCATATACTAGTTTAGTTTAATGGGCTTGGGCCCAAGGCCCACAAGCCCAATCACTGTATTTTAGGTGGCCCATTTTCTGACTAAGTTTTAACTATGGATATAAAAAGAATAGAATACGGAAATACGAGGCGTTACAACATGCTTACATTTGGTATGGCATTTGGTTTGTTTAACAGGACATAAATACATTCATTAACACCGATCATGCTACTCGGTAGTAGGTAGTGGTACCATAGGACTTGACAACTCCCATGTCTGAAATCCTAGGTTTGTTTGGGTGGAAGGAATGACCGAAAACATTTTTGGTAGACCTTGACATTGTTTTAGGGTTTATCTTACAGTCTCAAGGCTTGAATGTAGGGGTTTAACAATACCGCATAGATGTTTGTATCAGTAAAGCATGCATTATTTTACAAAGCATAACTTTTAATTTATTCAAATACTTTGTTTTGTGCGTTTTTACAAATGATTAAGTAGTCACTTTTTACTTGTCATACATGACATTTGTTTACACATTACATGATTTACATTTGACAATAGACATGGTTTACACATAAACATTTGACAATTGGTTTAAACAAGACATTTTTTCATTGGTGGTTTGTTTGGGTAAGTGATTTAAGTAACGAGGCGTGTGTAATATGATAAAAGCATGGTGGATACGCCGCTTGTACTTCCTATATATAAGTGCTTTTATGATATTACATATCATAGCGTTATTTAAATCATGTCAATTTAGACATATTACATTTTACACAGATAATATCTTTTCACATAAACATTGATTTACAAACAACATATTTTATACAATTGCATTTTACATGGTTATATATTTATCTATGCATCTCTCTTTTATATCCTCTGATTTCTTATCACTTTTTGTATGATTTATAAAAGAAAACATTTTACAAGGCTCATGACTAATTTTTGTTAAACATTTTTCTTTAAACTTATAAGTCATGAATCCTAAATTAATAAAACCTAAGTATCTCACAGGCATTTTTATGCTGACGTACCTATTTTCACATGTGTTTTCAGGAATTGATGCATAGGATTGATCAAGATACACTTAGGCGAACTTGGGCCTTAGTGACCATAAAAGATGCAAGACTAGTTAATCATGTTATGTCTCTTTGTTTTTAAGACATTGTAACTTCTTTTAATCAATAAAACAAAATTTCAATTTCCATGTGTTATGAAACAATGATTCTGTTACAACACTCCCCGACGATTCCACCGCGATTTGTTGTTTTACGCGGTCGGGGTGTGACAATGTGAATATGTGAACTCACCTTCCTTTGTGTTGACACTTGATTTTAACGTGTTCTACAGGTACTTGAGTTCGGCTTCGGGAATCATGGCGTATCTTGTGTTTGATGATGCATGTTGTGTTGTTTGAAAATGTTGGACAACTTTTAAACTTTCTGGGACGTTTGTAATAAGATTCGCGAGGATCAAAGACAACTTAACTTATGTGGTTATGTCGTAGTTTTTAAAATGTAATGTTTAGTAACTTATGTTTTAAAATAAATCTAAATGTCCAACAAACGAGTGCATCGTTCAGCAAGATATAAATGGGCACCAACTTCCGTCACCACTACGTTTAATATTCCGCTGCGACGTTTTTTGGGGTGTGACAGAAGTTGGTATCAGAGCCAATGGTTGTTAGTGAACTAGATGTTTTTGGGAGAAAACACTAGACTTCAACCGAAGAATTTTGAGATATGAAGTCCAAAATTCTCGAAGCCAAGACTTTTAAATAAACATAGAAAATTTTTATCATGTATGAAAACCATTATGTGTTTATGTGCATATGTGATTTTCTATTTATTTGGCCTTATGTGTTACTGTTCATTTTGATTACGCACTTGCTTGTACGGTTATATATGTGTCACATATGTCGCACGAACACGAGGTCATCGAGATCTATGACTCAAGTTACGAGCCAGATTTCGAGACTTCGCCCAGACCTATGCTACCAGAGACACCTATCACGACCCCACAGATGGTTGGTACTACCGAGCTTACCTCATCTTTCCACGTCGACCATGTTGCTTTTGCCAGCCAAGTAGACCCCCGATACGCTTTCACTAGCAATGGGTGGATAGATGATGTACCTCTCTCAATCCATGAGACGGGACGATCATCTGGAATTGTACCAGTTATCGGTGACGTGATCAGGAGTGTCCCAACTGTCGGAGGATCTCCTAGTGTCACGCCAGTGGTGGACGCAACTATTGCACGGCTCGACCGTTAGAGCCATCAGTCGTCCCACCTGTTGCTGGGATCGAGTCTGCTGATGAGATCCCTCCGCCCATTTTGTCTGAGTCTTCTTTGCATGTCTTAGAGTCACGCACTTCTTCTACACCGTTGTTAGTCTATTATCGTCTTAGGAAGAGGATTAGGCCTGCTGGGGACATCGCATCTACATCATGTGCTGAGACGGTACCTGCTTCCAAGAAGCAGAAAGGAGATAGGGTAGACCGATATTGCCACTATGATCAACAGCTCGCCGCAATGCGCAGAGACCTAGACTCAGCTAAAGGAAAGGCGAAGTACCTTGAGGGACAGATGGATGAGCACGAGGAGTTGAAGGTTATAGACGACATTGCGAGAGATGAGATGCATTGGAGGATAGTGGATTTAGAGAAACTTGTCCAGGAGATGTTAGAATCTCTAGGTTTGAAGCGTTGATGTTCGTTGTTGTTTGTTTGTTTCGTTGTATTGTTAGACATTCTTGATGCTCTTTTTGTTTGAGGCATGCGTGCCAGTTTCATTTTTGGATATTATTTGGAAATTTTGTGTAAACTTGTTATGGGTGTCGATGTAGACATGCCAAGGATAGTCATTTTGTACTGAAAACGAGTTTAAAAAATTTCTATAATATCGATGATTTACTTTTGGTTTAAAAATTGTTCTCATTAATATGTGGATATTATACACGCGCAATGTTTGGTCCACTAACATTTAATGATTGAATTATTTTTGGCTATCGTCTTACGTGGGTATTATTTTTGTAATAATAGAAACGACGAAATGCCGCCAAAAGCAAGACATGGTACTGGATTACCTACCACACCGGAAGAGTTGCTTAACTCATATCCCAACACGTTAATACTGCCATGGAACAACTCAATGCTAACCAAAATGATGGTCAGGGACGTGGACGTGGTGCACACGGGCAAGGTTTTGGTGGGGCACATAATGGAAATCCTCCAGGTAAAATGTGATCGGAAAGTTTTAGTAGTTCATGTGTTATGATATCATTGGAATGTATTCCTGATTTCCATTAACATTATTGAACAGTGCACGGATGTACATATAAAACATTCCAGGGCTGTAACCCACGAACATTTACCGGTGCTGAAGGACCCTTAGACATCACCCGATGGAAAAAGAAGATGGAATCTGTCATGGCAATCAGTGGTTATGCTACTGATCAACTGGTGAGATATGATTCTTGTTCTTATCTTGATGAAGCACTGTCCTGGTGGAACTCGCAAGTTCAAATTTTAGGTGAAGACGCTGCCTACGGTCTGACCTGGAACAAACTTAAAGAGATGCTCCTGAAAGAGTACTGCCCGCGCAGTGAAATTCAAAAAATTGAGACCGACTTCTGGAACCTAACCATGGAAGGCCTGAACGTCAGAGCTTACACTTCTCGTTTTAACAACTTGGTGAGGTTAGTTCCACGAATGGTTACTCCCGAATATGTAAAGGTAGAAATGTATATCTGGGGATTGTCGCCACGAATTCGCAGTATGGTTACATCCGCGAAACCAACCACCTACCTAGAGGCTACTACATTGGAAAAATCATTAGCCGATGACGCTACATGTAAAAGTGGTCTTGATAAAAAGGAGGAAACCGGGAAGTCATCGGGCAAGGCCAAAGCAGACGCAAAATCTGAATGGTCGGGGCGTTCTGAGACTAAGACAGAAGATTCGGAGAAACGCAAGTCCGAGAGCTAGAGGAAGGAAACTGAAGAGAAGCGCGACAGGAAACGCAGTTCGAGGAAGGTGTATGTAGCCAGTTCTAGCAGTTCTAGAAAGGATAGCGCCAGAGATAGCCGAGGTGGTTCTGAGAGGAAGACTCGTGAGGAAGGGCAGAAGAAATGTAACAGATGCGGACGAAATAGACATATTGCCCGCGAGTGCTATGCCAAAAGTACGGTGGAAGGGACGAAGATTGAAGGATGTTTTCAGTGCGGGGAACAGGGACATTTCAAGAAGGATTTTCCCAAGGCGGGAGGTTAGAATGCCAGGGGTAGAGCGTTCGAGCTAAACGCTGGGAAGGCACGTGACGATAATTCTGTTGTCACTGGTATGTTTTTGATCAATAACCATTCTGCGTTCGTACTCTTTGATACCGGAGCTGACTTGAGTTTTGTCTCGAAAAACTTTGAACCATTTTTGTGTTCACCTACAAGTAAGCTAAATAAGAAGTACTCGATAGAAGTAGCAAATGGTAAACTGATAGAAACTAGCATGTCGTTCGATACTGTAGAATTCAGTTAGATGATCATAAGTTTAGTATCGATTTACTACTAGTGGAGTTGGGAAGATTTGATGTAGTTGTGGGGATGGATTGGTTGTCCAAGAAAAAAGCAGAGATTGTTTGCTCGGAGAAGCAAGTGCGGATACCTCGTCCTGGTGGTGGCGAAGCGATAGTTGTCCATGGAGATCATTCGAGTCGTGTGTCGAGTGTTGTCAGTGTTATGAAGATGCTCAAGATGTTGCGGAAAGGTTATCCTGCGTTCTTAGTTAACGTGGTGGATACAAAGGCCGAATGTAGGAAGATTGAAGAGATTCCTATTGTTCGTGACTATCCAGAAGTTTTTCCTGAAGACTTACCTGGATTACCCCCTACGAGACAGATCAAGTTCCGAATCGATCTGGTACCTGGTGCTGCACTGATTGCAAAATCTCCTTATAGATTGGCATCGTCTAAAATGAAAGAAATGTCAAACCAGCTTCAAGAGCTACTAGACAAAGGTTTCATTTGACCGAGTTTTTCGCCATGGGGTGCACCTGTCTTGTTCGTGAAGAAGAAGGATGGATCCTTCAGGATGTGTATAGATTACAGGGAGCTGAACAAGTTGACTATTAAGAATCGGTATCCTTTACCGAGGATTGACGATTTGTTCGATCAGCTTCAGGGATCCAGCTACTACTCGAAGATAGATATGCGTTCAGGGTAAATCATCAGTTGAAGGTTGTTGATGAAGATATTCCGAAGATAGCCTTTCGAACACGATATGGCCATTACGAGTTCCTAGTCATGTCTTTTGGTCTAACTAATGCGCCAGCTGTGTTCATGGATCTCATGAACAGGGTATGCAAACCCTACTTGGATAAATTCATGATATTATTCATCGAAGATATACTTATCTATTCGCGAACCAAAGAAGATCATGAGCATCATTTGAGGTTAATTTTGGAATGGCTGAAGGAAGATAAGTTGTATGCCAAGTTCTCTAAATGTGAGTTCTGGATTCGAGAAGTTCATTTTCTCGGACATGTCATAAATGAGAAAGGTATACATGTAGATCCGTCTAAGATCGAAGCAATAAAGAATTGGGAAGCGCCAAAGACTCTGTCATAGGTGCGACAATTCTTAGGGCTTGCTGGGTACTACCGGAGGTTCATTGAGAACTTCTCCAGAATAGCACAGCCATTGACGCTATTAACCCAGAAGGAGAGGAAGTTTGACTGGACGGAGAAGCAAGAGGAAGCTTTTCAGTCGTTGAAGGAAAAACTCTGCAGTACACCTATTCTTTCCCTTCCTGAGGGAAGTAATGATTTCATTGTTTACTGTGATGCTTCACGTTTGGGCCGTGGATGCATTTTAATGCAAAGAGACAAAGTGATAGCCTATGCATCCAGACAATTGAAAGTGCACGAGAAGAACTACACAACACATGATTTGGAGCTTGGAGCTGTTGTGTTTGCCCTGAAGATCTGGAGACACTACTTGTATGGCACGAAGTGTACGATATACACGGACCATAAGAGCCTCCAGCACATCCTCGATCAAAAGGAGCTCAACATGCGACAACGACGTTGGGTAGAGTTACTCAACGAATACGAGTGTGATATCCGTTATAACCTAGGGAAAGCAAACGTTATTGCAGATGCGCTCAGCAGGAAGGAACGGGAAAAGCCTCTACGTGTGCGCGCTTTGGGTTTGACCATACAAACGAGTTTGACTGATCGAATTCGTGATCCACAGAGAGAAATTTTGAAGGATGAAGCTTTAAGAAGAGAATGTTTGAAGGGCTTAGAATGTAAACTGGTATCAAAATCGGATGAAGTAATGTACTTCATGAACCGAGTCTGGGTTCCGCTTAAAGGTAACCTCCGTGAATTGGTTATGAACGAAGCTCATAAATCCAAGTATTCCATTCACCCAGGTTCTACCAAGATGTATCAGGACATTAAGGAGTTTTACTGGTGGCCAAAGATGAAGAGAGACATCGCGGCCTATGTGAGTAAATGTCTGACGTGCTCTAAGGTTAAAGCTGAGCATCAGAAGCCGTCTTGGCTTCTGCAGCAACCAGAGATTCCTAAGTGGAAATGGGAACATCTTACGATGGACTTTATCACCAAGTTACCCCGTACATTGCGTGGACACAATATGATCTGGGTAATTGTGGATCGATTGACAAAGTCTGCTCATTTCTTGGCGCTTAAGGAAACAGACAGCATGGAAAAGATATCGCAGTTATACCTAGACGAGATTGTAGCCCGTCATGGAGTACCAGTGTCAATCATTTTGGATAGAGACGGACGATTTGACTCCAGATTTTGGCGATCTCTCAAGAAATCGCTGGATTCTCGTTTGGATATGAGTAATGCATATCATCCTCAAATGGATGGTCAGAGTGAGAGGACCATTCAGACGTTAGAGGATATGCTGAGAGCGTGTGTGATTAATTTCGGTGGAAGTTGGGATACTCATTTGCCTTTGGCAGAGTTTTCTTACAACAATAGTTACCATGCTAGCATAAAAGCCGCTCCGTTTGAAGCCCTGTATGGAAGGAAGTGTCGATAACCGCTCTGTTGGGCTGAAGTTGGCGAGAATCATTTGACCGGACCCGAGCTTATCCAGGAGACCACGGAAAAAGTCGTCCATATTAAGAATAGGTTGAAGGCTGCCGCGGATCGACAGAAGAGTTATGCAGATAACCGAAGGAAACCGCTGGAGTTTCAAGTCGGTGATAGAGTTATGTTGAAGGTATCGCCATGGAAGGGCGTTGTGAGGTTTGGTAAAGGGGGAAAGTTGAGCCCACGTTATATAGGTCCTTTCGAAATCGCATCTCGAGTTGGACCAGTCGCGTATAGGCTCAAGTTGCCACAGGAACTGAGTGGAGTTCATGACGTATTTCATGTCTCCAATCTGAAAAAGTGTATGTCCAATGAGACACTAATTATACCCCCTGGAGAGGTTCGAGTGGATGATAAACTATGGTTTATCGAAGAACCAGTGGAGGTTCTCGATTGGAAAACCCAGAAACTCAGGAGGAGTAGGATTGAGTTGGTCAAAGTCCATTGGAATTCTAAGTGTGGACCCGAGTTCACTTGGGAGCGACAGGACCAAATGCAACAAATATATCCTCATCTCTTCCCACCAAGTGCGAAAATGAAACCGGTGAAGTAGAATTTCGGGGACGAAATTCCCTAAACAGGGGGAGACTATGACACCCGGCTTTTCAGGCCGTACCGTACAATAGTAATCTGTGTAGTGAACTTGTAAAATGGTTGTTTATAACTGATTGTGATATTTATGTATGATATTCGATGTGTTGGTAAATTCAGATATTTATAAAAATTATGTTGGCAATGATAAAACAAACGCTTATCGCGTAACGATTAAAATGTGAAACGAATGTCGGTGACCACCCGATCAGTGTTAAAATCCTAAAAATAGTCTTTTATGATTATAATAATAATTTTAATCAAATCCATGAGGAAAAATAAATTAAAACGCTAAGAAACTCTATTTTTCGAGTTTGAGCGCGTACCGCGCGATACGGCGCGGATTAGACAAAATACTGTCAATGCATCCAGTCAAGGCAACTGGTAATTATTTTAGTAATAATTTTTAGTGATTACTTTATAGAGTGATAAAAATAATTTAAAACACACTAAAACGGGATTAAAACACTAGATAAAATACCCGGTATCAAGTAAAATACTTGTTTTTATCAAATGATGCATATATATATTGTATGGATTCAAATGTGAGCAGTGTGCATGGTAAGAGAGAGGTGGCGGCATTTTGGGCTGCCAAAACATTCTTTTATCTTGCAAATGGGACATGTGTCATGCCTAGAGAAGAATGCATGATGATTATACCTAAAACATCTTCCATAACTTGCATATTCTCAAGAAAACCAATTCAAAAATCACTCTCTCTCTCCCTTAAACAAATCTCGGCCGAACACCCCTAACTCCATCAACATTTCATTTTCAAATTTAAATCATGAAGAATCAAGGGCTTTACATGGTGATTTCAAGCTTGTAAGGAGGTTTGGAGGTGATTTCAAGCAGATTCAGGCAAGAACAAGACCCTAAATCATCATCTTTATCAAAAACCCATTTAAATCTTGAAGGTATAATATATTTTCCTTAAACATTGTTCTTGATTCATAAGTGATAAAGAAGATAGTGAAAGTTTCTCTTGATTCTTGAATCTAAACATTAACTTGAAGCTGACAAACAAATGAGTTTTGAACAAAATAAAAATAGGTGTATGCATGTATGTATATATGGCTGATTATGTGTGTATGTATATGTATAAGTTGTATTTTGATTTTGATGAAAGAGTTCTTGATTATTTGTTCTCTTGAAAAATATGATGATTAAAGGAATTTTTAGATATCATACAAGAATGTTCTAAAAGATTTAAGATTTGAAAGTGATGTGTTGAAAAGTAAATTTTTGGAAGTATATGTATGTATATATTTCGTATATATGTATGTGTATATGTATACATGCATGTGAAAATTGTCATATAATCTTAAAATGTGAAAGATCTAAGTAAGAATGAACATGAATGATTTGAAGGATTATAATGTTATGTGTAATATTTGTAAGAATATGATGTTAGTGAAGTTTTGAGCATGATTAGATCATGAGTGATAATGATGATAATGTGTGAGTGCATTAGATGCACATATGTGAACATACATGATGATGTGAAAGCATGAAATGATCATATGTTTATGATTTCATAAAAATCATATTTAATCAGAATATAAACACTAAAATAAAGTTATTTTAAAGTGTTTAGTGACATATAAGTTTGTCATAATGTTTGCTAAGCTTTGCATGTTGTACTTGGTGCATTAAAAGTTGTAAAATACGTGAAATCGCATGATTTATGTGACTTACACAAAAACTTCACTAACCTGATTATAACCACTATTTTAATCAGTAAATAACATGTATTGTGTTAAAATATCAAGTCGTTTCGATTTGGGATGATTATAGTAACGTTTAACGCAAAACTATGCGTTAAAACGGCAAAAAATCTGCTTTTCGATTGATTTTTATAAAACTGAATTAGATCAGTAAGTAAACTGATATTTTTAGCTTAAAAATAAGTATTTTAACTAATTTTAAGTTTACTTGTTGTTTGGTTAGTCATACGTGACTTCAGACGCCCGAAAACGTCACCGAATCGCTAAAATACTCATTTTTCAATGAACACTAGTATGGGTAAGTTTTGGGTGAACCTTATGTGTTAATATGTGTTATGTGATTTACACATGAGAATGTGAAAATATGTTAAGTGCGTTTTGTGCGGTAGAAACGGTAAAAATCGCGTTAAATGTGTAACTTGTTTGTCGAGCATGCAATTTAATACATATGAGATATTTTAAGTATATTTGCTTTAAAAATGACAAAATAGATAAGTTAACAATATTTCACGTGTTTCGATGATAAATTATGTGAACGTTTATGTATATTTATTATGACGCACAAATCGTAGATATATTGCGTATAAACGGGAGTGTTAACGGATTTACACAATAATGGTCACCAATAAAATCGTTCAAGTCGCAAAATCATATATATATATATATATGTATATATATATATATATATGGACTCATATATATATATATATTAACGTGCCAACATAATAAAAAATGATAACTTTTCGAGAAAATCTCAAAGTTATTTGACAATTCTAAGAAAATAGAGAAACTTAGGATTTTGTGATGAATATTGATTTAAAAATCGTTCCTATATATATATTAGGACGTGTAGAAATCAATCTCTGGGATTGCGCTATTTAAAATACGCACCCAAAGGTGAGTGTTACTAAACCCCTCTTTTTACTGCTTTGTATATATTTTGGGGGTAGAACACGCCAATAAAAGGGTTTAATAATGTTTTTGGATTAAAACATACATTTTCATAAATATATATATATATATATATATATATATATATATATATATATATATATATATATATATATATATATATATATATATTTTCTTCGAAAATATATGGAGTTTGATAAATCATACATTTCGAGTTAAAACGTTTTGATGAATGAATGTTTGGAGGACATTGGGATGATACGGTGTTTCCGAGGAGAAACAGACATTAAAGTTGGGACGTATGCCGGCCTGGTCCCAAAGGAGGGTATCAGGGGATTCCTACAACTTCGTATATTAGATTTGTCATATTAGTAGGATATATATATATTGTACGTGAGGCAGACATCATATTGGTCTCAAGTGGACCCCGCGCCCATGATGTCATTTAATCATTTAAGTATTGCACGCGAGGAATTGTTGGTTGATCTATCGGGTTGACAACCCCGTCGTGACCGGTCGCCCCATGTCAAGTCAAGCGACGAATTTTGATTCTGTTTATTGTCTAGCATTGATTATCCCTGCATGGTAAATATATAGTTCGTATTGTCTAGCTAACATACGAGTATGAAAATTGACGCTATGAATTTAATATACAAAACCTGGGTAAGTGCTTTATTGTCGGGTTTTTGAACTGCGACGGATGACCCATGGATTTTATTAAGGATGTAAAACGGACTTTCTAAAAATTATATGGATGTTTTAAAATAAACACATAATCAGAAAGTTTTCCTATGGAATGAATTGTTTGTATGTGAACTCACCTTCCTTTGTGTTGACACTTCATTTTAACGTGTTCTACAGGTACTTGAGTTCGGCTTCGGGAATCATGGCGTATCTTGTGTTTGATGATGCATGTTGTGTTGTTTGAAAATGTTGGACAACTTTTAAACTTTCAGGGACGTTTGTAATAAGATCCGCGAGGATCAAAGACAACTTAAATTATGTGGTTGTGCCGTAGTTTTTAAAATGTAATGTTTAGTAACTTATGTTTTAAAATAAATCTAAATGTCCAACAAACGAGTGCATCGTTCAGCAAGATATAAATGGGCACCAACTTCCGTCACCACTACGTTTAATATTCCACCGCGACGTTTTTTGGGGTGTGACAGTAAATAACATAAAAATAAAACCCAGTAAAGATCTTGGATTCCCGACACTCAAGATAAGCCCAAAAGTTCTCTTCTACCCATTCCATTTGGGCGTGTAAGCCACATTATAAAGAGTTTTGCTTGAGGACAAGCAAAGATTCAAGTGTGGGGGTATTTGATGAGTGTAAAATGCAACTTATAAATTACATCAAATGAGGCATAAAACTAACCATTTTTAGTACTAATGTTGGAAAAAGTGTGCTTTTGTCTTCCTTTTGTATTATCAGTACTAGATGAGCGTAATTGAACAAAAGGAACACATATGCAGCCAAATCTAACATAAATACAAAGAAAATAAATAAACATGGCATGCCTGACCCCTCGACAACATCTTCCCAAGCAAAAACAAAGAAACAGAAGGCTGACCACGGCCCCGTGCCCAGCGGACACTGGGGCGTGGCGAGATACCTGCAGAAAAGACAAAGCAATAAAAGCTTTTATTCCCAGCACGGGGGTGTGCCCAACTCAACACGGGCCGTGGTCAATGCTAAGATTCGCAGAATCCAGCAAATCTTGATAGTACAGATATGCTTCTGCACATGGGGCCGTGCACAGCGAACACGGGGGCGTGTGGAGCTAATGCAGACAAATTGGAATTAATGAAGAAAGAGAAAGAGGATGGACACTGGGCCGTGCCCAATGGACACGGGGCCATGTCTGGGCTTCTGTGCAGGCTATAAATAGGGGTGCTTGTTTCACTTCAAAGGCATCCCTTGGCAAACCACATCTCTCCCACTTCACCCACACTTCACCCACACTCCACCACCATCACAACACCCACATCCACCACCATCATCCATCATCCATCTTAGAGTGTGTGTAGTAGTCTCAGGATCCAAGATTGATAGTAAGAGTTCTTGATAATCAAAGGCCATGTTTGCCTAGTCTCTTACATCCCTTGGTGAAGACAAGCATTTAGTGTAATACTTTTGATTTTTAATCTTTTCGCACTTTTTATTTGGTTTTGTATTAATGACTTTAGTAACTAGTTTCTTATGTTGATGGTGAAACTTCCTTATCATTTGTCCGTGGTGTCTTGGCGTTATTTTACTATCTATATAAAATAAAAGATTTACACCATTCATATCTCTACGGTCTATATAGAGATATGTTGGCTACTTGGTCGGGGGTTAAGGGAATGGTTTGGTAAGGGAATGGTTTGGTAAGTTTCTTGCCTTGTTCAGTGTATAGATCCTGCAAGGACCTGGGTCAAGCTTACTAGGACCTCCTTCAATACCCACTGGTATTGGATGGCGGGGGTGCGAATGGCTTGATCCCCTCATATCTAAACTACTATTAATACATTAACCAGGCTACTTGGGATTGTATCCTTGCTGACTCAAACCACTTAGCCGAGGGTAACGTCGCCTTCAAAAGAGGGGCCTACCACATTACGTATTAATAACTTAATTAATTATCTTTCAATATTCCAACCCTTTAGGATTGTATCGTTGCTGACTCAAACTACTGGGTTGAGGGTAACGTCACCTTCAAAAGAGGGGCCTAGTACTATAACTAAGATAATCTCTTAAAAAGTGCAAAAGTGCGAAAATCATCAAAGGTTACACTAAAGGCGAGTCGGATCCAAGTGATTTATCTTGTCTATCTGTTTTATTTTATTTTTATTTTTCAGCATTTTTAGTTTTCATTTTCATGTTTAAAACCTTTTCTAAAACTTTTGATTTGATTAGACGTTGAGGATAAACCGGTACTAAAAGCTCTTGTGTCCTTGGACGACCTTGGTATCTTACCAACGCTATACTATGCTCACGATGGGTGCACTTGCCCATACGTGTGTTTAGTGTTAGTAGAATATCGTGTTTTATAAATTTAAAACTTGACTAAAGTGTTAAAAAGGGCTTAAAATATCAATATAAACATATTGCACCTAACGCACATCAATGGTATAGTAATGAAGTTTTGAAAATGTTACACGTGTCGAAACCTAATTATTTGGACTTAAGGTGATGATTACATGAAGATACGAAAGTAGTATGTGGATTGCGTACCTGGCAAGTACACAAGAAACATATGACGTTCATGAGACCGTGATAATTGTTACAGGTATGTGTGGTAGAATTAAGTAGTAGGTGGACGTGAGGGTGAAGGGAATAGTAAGAGTCTAAAAAAATTGAAAGTACCAAATACAAAGGAAAAGTATGAATGATAAGTTTGAACTAGCGAGACTGATTCAAAACATAGAAGCAACGGAAAGTATGAATGGTATGTTTGAACCCGCGAGACGGATTCAAAATATAGAAGTAATGGAAAGTATGAATGGTATGTTTGAACCTGCAAGACGGATTCAAAACATAGAAGCAATGGAAAGTATGAATGATATGTTTGAATCCGCGAGACAGATTCAAAACATAAAAGAAATGAAAGGTATGAATGATACGTATGAATCCGTGAGACGGATTTAAAAACAAATAATGACCATAAATGGCACGCAAACCTAAATTTGAGTTGAAGGAAAGAAGTTTTGATTAAGTCACATGTTAGATGTGTTAGTGAACGACTTTTGGGAATCGGAATGAATGACGGGCTACGACCCGAACAATAACTTTAGTATGGACGGGAAGGGTAAGTTTTTACAAGAAATTTTGAAATTATGTAATGAAGTCTTTGTATGTAAGCATGAATGGAAAGAAGTACGAACGTGTACTTAAATACATCCATGATAAACTGCAAAAAGTTGGTGAAATAGCTAAGAAAATGAAAGAATTGTATATGAGAAACGAAATGGGGGATATATTATAGCATGTACGTAGGAAATTATGGAAGAATAATAGGTGAATAATCACATATTAGTATGAATGTTGAAGGAAATGTGCTAACCGCCAATTTTGTAGATGACAGCGGTAGTGTTTTGGTAAAAAAATTACCTAAGCAATTAAGTGATCAAATTAGTTTTGTGAGGTAGTGTGCTAGTAATACTTTGTGAAAAATATGTTGGTTTGTTAGTTTGCAAAAACAGTTATCAGGATACGGCTCAGGATATCGAGTTGTATCTATAATCAAACAATGAGCAAAAATGTAAAGGTTGGCATGTGATGTACGAGGAAAGCCCTTGATCAATCTAGATCTCCGGCATAAAACCTCGGGAGCTGACAATCGTCGGCTGCCTTGTTCTTCTTATTGCTTGAAATGTCAGGATACAGTGCAGGATATGATGCGGATCAACTAAGTGTTACAATGCGATTGGAATACAAGTGTAAGTGTTTTGTGAGTGGTTGCAGCTAGTAGAGAGCAAGAGTGTACGAAAGATTGTGTGTGAAAGTTGTGTGTTCCTATGATCCGTGCATTCCTTTATATAGTAAAAGGAAATAACTAACTATGCTAAAAATTTGGGATACTTGGAATATGCCCTTCTGAACGTTGGGGACTGTTTCAACTCTTTCTCCACGTGCATATTAACTGTAAATCTGGGATTTAAGCTTCCATAACCGTTACAACATTAATATCTTTGACCAGCATTCGTAACTCCCATAAAACATGCCATTCTTCAATGCTGACCGTTACAAGAGATATTCTTCCGCCATCAACGTCTTTATCCTAACCAATTTGTGCGGGTCTTCAGGATGACTTGGTCCTCATGAACATTAGTCCCTTGTAACCAACCTTTACAAGCAAATTGTTAGTAATAGTCAGGATACTGCCTCAGGATGTTACCAATATCCTGGTCTGGTATCCTGATCGTAATCAGCTATATTAAAATCAAGATATAGTGTCAGGATATGGGCTCAGAATTTCACCCATAACAATTGTCCCAAAAAAATAACTGTTGGATAACCTGATTCCAACGGATAAATTTTTTAGTCATTCAAACATGTCTGGTAAGGATATCTATTTCGAACATTCCTTGAGGAGCTTGACAGCTACCCCAAGCCTGTCCTAATAAAAAAAAGGAGCCATCTGTTGCCACCAGCTCTAAGCTCTTTGCTACTACTGCCGAAGGTTTCTCTTATGATGACCTTAGCTTCATGGAATCCATCGAGCATATGACATCCTTCCCTAATAAGGTAAGTATCCAGATCCTGTATCCCGTACACATATGCTGAACCTGTATCATGGTTAGTTTGTCTTTAATGAAACCTGTATTTTGTAGGTTCTAGTAGGTTGTAAATCATCTGGTCGTCCTGCACTTAGAACAATTTTAATTTCCTACAAGTAGAATAGTTTGACAGTTGAAGGTCGAGGGATCCTGTGTTTTCAGGACGAAGCCTTCAACTGTTTATGTAAATATGCTTTAAAAACTTAATTGTGTTCTTGGTGGATGGGTCTCTTTCTGAGATGAAACCAAGAATACAATCTATTAATAATAAACTAACCTTTTAGCCTTATTTGTTGTTGTTTATGCTTTTATTTTGAAAGGTATATTTTGAATATCCTGATCAAATATCCCGGTCAGGATACCGATGAAATGTTCAATACTTTTTTCATCAAAATGTTAGACAAAACTTGGTTGAATATGACTTTTTAGAAAACTTAGATCATTTATATAAGGTTTTCAAGACTTGAAAAATAATAAATCATACCGGAAACACTTAGGCAATAATTTCCAACCTCAACCTTTGAATCCTTTGCAATGTCCTCGGCATGGATGTCCCCTGTCTGTGCAGGATATTGCACCAATATATGATACACTTGAGTATCTCTTCACTTAGTGATTAAACTTCGTAACTTTTCACCAACAGAAGAACGTGTGTAAACACAATCGTATTTTGTCATATATTTGGAACTTGTCATAAAGTTTAGTTTCACTGGGGATAAACCCTTAATATTCTGGGGATAAACCCTTGTTTTCGTGCACTACAGGCGGGAGTGTATAAACTCTAAGACTTAGAAAGGTGAAAACCTTTAAACCTTAGAGAGTATGAAAATACCCTTTCACGAGAGAGGGTGATCAATCCTCATATACCTTTAGGATCCAAGATATAGCCAACAATAACGAAATTTTCAGCCACTTTTACATGGACTGGTCCTGCTATCTTGAACTATCCCTGGATAACTAGCGCTCCAGGCGGGGTGTTTAAACCCAATTCGAGAGAAAGGTGAATACCTTTAAACCTTTGAAGGGATCAGGATCCCTTAAACGTGAGAGAGGGGGCCAATCCTCTAATCTTTCAAAGTATCCTGAGTGTGTATCCTGGAGCTATATCCCGAAGTATATACTGCAAAACAGCTGTAAACTAAGGTGGGTGTTAGCTTGGCTAACACCCCTTCGATGCTTAAGTCAGTATTGGGTTCAAAAGAATAAATAAAATCAAACACATTTAAAAGAGATAGAATTCATACCATCCTGAGTTAGAAATTAAATTCTAAGCTCATTTGAAATAGAGCTTAAGGTGTATAGCATTCCAGGATCTTGGCAACATATCCCCTTCCATATTCTTGAGTCGGTATGCTCCTTTCCCAGATTCTGACTCAATTTCATGGGGTCCTTCCCATTTTGGAGCTAATTTTCCGGAGGCAGGGTTGGTTGTATTCTGGAAAGCTTTCCTCAACACCCAATCTCCAACTTGAAATCTTCTAGTCCTTAAATTCTTGTTATATGATTTGGCTATCCTCTGCTGGTATGCCGCCATCCTTAGCCTTGCTGCATCTCTTGTCTCATCCACAGTATCCAATTCTTGGCACAAAGCTTTAGGATTCTGCTAAGTATCCTGGGGGTTAGATCTTGCTGTAGGTATCACCATTTCTGTTGGGATCATTGCTTCCGCCCCAAATACCAAAGAAAATGGGGTTTGCCCAGTAGCATTCTTCACAGTTGTTCTATCAGCCCATAGGACAAATGGTAGTTCCTCTGCCCATTTTCCTTTTTTGGCACCTAACCTCTTCTTTAAGTTGTTGACGATTATCTTGTTCGAGGATTCTGCTTGTCCATTTGCTTGAGGATGCACTGGTGTTGACGTGATCATCTTAATTCCCCAACTTTTACAAAACTCAGTAGTTATCTTACTTATAAACTGAGAGCCATTATCACAAATTATCTCAGCTGGTACCCCAAATCTTGTCAGGATATTCCTCTTTATGAAGGATACCACTTCTTGATCTCTAACTTGGACAAAGGCTTCTGCTTCGACCCACTTGGAGAAATAATCCGTCGTTGCCAACATGAAAACCTTTCCTCCTGGAGCCTTTGGAAGCTTTCCCACTATATCCATACCCCATTTCATAAACGGCCAAGGGGATACGATAGGATATAACGGTTCTGCAGGTTGATGCAGGATGTTGTCGTGTCTTTGACATGCATCGCATTTCCGAGCATACTCCGCGGCATCCTTTCTCATGGTCGGCCAGTAATATCCTATTCTCAATACCTTCGAGAACAGAGATCTGCCCCCAGTATGGTTACCACAGTCTCCTTCGTGTATATCTTGAAGTACCTCCTTGGTTTCAGGATCTTCCAAGCACCTTAGGTATGGACCTGCAAGGGATTTCTTATACAAAATATTATTTATAATAGTAAAACGAGATACCTTCATCCTAAAAGCCTTAGGATTTGCATCCTTTAGGATATCTCCTTCTTGAAGATACTTCATAATTGGAGTCATCCAGGATTCAGGATCCTTCTCAGGATATCCATCACAGGGATACTGGATACATGCTACTTCTTTATCCTGAGATTTGAAATGTTCCATTGCAGGATACAAGATGTGCACTATTGGTATCTGAGTTCCCTCTGGTATCCTGACAGTAGATCCTAAGTTTGCTAGAGCGTCAGCTTTAGCATTCTTTTCTCTTGGTACCTGTTCAAGTGTACAAATTTCAAAATATCCTGCTAATTTTTTAACAATTTCAAGATATCCAGCTAACTTTTCTCCTTTTACTGCATAAGATCCATTGAAATGGTTAGTAATCAACAGGGAATCAACATATACTTGTAAACATCTAATATTCATATTTTAGCCAATTCTTATCCTGCAATCAAAGCTTCATATTCTGCTTCATTATTAGTGACAGGAAATTCACACCTAATAGCCTGGGGTATTATGTCCCCCTGTGGAGATTTTAGTAGTATACCCAATCCTACACCTCTCACGTTAGATGCACCATCGGTATATAATGTCCAGGATTCTAAGCTTTCTCCTAGCTGTTGTACTTCTCGGCCGGCTTTATCTTGAATATCACTACTAAAATCAGCCACAAAGTCTGCTAAAGCCTGAGACTTTATAGCATTCCTAGGTTCATATACTAAATCATAGGCACTTAACTTTACGGGCCATTTAGCCATCCTACCCGACATCTCATGTTTCCTAAGCACATTTTTAACAGGATAATTAGTTTTAACAAGAATCCTATGTGTCTCAAAATAATGTCTAAGCTTGGTCGATGCCATAACTAGGGCTAATATTAGTTTTTCTAAATGAGAATATCTAGTTTCAGCATCTAATAAACTTTTGATAACATAATAAACTGGATACTGCTGACCTTCATGATCATTTACAATGACAGCACTTACTGCATTCCCTGATACTGCAAGATACATGGATAATGGTTCACCATCCTCAGGCTTCATCAATAGAGGTGCGGTTGAAAGATACTGCTTCAAATCCTGCAAGGCTGCTTCATGCTTCTCCCCCCATTTGAACTTCTTATTCTTCTTCAGGATATCATAAAATTCCTTGCATTTTTTTTTAGGATCTTGAGATAAATCTATTTAATGCTACTACCCGTCCCGTCTATCTTTGTGCATCTTTCATGTTGGAAGGTAACTTGATATCCAAGATGGCTTTGATCTATTCTAGGCTCGCTTCTATCCCTCTTTTAGTCACCATATATCCTAAAAACTTTCCTGCCCCCGCTCCAAAATGGCACTTGGCAGGATTTTGCTTCATGTTATATTGATCCAGGATATCAAATGCTCCCTTAATATCCTAGAGGTGATCATCAGCCTTCTTATATTTTACTACCATGTCATCAATGTACACTTCCATGGTGTCCCCCAGTTTGTCTTTAAACATCATGTTCACCAATCTTTGGTACGTTGCACCTGCATTTTTCAAACCAAAAGGCATAGCAGTATAACAATAAATACCTGTTGGTGTCATGAAAGTAGTATCCTCCTGGTCTGAAGGTTCCATCTGGATCTGCTGGAATCCTGAGGATGCATCCATAAAGGTTAACATCTCATGACCGGCAGTTGCATCCACCATTGAGTCTATATGAGGTAGAGGGAATGGGTCTTTAGGACATGCTTTGTTCAAGTGTGTGTAATCTACACAAACTCTCCATTTCCCATTTTTCTTTTGAACCACGACTACATTTGCTAGCCACCTTAGAAATTTGACCTCCCTGGTCATTTTGGACTTCAACAATCTTTCAACTTCCTCTTGGATAATTGTATTTCGTTCAGGAGCAAACTTCCTTCTCTTTTGCTGAACAGGCTTGAACGACCTGTCAATTCCAAGCTTGTGAGTGATAATATCTTTGGATATACCTGTCATATCCTCATGCTTCCATGAAAATGTTGACAACCTACATTTCAAAAAGTTAATTAACGGATGTTCAATATCCTGAGGGATATTGGTTCCTACAAGCACCAAGATATCTGGATTATCCTGGTCCAGGATAATTTTCTTAACATCCTGTTCTGAAGCCTCCACGATATCCTGGGTTCGCATCTTTAATTGCTATGTTGCATTGGGCTTGGTTGAGGATTTCATCACGGATGAGTAACACTCCTTAGCTTCTTGCTGATCACTTTCCACCTTGACAACCCCCCAAGGCGTAGGGATGTTAATACATTGATGATAGGTCGATGGCACAGCTTTCATATCATGGATCCATGGCCTGCCCAATATAATATTGTAGCAGGATAAGGAGTCCATGACACAGAAGCGTTGCATTGAGTTGACCCCTTCAACATACACAGGCAACTTTATCTCTCCCACGGTATTCCTGGCTTCTCCACTTAACCCAAAAAGCACAATGGATTTCGAAGTAATATCCATCGGGGATACATTCATCCTCTTCAGTGTCTCTAGCTGAATTATTTTGACGGAGCTGCCATTATCCACCAGTATCCTGCGCACAAAATAGTTAGCAACATATAACGTTATTACCAAAGCATCATGGTGAGGATCCTGGACAGTATCCCTGTCATCACTATCGAACGTGATCACTTTATCAGTCATGAGGGTTGACATCCTGGTTGGCTTATCTGCCCTCTCTGCCTTGGCCTCCTTCGCGTGCCTTTTCGCCGCAGAATATGATGTTCCACAAATGCCGGATCCTCCTAAAATGAAGTTAATTATCTTGGCATCCGCAGGAGGTGATGCTGCTCGCTCAGGATCCTTCTCAGTATCCTGACCCTTATTCTTCTTTCTTCCCAAGAGGTCCTTCAGATATCCCTTGCTCAAGAGATAGCTTATTTCTTTCCTCAAAGCAATGCAATCCTCAGTAACATGTCTGAAATCCTCATGGAAGGCACACCATTTGGACTTATCCTTCCAATCAGCTTTTTGTTGATTCTTCCAGGGCCACCTTGCTTTGTCTCCTAAACCCTGCATACATACATCAGTTCATGTATATTTACAGAAAAAAAATATTCAGACAACTCCGGATACTCCTCAGGATCCTCGTCTTCAATAGCATTCACTTTCTTGCTGTCATTCCTGCCATACGGCTTAGAGCGATATGGTTTATGTTTTGGTCAAAAATCAAGCCAAGATAATGCAACCAAACTTTCTGTTGTGAGGTGTGATGCTTGAATCAATGAACAATGCTAAGGATCACTCAGAAATGTAATGAACAAGTGACACAAAGATTTATACGAGGAAAAAGCCCTTGATCAAGAGTTGATCTCCGGCATAAAAAACCTCAGGTGATGGAAACTACCGACCACCAACTCAAATTAAACAAATAAGTTATTACAACTTCGGATGATAGCGAGCTAGTTACAAGGATCACTAGAGTGTAATGTGCAAAAAAGTGTGTAATCGCCAAGTGAATTGTCGAGAGCTGATGAGAGCAGTTACGAGTGTGTGTGTTAAGCTAAAAATAGCCAAGTGTTCTAATCTTGCTCGCTATCCCCTTTTAAAAATGGAAAATATCTAAGCTAACTAACTATCCGCATTCCATGCAAGTCTCCCACGAACTCCATAACGTCCATATTGGTCAAGCACGTGCGGAATAAAAAGGGAATATGCTCCAGGAATATCGCCAAGACCAAGTCCAAGCTCGTACTCCTGCAAAACAACATCATATTCAAAGCAGACAATCGTTAGTATAAGGATCCTTATGATGATCCTGGATCCTGATCCTACCATACTCTCTGAGGATCACTAATTCAGACAGAATTGAGGATCCCTAAGCCCAACAGTAATTGAGGATCACTGATCATTCAAAAATCCTCCCCTAACAGTTTATACGAGGATTCTGATTTCCTGTTGGTTGACTCATAGGTTGTGGATGAATTCATCCTCTCTTGCATCTTTTTGCCATCCCCCAGCCGAATATATCTTAAATCCCTGTTACGAGCTTCGTCTAGGTTCGTGTAGGGATTCATTACAAGATCCTGGTAAAATTGAGAATCTTTTTGCAATCCCATCTTGAAAGCCTGCACAACTGTTGCAACATCAAGATGCGGGATATCCAATGATTCCCGACTAAACTTGTTCACATAATCCCTCAAGGATTCCTGAGTTATCCTGTAAAGATCACTGGTCAGTTTCTCAAAACTTCGACTGCAAGAAAACTGACTATTAAATAAATTCACTAAATGAGCAAATGATGTAATTGAGTGAGGTGGAACATTTAGAAGTCATTTCAAGGCTGATCCTGTTAAAGTAGAGCCGAAGCCCTTGCACAAGCATGCTTCTTTAAAATCCGACGGGATAGGGTTAATCTCCATCCTCTCCCTATACTGGGCAATATGCTCCACAGGATCCGTCGTCCCATCATACAGCTTCATGTTAGGAGTCTGGAATCCCTTTGGGATTTCTGCATCACAAATGGGGTGAGCAAAGCGGGATATGTTGTGGCTATCCTGGGATACTTCCGGTATAGGCTGCACTATCCCAGGCACATGTGATATCATATCCTTCAACTTTTGAAGCTCTCTAGTTATCGCTGATGTCACACCTACATCCTGCAATGATCCAAGATTATTAGTAACAGGGATACTGGTGTTAACAGACAAGTTACCAGCTTGGTGATTATGGCCATATCCTGGAGCGCATCCTGGAGCATATCCTGGATTTCTCACAGTTGACACCCTGACCGAAGAGGGTACCTCAGGAATATGACTCTGGGAATGGCTAGGAACAATATTCCCCCTGTTATCCTCAGTATATACTGCCGAACTGAAGTTCAAAGCTCTAGGCTGCAAGGGAGTGACAGTATCCTCAGTGGGCCTGCTTGAGCTAGATTTCAAGAGTTGTATCTCTCTCATCAGCATTTGGTTGGTCTCCTGTTGTTGCCTCATCTGTTCCTGTACACTACCAAACAAAGTTAGAATTTCTTCATTAGAGGCCAAAACAGGAGCAGTTCCCTGAATATTGCGAGCGGGGATAACATCTCGAGCCACATGAATTTCAGTTCCTTGTGAAGAGGCTTGCGTTCTCGGAGGAGGTGGTGGAAGCACCGAACCAATTGTTGTAGAGGTTGTAGCAGACACGGTGGAAGAGCTCAAGTTTGATCTCGAGGCCATTGAAAATAGTGTAGTAAAAAGTTTTGAAAATAGAAAACCAACTAATGACTTTGCAAAAGCTTTTAGTAGAAATAGCACCACTTGCCCCATGGTGGGCGCCAAATTGTTTTGGTCAAAAATTACCTAAGCAATTAAGTGATCAAATTAGTTTTGTGAGGTAGTGTGCTAGTAATACTTTGTAAAAAATATGTCGGTTTGTTAGTTTGCAAAAACAGTTATCAGGATACGGCTCAGGATATCGAGTTGTATCTATAATCAAACAATGAGCAAAAAAGTAAAGGTTGACACGTGATGTACGAGGAAAGCCCTTGATTAATCTAGATCTCCGGCATAAAACCTCGGGAGCTGACAATCGTCGGCTGCCTTGTTCTTCTTATTGCTTGAAATGTCAGGATACAGTGCAGGATATGATGCGGATCAACTAAGTGTTACAATGCGATTCGAATACAAGTGTAAGTGTTTTGTGAGTGGTTGCAGCTAGTAGAGAGCAAGAGTGTACGAAAGATTGTGTGTGAAAGTTGTGTGTTCCTATGATCCGTGCATTCCTTTATATAGTAAAAGGAAATAACTAACTATGCTAAAAATCCGGGATATTTGGAATATGCCCTTCTGAACGTTGGGGACTGTTTCAACTCTTTCTCCACGTGCATATTATCTGTAAATCTGGGATTTAAGCTTCCATAACCGTTACAACATTAATATCTTTGACCAGCATTCGTAACTCCCATAAAACATGCCATTCTTCAATGCTGACCGTTACAAGAGCTATTCTTCCGCTATCAACGTCTTTATCTAACCAATTTGAGCGGGTCTTCAGGATGACTTAGTCCTCATGAACGTTAGTCCCTTGTAACCAACGTTTACAAGCAAATTGTTAGTAATAGTCAGGATACGGCCTCAGGATGTTACCAATATCCTGGTCTGGTATCCTGATCGTAATCAGCTATCGTAAAATCAAGATATAGTGTAAAGATATGGGCTCAGAATTTCACCCATAACAGGTAGAGCACTAAATGTGGTAAAACCAATCGAACTGGTGAAAGGATGTGCACGAGCGGAAGCTCATTACACGGACGAATGAATCTGGTCTGGTACGGGGAGTACTCGTGAAGAAGCAGATCGATCTGGTTTGCGGATAGTTGATTCATGCAATAAAATCAAGGTTAGTAAACTGATTAACCCATGTTGGATAGGTATGATACGGTATGGGATGTTGATTTTTAACAGTCGACATAGGAAGAAAATTTTGTCATTAAAAAGGAAATTTCAAAATCTTGAGTGAAAGTTTTGGGTATTGATTAAAACTCTAGTATGATAAACTTGCACAACACGTGTACTTATGTAGAATAAGTAATGCATGAAGTGAGAGAGCTATAGTAAAGTGATATGAACGAGCCTAACGTAAAGGTATGCCTGGTAAAAGTAACTATAGAAAACGTAGAGTGATGTTTAACCTTGGAATTAAACACGAATGTGTGAGTATGAAATAAGAGTTTCGTTGCGATTACGAGAAAGAACTGGTTATCGAATGTCTATGGTACGAGTATGATATTAACGACCCCCCTCCTCATATGAGTACAAGAATGATTAGGAGGCATGTTAGAAATGGAATGTTGGGATTTGTTTATGATGATCAAAGGAAACATCATGGATGATATAGGAATAGAATGAAATGAATTGAAATATTACAAATAAGTAGAAATATGAGTGTATTATGTTTTATTAGAAGGAAAGATACAAGTCATAAAACTTAGGCGGTGCAACCGATAGAATGGTGAATGAACCGTTAGTAATGAAGTGTGCTAGGAACTAGCACTATAAAGTGTAATGGCACTAATAAGGACCCGTGATAAATTTCTGATCAATTACGTGTATATGAAAGTAAATTACTTAATTCAATAAGGTAGGAACAATGCGTACAATTATGTTGTTTGTGAATGAAATCTTTAGCCAAGATCCCGAATGTATCTAGCATATAATATGCACTTTGAATGAGTACAGTGAAAAGATAAGAGTAGATATGAGAAAGGTTTCTAGGACGAAACCTCCTTTAAGGTGGGTAGATTTGTAACACCCCAAAATTTATAATAGATTATTTTGGTGTTTAAGAGTTTAATTTAATTAGTTAAGTCTAATAAATATGATATAAGTTTATAAAGAATGAAATATTTATATAAGAATGACAACATAAATGACCACAAAAGCAACCTTGAGGGGTTGAATATGTAAATTATTATGTTAAACATAAGAAAAATGAAAAACCCAGTGTTTGGGTGGGTGTATGTCGCGAGCAGAGGGCAAGGGAAAAGGGAAAAACCCTTCTCCTTTAACTGAACTCAAGATTCAGCAAATTGGTGACGGTTTTAAACACAAATCGAATGCATGAGCTTAGTTACTCCATAACCTAAATGGTTTGAACATAAGGTAAGTGAAATTTTATGTTTTGATGTATGTTGATGAAGTGGGTTTTAATCAATCCATGAAATTATATGAAATTGAACTTGTTTGTGAGTTAGATTCATCGTATAGAAGATGTTTTATGCTTTAAATTGATTAGATTGAAGGTTTGAGAAGAACCCCACTTGTAGTAGTAAAGATGATGATAAAGATGATCATACATGTTCAATAACAATGAAATATTGATGTATGATGTTGTATGTAATGAGTAAATTTTAGTTAATTTGGATATAGTATGAAAATTATATGATTCTAGTTGAAATTGATTATCTATGTTAAGGATTGGGAAGAGTATGCAATAAAATACTTGTACATTGTGCCTTGTATGTTGTATGCACACCAAGTGTTTGATAAAATGTCTAAGTGACAAAAATAGTAGGAATTGTATGCACATGATGGATAATATATGTAGAATGTGATAATGATGTAATATATAATAGATTAGCATAAAGAATGTGTTTTACATGGGGAACAATTGGGAAATTAGTTGATGAAATGAATTAGTAAGAAACATGCATTAGAAGGTAGTATTATATGCTTGAAGGTGATCCACGCCATAGGTGGAATTAAGCATTGGACATGATTAGTAAATGATCACGTAATAGATATGAAGCATATGAACTTACTAGCAAGTAGAGATGGTAGAGTTATGTAAATGAGCTAATCTTGAATGAGCTATTGGATAGTAAATCAACATGAGAAGTGCGACTTAGATATAGTTCATATGGTTGAATGAGTATAGCATTATGAGTATACCATATGTTAGATGAAACGTTAATGAAAGTCCAATGTGAAATGTAAAATGATATGATCGTTCATATATATAATTTAATATATTAACAAGAATGTGGATGCAATGAAATGAAAGTATAGGGATCATATCAAGATGGATGGAAGCATGAAGTGCTAACGGGTCAAGCGGACACGGGGAAGCGAACGCAAATACGGATGCGTAAGGTAAGTAAACTCCCGGACTCCCTTTTTAGTAGTAAAAAAAGATTAATTGTATGATAATTGTTAGAAGTAAAGTTGAAATTTGTTGTTGATGATAATATCAAGTAAGTAGTGATGATAATATCAAGTAAGTAGTATTAAGTAAGTCATTTCCCGGAATCACTTCTTAGTTTATTTAAGCAAGGTTATGCACTAGTTATTTAAGTATGATAATCGGATTCTAATAAGGTTTGGTTATATAGAAGTGAAGGTTTCCGCTAAGTAGACCAAACGGGTCAAAATAAAGTAAAATGCAAACCGGGTAACGGAAGCGTAAACTATATGAATTATGGATCTGGGTAATGGATTACAGCTTAGATATGTTAAGAAATGAACCCCAAGAGATTAAAATGAGTTGGGATAGGTTTGGATGTAATATGGGTAAAAAAAATAAATGTGCAGAGCTGACACGGCCTGGTGAACACTTGACACGGCCAAGTGAAAGTTCTGTGAAAAATATATGTTTAACTGACACGGCCGGGTGGACACTTAACACGACCGGGTGAAGGGGCTGAATAATATATATATATATATATATATATAATTTCCTGTATTAATTATTTTGTTCAAATGCTTTGATTTCTAATCGTTTGAATGAAAGTGTATGATATGCAACGATGCACTTTAGACCTTGGAAGTGTAAGGAAAATTTTACTAATAAAATTCAATTACGTATAGTTGATTTTAATGAATGAGTTTTAATGCGTACCGGGAATCGGGTTCATAAACCCCATGTACGGAACTCCGGATAATGTAAAACTTTTATAGTTATAATGTGCATGTGAGTTTTGAGTATAAACAAATGAGTTGTTTAATAAAAACACGAACAGGTCGAATAATTCGTAAATGAATATTAATCCGAAGGCTTAGAAATTAAGAATCTTCTTAGTCCGGATGTTAGATTTTGAGCCCATATGATAGAGGATCAAATTACGATCATGTGGGAAGAAACGGGAGGTTAAACGATTCGAAAGTTATGCATATTTTTGTACACATTATGTTCAGAAAATAGCGCCGGGCAGATGCAGCTCAATATAACAAACATTCTGTCGAATTGGATTTTTTGCGCCATGCGACAGCAGAAGGGGCTCACCGTCGTGTCACACGATGGCTATCGCGCGCCGCGAGAAAATCAGTCAAGGCTCTCGCGGACCGCGAGAGACCTTGCTGCTGGCGATTTGTGTGATTTTGTT
This sequence comes from Helianthus tuberosus, assembly GCA_030545235.1. Lineage (NCBI taxonomy): Eukaryota > Viridiplantae > Streptophyta > Magnoliopsida > Asterales > Asteraceae > Helianthus > Helianthus tuberosus. The sequence goes on along the minus strand of CM060384.1, from coordinate 58,319,125 downwards.
TGTTTTGGTCATGGAACTTGTTTTAAATGGTTTTCAAGGCCTCATAATTAATGTTTAAGTTGGTTTTGATTATAAGTGAATAAATGTATGTGTGTATGTAAGAACGTATGCATGTATGAATGTTAGTTGCTATGAATGTACGTAAGTATGGTTTCAATACGTTTGAGTATTGACGATTACTAATGATGTGCCTTGAGATTGGAGTGTAATGTAGGTATGAGAACGTCGGGTTCATGAGGAGTTGAAGCCGAACTCGGAACAAGAGAATTTAAGAGGATAACCGAATGAATTCAAGTTTATATTGTTGAATGTTATGCGATTTTCAATTGTATAAAATTATGTGTATAGTGTTGTCAATGACTAACAGTTAAGTTGTATATGACGTCCACAGGAACCACACGGATTTCCTCTATCGCTAACGAAGATAAGCGGGCGTAGATCAAGTCAAAGAGCAAGGATTGTACGGAAAGAACAGTCATATAGCTTGAATTATGTAACGCTTTGAAGTGTTAATTAAATGTGAATGTTGTAAATTCCTTCTAGTAAATGTTTGACATTTTGTAATTGAGCCTTCATGTAAATAATGTAACTAACAAAGAAAGAAATTTTTGAGGCTCGTATTTCCGCTGCATCGTTTTTAAGATTTAATTTATTAGGGCCTTACATTTCACTTCGTTTGTGCTGATCATATTCCTCATTTAGTGCACTCACATTATATGGTTGATCAATTGGGTTTGTTGGGCTCAAAACAATACTGCCCCCATTAAGAGTTACCTTGTCCTCAAGGTTGAAGTCAGGAAACTGTTGTTGTAACATTAGTTTATCCTGCCACGTAGGTTCTTCAACAGGTAAGCCTTCCCATTGAACTAAACATTGTAGAACCACTTGTTAACCCTTGTAGACTGCCCGATATCCTAAAATCTTCAGTGGTTGAAGGATTAGGGTGGACGTGGAATCAACCAGATGCAAGGGTGTGACCTGCTGAGTCGGTTTCCTGATGCATTTTCGAAGAAGGGAAATGTGAAATACGGGATGAATTTTAGCCCTAGTTGGAAAATCAAGCTTGTATACCACCTCCCCAATTTTGTAATGATGTGATACGGGCTAAAGTACTGCTTCCCAGTTTATGGTGGCGTTGTAAGCGGACGGGACATTGTCGGTAAGGCTGAAGCTTCACAGATACCCACTCATCAACGAGAAAATGAACATCACGGTGGTGTTTATCAGCCTTCACCTTCATACGAGACTGGGGTTTTGAAGGTTGATCTTCAATAGTGTTAACATATTATCGCGTTCAAGAAATTGTTCCTCCAACTGGGTGTTGCGGGTAGAATCCTGAAGGTAATGGGCAACCATGGGCGGTCTCCTGCCATATAAGATTTCGAAAGGACTCATTTGGGATGAGGTTTTGTATTAGGTGGTGTACCAAAACTCAGCCCACGGAAGAAATTGTAACCATTTTTGAGGATGATCCGCCACATAACATTTGAGGTTTATTTCCAAACAACGGTTAAGCACCTCAAATTGCCCGTCCATTTGAGGGTGGTAAGCATTGCTAAATTTGAGTGTGGTATCGTGCAACCAATGCAATTCTTTCCAAAATTCCGTCATGAAACGTGAGCCACGATTGGTAACAATAGAGAGGGGAACCCCGTGGAGTCAGACAATTTCGTTAATAAACATCGTGGCCACCAAAAAACTGTTACAAGATGATGGTAAGGCGATAAAGTGACTGTATTTAAATAGTTGATCAACGACCACAATGATGACGGTCTTACCATGCGATCTTGGCAGACATGTAATAAAATCCATTGCAATGTCTTAAAAAACTACTTATGGAATAGGGAGCGGTTGTGGTAATCCACTAGGTGCTAAGAATGATGGTTTCATTTGTTGACAAGTATAACAATGAGCGACAAATTGTGTGACATCAACATGTATTCGGGGCCAATAAAAATTCAGAGCAAGTCATTGGTAGGTGCGGCTAACTTCCGAGTGACCGCCAATAACGAAAGAGTGGAATTCAATAAGCAATTGTTGGCATAAGGAGTCATCATTTGGGACTAGCAACCGACCTTTAAATAATAACAACTCATCTTTAAGCTTGTAGTCCGTAAGGCTGGTTGGGTCAAATTTATATTGGTGGAGCAACGAAGTAAAATGTGGATCAGATTGGGCAGCCTTGTAGACGTCCTGTAAAAATGATGGAATAGGAGTGGATAATGCCAGTAGATGGCCTAGTAGATGGCCTGAATAGACTCGGGACAAGGCGTCGGCTGCTCCGTTTTGAGACCAGGGTCAGTACAAAATATCAAAGTCAAAGCCCAAGAGTTTGCCAAGCCATTTTTGTTGCTCCGGAGTCTGAATAATTTGATCTTGGAGACGCTTTAAGGACTGTTGGTCAGTCAAGATGGTAAATTTATGGCCCAATAAATATTGTCTCCACTTTGATATAGCTTGCGTAATCGCATACATCTCTCGATGATAAGTGGAGGCTTGTTGCATGTGGGGGCGTAGCTTCTTACTAAAATAGGCGAGAGGATGATTCGCTTGGGATAAAATAACCCCAATGCCACTACTGGATGCATCCGTTTTGACTGTAAAAGGCTTAGTGAAATCGGGCAATCTTAAAATCGGTGTCGAGCTAAGAAGTTCTTTGAGTTAACTAAAGGCATGTAACGTAGTGGAGTTCCAAGAAAAAGCATCCTTCTGTAAAAGGTTTGTTGATTAAGGCGTAATTCTTAATGAAATGCCGATAGTACCCGATAAGGCCAAGAAAGCTACGAATCTCTTTGCAATTCTTAGGGACCGACCACTGTTTAATGGTGACAATTTTATCGTTATCGATGATGACCCCATGGGACGAGATGACATGCCCTAAATAAGACACTTGGGTAGTACATTATGACAATTTGGCAACCAATTTGTGAGTGAGGAGAAGTTGTAGGGTCAAACGAAGGTGGTGTAAATGTTCGACCCATGTTTTACTGTAGATTAAAATGTCATAAAAAAACTAGAATGAAACGACAAAGAAACGGGCGAAACACATCGTTCATAATGCGTTGAAAAGTGGACGGAGCATTTGTAAGGCCAAAAGGCATTACTAAAACTCGTAATGCCCATCGTGTGTGTGAAACACCGTTTTCATGGCGTCACCGCTAGCAAGGTGAATCTGATGGTAACCGGCTAATAAATCAAGCTTTGAAAAGTTATGAGCCGCATGTAATTCGTGAAATAATTCATCGATTGAAGGATTAGGGAAATGATCTCACACCGTGATAGAGTTTAATGCTCGATAATCGACGCAAAAGCGCCATGTGCTATCCTTTTTATGCACCAATAAAACCGAAGATGAGAATGCACTTGTACTCGGACGAATGATACCTTGCTGGAGCATTTCATTAAACAAACGCTTGATAACCTGCTTTTGAAAGTGTGGGTATCTATAAGGGTGAATCAAAACTGGTTTACTTCCAAGCAAGTTGCTCAATGTGGTAGTCTTGCAGCTGGAAAAGGGGTAAACTGTGTGGGGCTGTAAACACCTCAGCAAATTCCTCCAAAAGGGCTTGTAATTCAAGGAAATAATCTGTTCGTTTGTGGTCAGGTGGAATAAGGGTTAAAATGAATCAATTGACCGATGCCATCCAATTATATCAAGTGCTGAAACCCTTTAAAATAAATTGATTGTGTCAACGGAGTAACATCACCCTGCCATTTGATCTGCTCCCCTATAATGAGAACTCAAAAACAGACTTTTAATAATTCGTAACCATCGGTTCGAGTGTAGCTAACCATGACACACCCAAAACCATATCCCAACCCTGCAGCAGTAAAACATAGAAATCAACAAAAATAGGTTAGCCTTGAATTACCAATTCAACGTGCTTGCAAAACCCAAGCAAGAAAGTCATTCGCCGCTACCGACTAACACGAAAAAAGGTTCAATCGATTCAACAATGAAATTAAGAAATTGAGCAATGCGAGTCTGCTCAAAACAATGGGTGCTTCCACCATCTAAGAGAACCTGGACGGATATCCCTTTTACCGAACTCGTGAAACACAATATGATAGATGACCACCCCCCTCAGACAAAGCATTATACGAAATAGCGGATTCGGTTTGCACCTTCTCTAATTGAAGCTTTTCAGCTAAAACAGAATCAGTACCTTCAAAGTTTGGTGAAACTGGTGACCCGCCTAAATTCAGAAGATTCTCATCGAAGAAGAGAAGTTGTGGGGTAGCCTTACACTTTAGTTCCCATGTATATTTCTTGTTACATCGATAACATAAGCGTTGAGATCGCTTCTAAGAAATTTCAGCCGACATCAAATGGCGAAACCCCACTTTGGAATTAGAAGCTGGAGCATATGACACTTTAGAAGGAAACGTGGTGGCAGTTGGAGTATCTGTAGTCGTCGATTTGGGAGTGGGTAATAAGGGTTTTGATGAGCCCAAAGACACATGGCCCATTCCTTTTTCAAATTGGATCCTCTGTTCATGTAATTGGGCCTTGTCTGTAGCATCTTCTAAAGTAATGGGTTGATTGATAAGAACCGATTGCTTAATATCATATCTGAGACCCAAAATCCAGATGTAATGTTCCGTATTTTTCTCCCTTTTTCCATTTTATTTTAATTCATACTCTATCTTCAATATTCTGTAATTCAAGACTTTGTCATAATAGAAATCATATTTTATACTAATCTTGTTTAAATCATACTTGCACGATACATAAACAATCACAAAATATGTGTTTTATATAAAAACCAGATTTGTGGGCTTCATCCATTATAAGCTCCCTCAGATTCCCGTACAGGGGAACCCATATGCGTTCCAGAAGTATCTTATACCATCAGATTTTATTTCCCAATCACGTTCCATGTTGCGCAAAGACTCAGCTTTTAGGTTCTCCTCGTTCACAGCTTCAATCTGCGCATTACGAATTTGCTTGGGTAAATCGGAATGAATGGTGAGTTGTAGCGCCCAAACTCGTCTGGGTTTCATATGTTCCTTTCGGCTTAGGGCGTCGGCTGCCACATTAGCTTTGCCCGGGTGGTACTGGATGGCACATTCATAGTCATTCAGGAGTTCGACCCAGCGACGATGTCGCATGTTCAACTCCCCTAATTAAAATGTGATGTAGGCTCTTATGATCTGTATAGAGATAGTACACTTCGTACCGTACATATAGTGTCTTTAGATTTTCAATGCGAACATTACTGCTCCCAGCTCCAAATCATGAGTGGTGTAATTCTTCTCGTGCACTTTCAGTTATCCGGACGTATACACAATGACCTTTTCGCGTTGCAAAAATACGCATCCAAGTCTTTGGATTGAAGCGTTTTAGTATATGGCAAAATCGTTTGTTCCTTCCGGTAGGGATAGGATAAGTGCACTACAAAGATTTTTCTTTAACAGTTGGAATGCCTCTTCTTGCTTATCACCCCAAATATGCTTGGTGCTCTTTTGAGTCAAGGTTGTGATTGGATGCGCAATCTTGGAGAACCTTTCAATGAAGCAGCGGTAGTAACCCGTCAAACCCAGAAATTGTCGAACTTTCGTTGGCGTCCTAGGCGCCTCCCAAATTTTGATTGCATCAATCTTAGCTGGATCAACACGGATACCCTTTTCATTTACTATATGCTCGAGATATTAGACTTCACGAATGCAGAAGTCACACTTAGAAAATTTGGCATACAGTTTCTCTCGTTGGAGTAGTTCTAGAACTAACCGTAGATGCTCCTCATGCTCTTTCTTGGTTTTGGAGTACACAAGTATATCACCAATGAAGACGATGACAAACTTGTCGAGGTAAGGTTTACACACGTGGTTCATGAGATCCATGAACACTGCGGGTGCGTTGGTTAAACCGAATGGCATGACCAAAAATTCGTAGTGGCCATACCGGGTGTAACACCCTTGTTATTTGTCACACCCTCAAAATCCACACGCGGAGTATTACCGCGAGGCGTGTGACGACCATGATCTTAGCCACTAATTATTTTGAACCGTTTAGTTATTATTACAAATAATGGTATAATTAGCGACCAATTTTAAATTTTTCAAAACATAGCTTGAGTTTGCAGCGGAAAGGAAAGAAGAACACATCGTAATTTAAAACCACAAGTTGTTCATATGAAACTTACGAACCACGCACTCCATCCGATTGCAACGTCCGTCCAGAGCTGTATCGAGCAACCTGCAAAGCATGCAGTAGAGTGTCAACATGAAGTCGGCGAGTTCACGTGTTCGTAGTTCTCCAGTTTTTAATTCCAAAAACTTGCTTTAACCAGTTAATTTATCCGTTTATACATGCGATGGGGAGCTACCCCATAAGTAAGCGACTAAACTGTTTTTACAATACCGAATACTATTCATCCGTACGTTTCCGTAGAGTGCCCCGTTTGTCAATGTTCTATCATCATTGACGGTTGCCAGAGTACATTAGTTCACGCCCGATCCCATACGCGGGCACGGTGTGAGGTTGGTGAGACCTAAATAGCGCTATCAACTAATAACCCGTTCGCCTGACCCCGGCGACTAATCGGTATTAAGAAGTGAGGACTTGAGTGATAGAGTTTTGTTTAGTGTTGCTTGTTGCATCCAGTATAAACAGTAATTAACCAAGAGTTCCCAGTAACAAGGGAAGTAAGTAAGTTTGTTCCCGGTAACAAGGGAAGAAAAGTAAGTTTGTATCCCTCACAAGGGGATGGTGTTGTTACCCGTATCCCACCCAAGGAGATAGAAATACCGTATCCCGCACAAGGAGATAGTAAGCAATCCCAAACCAGGAAAAGTGTTTCGTTCTGTTTCCCAACCACCGGGAACGCATGCTTTAAGTAAAAAGTAGTGAACTCACCTTTGCTTTGCTCAGTAGACAATTTACTCGTGTTACGTTGGTCAACCATACCCTATTATGGTTTATAAATATTTATCAGGTTCGTATGCAAGTAGTGTCACGCAGTCACGTATAGTCCTACACGTACCTAACACATAACATGTATGTCATACTAGCATATACGTTATTGGGCCTGTCCTAATCATACGAGCAGTTAAACAGTTAACAGTAACACATAGTCCAAACATGACATCACATTGTGCGGCCCAAATAACTAAGTAAAGTGGTCCAGTCGAAACCAAGTAGTCTCGACTCGAGAGCAAGAGATCTCGAGTCGCAACCAGACGATCTCAAGTTGTGCCTTTTTGAGTCGAGATTAGGAGGTCTCGACTCATGCTTTGAGTCGCAATCAGGAGATCTCGAGTCGCAACCAACCCGGTCCCGAGTCCCCTGATGTGTGATGCCTGGTGTCGAGTGGTCGCTGAGTGGTCTCGAGTCGAAACCACAGGATTCCGACTCGCAACCACTGATGAGGACATTTGTCACACCCCAAATTTCCACGTGTTACCGGTGGACCCGGTAGGGGAGTAACGTGACGTGGTTGGCAACATCATAGTCAAACAACACAATATATAAATGCACAGCGGAAGCAAAAGGATAAATATATTACAATCCGAATAGTGTAACATCAAAGTATTACAACGGGAGTAAAAGATCCACAGGCGGATCTTAAAAACGCCCTGAGCTTCCAGCCAATTACGCCCTGAGCTTCCAGCCAATTACGTTCAGTACCTGTCACTTAACCCTTTTTGGAAAATACGTCAGTTTTCACTGGTAAATACACTCAACCGACTCATTTTGTAAATGTTTATGAAAATTTGTTTAGGTGCACAAGACATGCAAATATTTCGACACTTGGATTAAAATGCATAGAGGCAAAATTAATCTTTTTAACTTGGGACAATTATATTTATAACCTTGTATACAGATTTACATGTTCGTTGTACGTTCAGGGCCCGATGTAGAAATCGAGTCAGATTAACAGACACGCCACAAGTATAGGCCCACAAGAGAGTGAGATACCGTTATCTCTTAAGCACTGTCAGGTGTATGCCTACACCCCGTGCTTAAGACGTGGCCATTTTATAATACAATGATGTCACTAGGATATCCGGGACATGGTCATTAACCCCTAAAGGTCTTTGTTTCAAACAATACAGATTAAACCGGGTTACCTCAATGATTTAACCATAATAAGATTAAAGATTCAATACCCGACCAAGCGGTATTATTATACCGTATCCCAAGCCCGTATAGGGAAAATAAGTTAAGAGTATTTACCTGAGCTAGCTCCTGTCTTAAATAGCAGAAATTAATAACTCAGCCGTGTTCACTTAAGTAAGCGTAGGTACAATTTACCGGAAATCTCTAGTCTGGAATGATGGTATAAAAACCAATTAGAATGCTAACGGGCCTTTAATTAAGCCTAGGCTTAGACCGGCTAGTCTTATAGAAAGATACGGTTCAAACGCACGATAAGGCGAAGACCGGAATAGAATGGGATTTAGACCCGACAAGTTTGAAGACTTGTATAATATGGGAAATCTAAACACCTTCTGGATTTTGAGATAAAACCGATAAGGTTTGACCCGTTTCGGCTAACTTATATAAACCAGTTATATAAACCGATCCGAACACGAATAACGCGTAACGGGTAACCGAATAGGTCACGAACAGGTTTCCTAAGTTAATATGCTTAAAATATGTTGTGATATCATAATGATACCTTCCATAATGCCCAAAACGAGTTAAATCCTTAATTATGCCCCGTAGGGTATTTTGGTCATTTTAACGATTATAAAAGGGGTTTAACGTAACCCTGATGTTCGGGACTGAAGTAATCAGTAAACAACTTATTTTTAACAGATTATATTAGTTAATAATAATCCGGATGTCTCAAAATAGTTTTAAGCCTAAACTACGCGTATAATACACGTATAAACCCGTTTTTAGCGACGTATGATTAAAATACTATTCTGGGTTTTCTGATCAATTAAATAGGCTCAAAACACTATATTTATTATTTAAAATCAGTAGCAATTGGATTCGCGTCAAAATTCCTTGTAGAAATCATTTTATGACCGAAAAGGGTAAATTCGTTATTAACCGAATTAAGGCGATAAGCCTAGCTTAAGATCAGTTTAAAAATAATTAAAAATCTTCAAAAATCCCAAAATATTATTTAACATCAGTGGGTAAAAGGTTTGGTGCCGAAAATCGGGTTTAGATAGGCTATGCGCTAATCGCGCCGATTAATTAATAAAAAGCTTACTATTTACGCTAATGCGCATATCTCCTAATCTGGACCTCAAATTGATGTCAAATTTGGAGAGCATGTTTATAATTCAGTAGACAAGGGTCTTGTCCACTTACATTATCAAAAAGCTCGTTTTATAACCGAAAGGGCATTACGGTCAATTTTAAGCATTTAACGGAAACGCGCGAACGAATCGGATAATCAACGAAACAAGTACAGAGGCTTATACCAACATGCAACCCTACTCTAATGAAGCACTAAGGCATCATCGAATCAAACTAAAACGGGTCAGAACCGAAGTCAAAGCAAAAGTCAAGGTTTTGCGCCTTTCGGTTCCGAACCGGGTTTAAACAGAAATTTGTCGAGTCGGGCAAGCGTAGACAAGTTTTTATACTTATTACCAAGTTACATTAATGTTAAAACAGGTTACACGCCTCGCGGATTGCTAATCGTGCTTTAAATCGCATTTTGCAATTCTGTTGACTTTTTCGGTCAACGTTTGACCCGACAAACGACCTAGTTAGGTCTGGATTCGGTACGTGCCCTTATAAGGGTTTAATACCCATGTAATTGCCTATCTAACGGTACTTTTAATTCGACATACGACTGAGCTATCGTTAACTAATCCCGAAGTCAACCGTTTATTACGATATGTTGACTTTTAAGCTATTTACTAAGCTAAACATAATTAAGAAAGGACTAATAGACTTACAAGTGTTTAATGATGATTAGGGATGCTTTGTATCAGCTTTGAAGGCTCCTCAAATGATCAGATTGTTTGCAATTGATGTGAGGAATGTTTGTGACATGAATGGGTCTTTATATAATGGGTTTACACACCACAAAGTATTGACACAAGGGTCTATGATCAGCCACAAATGATAAACACATGTCTCTATCATGTAGGGGAGTCTAAGGGTCCTTCACATGCAAGAAAAACCGACCAAGAGGGTCACAATTGCACACAACAGCCGATAGCAGGTTATTCTGGTCGCTGGGCACCCCTCGCGTAGCGCGAGGGGCCGTCGCGCTACGCGACGCCTTAAGCTGATCAGAATTGTTTTGTTTGTTGAAGGTTTGAAAGGGCATCAACTTGCACGACTTTGGGACTTTGTTTTGGCAACAAGGGACCTCTATTATGGGTCTAGTACAGTTCCTTACCCTACCAATATCCTTTGTTTCAAATGATTGTATCTACAAGACCCGTAAACAACGGTTTACCATTCATTTTCTTCTTGGGATCAATCATGCTTTTCAACATCCATTATTGTGAACCCAACTTCTGAATTGAGAGTGTAATAGATGTGTAAATTATTATATCGGGTCTTGGGATTTATAATTGAGGTCGTTCAGAGGTAACGATTTAACATGACGCCACTTTAAATCCTACCGAAACATCTTTATTAAATCCGGGTTTCCAACGCGTTTTTGTCTTACATGACACGTGTCGTTTTAATATTAAACCCGAAATTTGCGAGGTGTTACATCCTCACCCCCTTAAAATAAATCTCGACCCGAGATTTACTGAAACAAATAAGGTTATTTTTCTTTCATGGTGGATTCCAACTCCCACGTATACTCGGGGCCTCTTCGGGCATCCCATTTGACCTTTACAAAAGGTATGTGTTTTCTTCGAAGCTTCCTTACCTGTCGATCTTCAATCGACAAAGGTTTTTCTACAACGTTAAGCTCTTATCTATTTGCACATCTGTATGTGGCATGACATGCGAATCGTCAGCGGAACACTTCTTTAGATTGCAGATGTGGAACACATTGTGAATTCCACTGAGCTCTTCTGATAAGTTCAACTTGTAGGCAACTGACCCGACACGTTCGATAACCTCGAAAGGCCCTATGTAACTCGGGCTTATCTTGCCTTTCTTACCAAAACGCATCACTCTTTTCCAGGGTGATATCTATTGTTGAATCTTATTCTTTAATAAGAATTTAGGAGGTTTGCTATTTTCATAATCCTTAATTTTCTGCCGAATACTGGTATCTTACTGATGATTATGAATTTGCGTGATCTTATTGATTGTCTATAATGAAATTTTCAGATCTTAATGTTTGGACTTACCAACTATTGTCCTATCAATGAACGTTTATCATTCCATCTATACAAGGTTTTCAAGGGAGTAGCCTTGATACCTATATATCAAATATTATAGAAAAGCTTATCTTAAGGTGAGATGGTTATTCCAACCAGTACTTAACTAATATTAAGGAATAGCTAATCCTTGTCGTTAGTCGAACAATTCGACGATCCTGGTTAGCTGATGGCAAATTCTTAATCGTTGTCTAATTAGGGTTGCGGCATGCATGCACAAGCAATATGAACCGTCTTTCTTATCAAACTCTCGGAATATCGAGTTAGGCTATATGAATCTCTTATCTTAAAGTTTACTTAATCAGGGTTTCGATTCTCCCAATGATGGTACTAGCCGTCTTGGAGATTTCATAATAACACAGCCTTAAACGGAATTTAACCCTTAACTCTACCTGCCTCTCTGGGGTAAATAGGGTAATAAAAAGAGAAGATAATCAAGGTACAAAGAGGTTACAGAGAATTTTCCATATCTCAAGCTCTAGTCTAATTATCCTTGCTGGTGTCAAATGAGTGACACCCATATGCTATGAGTCCACAGCTTCCTTTACCAGGGAACATTTATTTGGACAATTCTTTTCTGGATATCTTCTTTGAATACTACTAGTCGACTTTGGTACAATATGATCATTGGGATATCTTAGGGTTCCATGTATTAAACCTCCATGTTGATCAGACATGGAAACAATCTATGGGACACACTAGGATACACCAATCCTCATATGACACTTTTATCATACATAGTTTGGCATTCGCAGGCGATAGAAAACAATGAGAAAATACTTAAAATAATATACGTTGTCGTACTCTATGCAAAGAAAGAGTGCTCTTAGATTTTCGGAACGATTCCTTGCCGATTTATACGAATCGGTTACTATGGTCTCCTTGGTAGTTATACCTTGTGGATGATAATAAAATTTTGCTAAGTTTATGGTTCATGAAGATTTATTATTGCCTGTATTAAAAACAGGACACTTAGCAGACATTATTATTGCTAAATGATAAGGAAGTTTATTGTACAAGTGCTTATATTAAATTAGAATGGAGATCTTCACAAACTAGGCACCTAGCTCAGTTGGCTAGGCGCGCGAAAGGGTGCGGCCGGCCTAGACCCGGGTTCGATTCCGGGGACGGTCAGTTCCACCATTTTTTTTTTCATGTTTAATATTAATTAATCGTACGGACACGTGTAATTTACGAGGGTTGTCTCATAAGGAGTTTTGATAATTAATTGCTTCTTATCACTCACAATATGGACTTGAATTTTTAAGGCAACCAATCGATTTTTATCACTATATTGAGTCCTTAAGTATGCAACCAAAAGTTTGCTATAAGGATATTAGAAAAATGATTTCTAATAGATATTAATATCAATATAGGATTTGTTGGAGCATTTTCGACGTAACATCGTCACTTTCTACCGGGCATTGAATGACCGGAGTCTTAATCAGGTGGAGACAACAGTTCTCAACCTTTATCATTCATAATATATTTATACGTGCCAGTATTAAATAAGTTTCTACATAAACTGCTTGATAACGAAAGGTACATATTATACTATTATTATTCTGCCCCATCTCTTGGGCGTTCATCCTGACAACTCGTGCGTTTGTTATCTTGGCCTACTCGGGCTTCTTCTGATTCCTAGGGCAGTTGGTCTTGATATGCCCCTTCTCGTTGCAACCATAACAGGTTGCATCTTTCAACTTCTTGCAATCCAGGGTTTTATGTTCCTTAGATTTGCAAATTCCACACGGCCGAGGCCGAGATTCAAATCTGCATTTCCCAAGGTGGTATTTCCTACAGGTTTTGCACCTGCTCTTCTCACCCGGCTGCTGGCTGTCTTTCTTAAACCCGGAACTCTTCTTATCCTCAGAGTTCCTCTTTGTCTCCCTATCAGAGCGATGAGAAATTTCATCCTCCCTTTTTCGCTTTCCTTCTTCAGAGACTTTGGCAGCCTTGTTTCTGACCACATCGAGTGTGAGAGATAGCGACAGATCGGCCGCTGACCTGAATGAAGTAGGTCTTGAAGCCTTAACACTGGCTTTGATTTCTGGGGCTAAACCCCCAATGAAGCGAGCAATTCGCTTTGGTTCCGGTGTGATCAAATAAGGAACCAATCGAGACTTGGTATTGAAATTTGTAAGGTATGCTTGACAATCTAAGTTTTCCATGACCAATGTCAAGAATTCAGTCTCAATTTTCTCAACTTCATGTTGAGGACAGTAATTTTCTTTGATAAGAGCAACGAACTGCTCCCAAGTCATGTTGTACAAAGGAATCTTCCCCGTAGCTTGGATCAGTGACCTCCACCAAGCTAGAGCTTCTCCTTTAAAAGATTGTGAAACAAATTTCACAACATCTTGCTCTGCACAACCGCTGATGTCAACAACAGCGTCCATCTCATCGAGCCACGTCATGCAATCGATGGCCCCTTTTTCTCCTGTAAAGTCTCTAGGCTTGCAGGAGACAAAATATTTATATGAACAGGTCTTAACTGGTGTCTCTTGATGGAACACAACCTGTCTAAACGGAATACTCCTTTGATTTGACAAGTCATGAACATCGTCTTCTCTTGACTCAAGTATTTTAGAAGGGGGCTTACTACGAGCCACAGATAGAGTCTTAGAATGGGTATCATTTGATTCATCATACTGTCTGTCAAGAGCTCGAGTAACAGCATAATCTATTATTGCCTGCAGTTCCGCTCCAGTTACATTGATTCTGGTAGCATCATTGTCCTCCTTCATGTGGCTGTTAACTTCATCTAATCCAGCCATGTAGCTTGATTGCTTCATAAACATTGACAATGATTTATCCAGAGGTCATTATGAAATTATCATTTTTTTTTTGATAATTTATTAACCATGGTAATATAAACCATATGGGTTAATTTGTTAGTTATACTTAGTTAATATTTTTCATTATAACTTATCCTAGTTATAAAACATCAAGTATATTAAAGTGGCGTAAAAAGCCTGGTCCCAAGGACAGTTTTAAATTTTATAAGCCATGATTCCTATTGATCAATTACGTTAAATAAGGTATTTGGAAAAATTCCTAATATAAGAATGACAAGTTTAATTTATACGCCATGATTTCAGAGAATCAAAGCATGAAGGTATACTAGCACAATAGGCCTAGTCACAAGGACGTTTATAATTTATAAGCTATGATTTCAGAGAATCAAAGCATGAAGGTTTGAACCTAGTTCATTACCTTTATATGACAGGGAGTCGTTGCTACTACTGTCTTTTGGTTCATATGGAAATAAACAGGGCCTGTAGGTGCTATATTACCACGTATGGTCAAAATGTGATCATCTCAAGTGATGATCTAAACCCATGATTCAGAGATCATTACATTGGGTTAGGAATCTTTTGAAGAATCCATCAGTAAGAATGACGTGTGATTTTAATGAATCACGTCTGTCAGGAGTGTTAACATATTTACAGATGTTAACAGGGATTCGAATCTTTTAAACAGGTCTTACCATCATGGCCCGGCCTTAAAATGACCCGAAGGCTAGGTTTCACTCTTAAGATTCTTATTAATATTAACACAGAACAATCCTAAATTGAGGTGTTAAATATGGATCTGAATCTAATTATGGAACTACCATCTTTGCCCTGCCTCAAAATAATGCGTGACTAGGTCTTGTCCTTTTTTAGATTTTGCCATTTTATATAAAGGTAGATCTTATAAAAGGAATGTCTGAAAGAAAATTTAAAGTTAATTATTCCACTATAAAATTAAACAATACAGATGTGCCCTAGACGGGACTTGAAAGGAATAATGTTGTCCTCGAAGGAACTGAAAGGTAATTATGTCCTTATAAGGACTATTAAGGAAACGATTTTTCGCAAAGGGAGTTTCTTCTTCATTTTATTTCTGAATGCCTTCTCCTTGTTTGCATGTTTCGTCCTAGCCGTTGTACGAAGGTCAATAATTTAAGGCTCCTGGTGTGGAGAATTATTATTATGGCTTCTTCGCTCGGCGACGTATCCAATATATAAAAATTTTGGAAGCAGAATTTCCAGATAAGGATTGAGAATATTCCTATGTTAAGTCTAGACTCAGAAGATTTAGGAATGTGCAATTGTGTCATTGAGATTAAACACATAAAGCTAGTATTTAATTCACTCAATGTTGGCTCTGATACCAACCTGTCACACCCCAAATTTCCACGTGTTACCGGTGGGCCCGGTAGGGGAGTAACGTGACGTGGTTGGCAACATCATAGTCAAACAACACAATATATAAATGCACAGCGGAAGCAAAAGGATAAATATATTACAATCCGAATAGTGTAACATCAAAGTATTACAACGGAAGTAAAAGATCCACAGGCGGATCTTAAAACATAAACTTTATTCAACACACTTTAGGCACCTAGAACTTTCAAGATTTCCTTAGAAACGCCCTAAGCTTCCAGCCAATTACGTTCAGTACCTGTCACTTAACCCTTTTTGGAAAATACGTCAGTTTTCACTGGTAAATACACTCAACCGACTCATTTTGTAAATGTTTATGAAAATTTGTTTAGGTGCACAAGACATGCAAATATTTCGACACTTGGATTAAAATGCATAGAGGCAAAATTAATCTTTTTAACTTGGGACAATTATATTTATAACCTTGTATACAGATTTACATGTTCGTTGTACGTTCAGGGCCCGATGTAGAAATCGAGTCAGATTAACAGACACGCCACAAGTATAGGCCCACAAGAGAGTGAGATACCGTTATCTCTTAAGCACTGTCAGGTGTATGCCTACACCCCGTGCTTAAGACGTGGCCATTTTATAATACAATGATGTCACTAGGATATCCGGGACATGGTCATTAACCCCTAAAGGTCTTTGTTTCAAACAATACAGATTAAACCGGGTTACCTCAATGATTTAACCATAATAAGATTAAAGATTCAATACCCGACCAAGCGGTATTATTATACCGTATCCCAAGCCCGTATAGGGAAAATAAGTTAAGAGTATTTACCTGAGCTAGCTCCTGTCTTAAATAGCAGAAATTAATAACTCAGCCGTGTTCACTTAAGTAAGCGTAGGTACAATTTACCGGAAATCTCTAGTCTGGAATGATGGTATAAAAACCAATTAGAATGCTAACGGGCCTTTAATTAAGCCTAGGCTTAGACCGGCTAGTCTTATAGAAAGATACGGTTCAAACGCACGATAAGGCAAAGACCGGAATAGAATGGGATTTAGACCCGACAAGTTTGAAGACTTGTATAATATGGGAAATCTAAACACCTTCTGGATTTTGAGATAAAACCGATAAGGTTTGACCCGTTTCGGCTAACTTATATAAACCAGTTATATAAACCGATCCGAACACGAATAACGCGTAACGGGTAACCGAATAGGTCACGAACAGGTTTCCTAAGTTAATATGCTTAAAATATGTTGTGATATCATAATGATACCTTCCATAATGCCCAAAACGAGTTAAATCCTTAATTATGCCCCGTAGGGTATTTTGGTCATTTTAACGATTATAAAAGGGGTTTAACGTAACCCTGATGTTCGGGACTGAAGTAATCAGTAAACAACTTATTTTTAACAGATTATATTAGTTAATAATAATCCGGATGTCTCAAAATAGTTTTAAGCCTAAACTACGCGTATAATACACGTATAAACCCGTTTTTAGCGACGTATGATTAAAATACTATTCTGGGTTTTCTGATCAGTTAAACAGGCTCAAAACACTATATTTATTATTTAAAATCAGTAGCAATTGGATTCGCGTCAAAATTCCTTGTAGAAATCATTTTATGACCGAAAAGGGTAAATTCGTTATTAACCGAATTAAGGCGATAAGCCTAGCTTAAGATCAGTTTAAAAATAATTAAAAATCTTCAAAAATCCCAAAATATTATTTAACATCAGTGGGTAAAAGGTTTGGTGCCGAAAATCGGGTTTAGATAGGCTATGCGCTAATCGCGCCGATTAATTAATAAAAAGCTTACTATTTACGCTAATGCGCATATCTCCTAATCTGGACCTCAAATTGATGTCAAATTTGGAGAGCATGTTTATAATTTAGTAGACAAGGGTCTTGTCCACTTACATTATCAAAAAGCTCGTTTTATAACCGAAAGGGCATTACGGTCAATTTTAAGCATTTAACGGAAACGCGCGAACGAATCGGATAATCAACGAAACAAGTACAGAGGCTTATACCAACATGCAACCCTACTCTAATGAAGCACTAAGGCATCATCGAATCAAACTAAAACGGGTCAGAACCGAAGTCAAAGCAAAAGTCAAGGTTTTGCGCCTTTCGGTTCCGAACCGGGTTTAAACAGAAATTTGTCGAGTCGGGCAAGCGTAGACAAGTTTTTATACTTATTACCAAGTTACATTAATGTTAAAACAGGTTACACGCCTCGTGGATTGCTAATCGTGCTTTAAATCGCATTTTGCAATTCTGTTGACTTTTTCGGTCAACGTTTGACCCGACAAACGACCTAGTTAGGTCTGGATTTGGTACGTGCCCTTATAAGGGTTTAATACCCATGTAATTGCCTATCTAACGGTACTTTTAATTCGACATACGACTGAGCTATCGTTAACTAATCCCGAAGTCAACCGTTTATTACGATATGTTGACTTTTAAGCTATTTACTAAGCTAAACATAATTAAGAAAGGACTAATAGACTTACAAGTGTTTAATGATGATTAGGGATGCTTTGTATCAGCTTTGAAGGCTCCTCAAATGATCAGATTGTTTGCAATTGATGTGAGGAATGTTTGTGACATGAATGGGTCTTTATATAATGGGTTTACACACCACAAAGTATTGACACAAGGGTCTATGATCAGCCACAAATGATAAACACATGTCTCTAGCATGTAGGGGAGTCTAAGGGTCCTTCACATGCAAGAAAAACCGACCAAGAGGGTCACAATTGCACACAACAGCCGATAGCAGGTTATTCTGGTCGTTGGGCACCCCTCGCGTAGCGCGAGGGGCCGTCGCGCTACGCGACGCCTTAAGCTGATCAGAATTGTTTTGTTTGTTGAAGGTTTGAAAGGGCATCAACTTGCACGACTTTGGGACTTTGTTTTGGCAACAAGGGACCTCTATTATGGGTCTAGTACAGTTCCTTACCCTACCAATATCCTTTGTTTCAAATGATTGTATCTACAAGACCCGTAAACAACGGTTTACCATTCATTTTCTTCTTGGGATCAATCATGCTTTTCAACATCCATTATTGTGAACCCAACTTCTGAATTGAGAGTGTAATAGATGTGTAAATTATTATATCGGGTCTTGGGATTTATAATTGAGGTCGTTCAGAGGTAACGATTTAACATGACGCCACTTTAAATCCTACCAAAACATCTTTATTAAATCCGGGTTTCCAACGCGTTTTTGTCTTACATGACACGTGTCGTTTTAATATTAAACCCGAAATTTGCGAGGTGTTACAACATTGATGGAAATTCTTCTAGAATTCTTATCCAATTCAGTACTAGCCAATCAAATTACCTTAACATGTTTTGCATTCCGTACAAGCTTCTAAATCAGATCAAATGCACACATTTCAAATATTTTTCCAAACAAACAAACAGTCCATAATCATACAAGATCATCATATAAGATTCCAATCCTAAACTAACAATTTTTGTCGCCCGCATATGTATATTTTCAATTTCAAAAATCACAATGAACTCATCCATTTGACCAAAATAAAACCATCAGTTTCCATTGATCAATTTGTCTTTACCAATTTGTATTCACAACGTATTCCTAATTCAACAAATAACTCAAACCAATGTGTAGGTTTTAAACAAGCAGTTGGTCACCAACACTTATATGCACACTTTCATTTCACAAGTCAAAGCTTATAAGGGATGCAAGATAAATGCTACAAAACAACTCAAATTATATGTACAGCATACTCTTTTTACACTACAAATCAATTAGTCATGAAATCATTCTAAAATAGTTTGCATACATCTAACCACAACTATTACCATACATAATCTACAGGTGTGATTCTAATCACATTATAAGCATTAGCAACCTTTTAACATCCTACAAGTTTAAAACACTTTTTTTTTTAACAAGATCAGAAGTTGCAAGGATACAAACAATAGTCGGATACTCACCTACGGGTTTCGATGTCGTCAACTTGATGGAACCGAGCCACAACCATCACCGCAGCGCCGCTGCCGAAACCACCTCCGTCACTGACACATCGGGCTCGAACCGGAACGACGGTCGCCACCGTCTTCATCTGTCGCCACTGTTTCCCCTTGAACCAAGGCCCAAAATGTCGATCTGTCGAGAACCTGACATTCACGGCGGAGCTTGAACCGCTCTGAACGGAGCCACCGCCATTGTGTACAGTTGCCTTCCTGCACCTCATCGTCATCATCATCATCTGATCACGTCCCCATCATCACCGAAAGATGATGATTGGCGTTGTCCGACCAGAAAAACAGAGAGAGAACGAGCAGTAGGGGGGGGTTGTCATCGGAGGAGGATGTGAGATGTGAGTGGGGAAAGTGATGACCGGAGTACAGGGGGTTTAGGTATGTGTGTAGTAGGTCGGAGAGGGTCACCGGAGAACGGCCATTGTCGCCGGAATCTTCTGATCTCACAGGAGGGGAGGTGTGCGGCTGAGTTTAGGGAATTTGGGTTTTATGTTTTGAAAATGAAAAGGGGGTGAGGGTTTAAAGGTGTATTTATAATCTAGGGTTTAGGTTTAAGTAGGTTGGGTTGGGTTGGGCCTAGCCCAAGTGCGTGAACCCGTTTAAATAATCGCGTGTCTCGCTTAAACAAATTGGCCCGATTTTTATTATCTAATACGTAATTAAATAAATCGTTTTTCGCGTGTTATTATTTTTTTATTAAACAACATCGATAATAACAATAACTATAGTATGATATAATAAGGGATTCGAATAAAATACCCCTTCTCTCGATGTTCGGGATCGAGAGTACGGGTTGTCACATTCTCCCCATGTTATAGGAATTTCGTCCTCGAAATTTAAGCTAAGATATACGATTCGTTAATAACCTTATTGTTATATCTAAATACACGTAGTCCACGAAAGTTCACAAAATGAACATGTAAGCCACATAGCACATAAGATCACACAGCACGGATGTAGCGCGTAACAGTCACGTAGCACAAGATCCACGGAGTTTGTACGTATTTCACATAGTATAGAATTTCACAAATTTAAATACAACATCCAAGTAACGTATGGGAAGACCCGAAGTGTCACATTATCCCCAAGTTCAAGAAATTTCGTCCCGAAATTTAGCGCACAGCCACTGACAAGCTAGTGGGATTAAACGTTCTCGTGGTGTGTCACATCATCCCCTTGTTGGCTTGAAATTTCTTCCCGAAATTCAGTTGTAGCTTCAGTGCTGGAAGTAAAGTTTGTAGACAACTGGGGATACGTGCGCATCAGCTGGTTTTCCCGTTCCCAGGTAAACTCTGGGCCACGGCGTGAGTTCCAACTAACTCGGTCTGTTGGTTACACTACGCTAGAGGGTTTTGATTTCTTGTTCCTTGATCTCAACCGGTTCCTCAATGAAGCGTAGTTTGTTGTGGATCATGAGTTTCTAAAAGAACAACAAATGTTTCATCTGACAGACACTTCTTCAGATTAGGCACGTGGAAGGCGTTGTGTACTGCACTCAGCTCTTCAGGCAGGTTTAGTCTGCAAAGCTACCTTACCGATCCTTTCTGTAATTTCGAACGGTCCAACGTATCGTGGATTAAGTTCGTCTCGTTAGCCAAAACGTACCACATCCATCCAGGGTGAAAATTTAAGTAGAACCCAGTCTCCGACAGGAATTCTAGCGGTTTCCTACGCTTATCCGCGTAGCCTTTCTGACGGTCTGGAGTTGCCGTCATGCGTTGTCTGTTCTGGGCAATCCCACCCGTTGTGTCAAGTGCAAGTTCTGGGCCGGTAATTTGGCTTCCACCCAACACAGAGGTGACCGGCATCTGCGTTCGTGCAATGCCTCAAATGGTGCTGCCTGAATGCTAGTGTGGTAGCAGTTGTTAGGAGAGAATTCTACAGAAGGGAAGTGTCACTAGTATCCAAGGGTCGATAACACATGTTCTTAGCATGCCTTTGAGTGTTTGGACGGTGCGTTTGGCCCAGTCATCAGTTTGCGGGCGATAAGCGGTGCTCATGCCTAACAGTGAGCCCAAAAGTCTTTCGTGCACAGCCTTGCGAAGAATCGGATGCAAAACGTGGGTTACGATCAGGTAAAAGAGAAGTCGGCGCCCCGTGCCTAGTATCTACTTCTATCAAGTAGATGGTTGCAAGTTCGAAAACTTGTCGGTTTCTTTGGTCGCGTGTCGTTACCAGTAGACATTTCATCAATGCCCGGGACAGGATATCATAAGATAGGAGCACCTCGTAGATTATCTTTCAATTGCTGGAGTGGCAGAATATTATGCATCTCCCTAACGTCAGGTGATGCTCTTTCGAGTCAAAATCGTGAGGGGTTGCGTATACGGTCGAGAAATGCGGGCGTTGCGACGTTAAAAGTTGCGCGTTGAGGACTTAGCGCAAGGCGATTTTGCGTCGTAGAAGTACCAGGGTAGAGTGTAGGAGTCGTCCTGATTCCCACTGGTTTTCAGAATAGGTTCGGGCGTCGCCGAAAAAACCAGTGTCGAATATTGACAGGATGGAATAAATTCAAGTGTCATGACTAGGTGTTGATCGTATCGAGTTCGAAGAACAGTGCTTGCGATACCCGTTACCCCTGGGGTATCCTTGGCTCGTTGCGCCAATGAGTAACATTCGTAGGAAGTATTTCGTCCAATCGGAGATTTGTGCAGAATAGAGTAGGATAAGAA
The DNA here is from genome assembly GCA_030545235.1 of Helianthus tuberosus. Lineage (NCBI taxonomy): Eukaryota > Viridiplantae > Streptophyta > Magnoliopsida > Asterales > Asteraceae > Helianthus > Helianthus tuberosus. The sequence continues at coordinate 58,297,001 of CM060384.1, read as the reverse complement.
TCAGGGAATTCATAACACGAGTAGCGAGGTAATGTTTGAAGGGTAGTCAACGTTGGTGCGTTCAATTTGAGACAAAACATAAAAGGCTTGGTGGTCGGCAATAAGGATTTATCTGGTGTCGATGAGGTAGCTGGTCGTACATAAGCCGTGGGCGATTAGGATAAAGAACTTCGTTTTGCCGATAAGAGGTGTTACGTCAGTATGAATGGCACAACAAGAACCAATGATCGAGAAGGACGGTCGTCGTATGTGTCGGGGGGGGGTTTAGGTTCGCTAAAACGTCTAACAAGGTTTTCTGAGCTGAGCCGTATGTGAAAAACGAGTTTGTGATCTCCCAAACCGGTAAGTAACCAAATTTGAATAGACTACCGAAGTCGTGAGGGCGAGTCCAAAGTAGTGCTTGTGTCGTCGAAAGGCTTCCATGTAAGGTAATAAAAACATGTCTGAAAGGATACGTTTGGATCACACGTCACAATTTTTAAGATTCAAGAAGTTTATTGACTAGCAGTCGAGCTTGCTGAATTTCCCCAAACTAGAGGGAAATCTGGTCAAGGTCTCAGTATGAGAGGGGGGGGGGGGGGTTGACGTGAAACTGTGAAAACAGGTTTTCAGGAAAGTACGATTGAAGTAACACATTGTTGAATTTCAAGGGATAAAAAGTTTGCTGACTAAAGGTCGAGTTTGTTGAATTCACAAAACTGAAGAGAGATCTGGTCAAGGTTTCTATACGAAGAAACGTGGATGTCGTGATAAAGAAACGATAGGAGCGGGGATACCATCTGAGCAATAAACGCGGATTCGTACGAAAGCTGGCGAAAGGATTCACAGAATCAGGAAAGTCGTCAAACAATAACAGTTCTGACAAATGAAGGATAAGGTAAGCATCTAGGTTACCGTACTCGTCGGTGGGTTGACTGGCTCGTGTCTTCGTCTTGCCACGCTTCCAAATACGCCGGTTTGTAAGAAAGATATCACTTTGTTGGGTCTTGGGGCGTGCTAAGGTATAAGGTTGAACTTGAATAGGGGTTAACCATGTAACGAGAAATTAGGGGTAATAACTTCGTGGTCGATGTATAGGTGCGGTTGCTGGCATTACAATGAGAAGCATACACCATGCATGCTTTTCGTGTTCGAAATGTGCAACAGAAACCCGAAAAATGTAGACTTACCAGAATGCTTCAAGAATCCAGGTGATCAGTCATGTGAGGGAACAAGTCTTACTACTTAAGTTGGGAAAAGAAATACGCAAGTAAAAAGGAGGCGGATGACGTCGCCGTTCCTCCTAATATCCCATGATATAGGGGTGGCGCCCTTTCGTCGATTCGTTCTCGCAACTTCTCTATGTGCTTCGTAGCAGGCCCTTCCTGGGCAGGTCTATCGAGTGGACGTCTCCCGCGTCAATTTGCAGTCCAGGGATGATATCAGGAAATACATGGACGAGGGCTTGGAATAACTGGTTCCTGGCCCTTAGTGTATTGTGGTTTCGAACCGGTTTTAGGAGGACTCGCTCCTGTTTAACACGTAACACGCTAGCCTAGTCTTCGTATGATCCACTGTGTTAAATACTAAATATACGCATACATACTAACACATATATGCTAATTATACACATACACACATGCATGTTCACACACGTAAGTTATGCACAAGTAAATGCCGTTAGCATACCATTACCAGGTGAGCATCTGAGGTTGACGAACCTTGCAATCCGGAGTGTGGTGTTGTTGTGGCTTTCACTAAAGGACGGTTATAGTCTGGTTTTCATATAAAAATATTTTATTTCCCAAACCAAAAATATTTTATATTTAAAACCTAGTTCGATATAACCAATGGCTCTGATACCAATCTGTCACACCCTCAAAATCCACACGCGGAGTATTACCGCGAGGCGTGTGACGACCAGGATCTTAGCCACTAATTATTTTGAACCGTTTAGTTATTATTACAAATAATGGTATAATTAGCGACCAATTTTAAATTTTTCAAAACATAGCTTGAGTTTGCAGCGGAAAGGAAAGAAGAATACATCGTAATTTAAAACCACAAGTTGTTCATATGAAACTTACGAACCACACACTCCATCCGATTGCAACGTCCGTCCAGAGCTGTATCGAGCAACCTGCAAAGCATGCAGTAGAGTGTCAACATGAAGTCGGCGAGTTCACGTGTTCGTAGTTCTCCAGTTTTTAATTCCAAAAACTTGCTTTAACCAGTTAATTTATCCGTTTATACATGCGATGGGGAGCTACCCCATAAGTAAGCGACTAAACTGTTTTTACAATACCGAATACTATTCATCCGTACGTTTCCGTAGAGTGCCCCGTTTGTCAATGTTCTATCATCATTGACGGTTGCCAGAGTACATTAGTTCACGCCCGATCCCATACGCGGGCACGGTGTGAGGTTGGTGAGACCTAAATAGCGCTATCAACTAATAACCCGTTCGCCTGACCCCGGTGACTAATCGGTATTAAGAAGTGAGGACTTGAGTGATAGAGTTTTGTTTAGTGTTGCTTGTTGCATCCAGTATAAACAGTAATTAACCAAGAGTTCCCAGTAACAAGGGAAGTAAGTAAGTTTGTTCCCGGTAACAAGGGAAGAAAAGTAAGTTTGTATCCCTCACAAGGGGATGGTGTTGTTACCCGTATCCCACCCAAGGAGATAGAAATACCGTATCCCGCACAAGGAGATAGTAAGCAATCCCAAACCAGGAAAAGTGTTTCGTTCTGTTTCCCAACCACCGGGAACGCATGCTTTAAGTAAAAAGTAGTGAACTCACCTTTGCTTTGCTCAGTAGACAATTTACTCGTGTTACGTTGGTCAACCATACCCTATTATGGTTTATAAATATTTATCAGGTTCGTATGCAAGTAGTGTCACGCAGTCACGTATAGTCCTACACGTATCTAACACATAACATGTATGTCATACTAGCATATACGTTATTGGGCCTGTCCTAATCATACGAGCAGTTAAACAGTTAACAGTAACACATAGTCCAAACATGACATCACATTGTGCGGCCCAAATAACTAAGTAAAGTGGTCCAGTCGAAACCAGGTAGTCTCGACTCGAGAGCAAGAGATCTCGAGTCGCAACCAGACGATCTCAAGTTGTGCCTTTTTGAGTCGAGATTAGGAGGTCTCGACTCATGCTTTGAGTCGCAATCAGGAGATCTCGAGTCGCAACCAACCCGGTCCCGAGTCCCCTGATGTGTGATGCCTGGTGTCGAGTGGTCGCTGAGTGGTCTCGAGTCGAAACCACATGATTCCGACTCGCAACCACTGATGAGGACATTGATGGAAATTCTTCTAGAATTCTTATCCAATTCAGTACTAGCCAATCAAATTACCTTAACATGTTTTGCATTCCGTACAAGCTTCTAAATCAGATCAAATGCACACATTTCAAATATTTTTCCAAACAAACAAACAGTCCATAATCATACAAGATCATCATATAAGATTCCAATCCTAAACTAACAATTTTTGTCGCCCGCATATGTATATTTTCAATTTCAAAAATCACAATGAACTCATCCATTTGACCAAAATAAAACCATCAGTTTCCATTGATCAATTTGTCTTTACCAATTTGTATTCACAACGTATTCCTAATTCAACAAATAACTCAAACCAATGTGTAGGTTTTAAACAAGCAGTTGGTCACCAACACTTATATGCACACTTTCATTTCACAAGTCAAAGCTTATAAGGGATGCAAGATAAATGCTACAAAACAACTCAAATTATATGTACAGCATACTCTTTTTACACTACAAATCAATTAGTCATGAAATCATTCTAAAATAGTTTGCATACATCTAACCACAACTATTACCATACATAATCTACAGGTGTGATTCTAATCACATTATAAGCATTAGCAACCTTTTAACATCCTACAAGTTTAAAACACTTTTTTTTTTAACAAGATCAGAAGTTGCAAGGATACAAACAATAGTCGGATACTCACCTACGGGTTTCGATGTCGTCAACTTGATGGAACCGAGCCACAACCATCACCGCAGCGCCGCTGCCGAAACCACCTCCGTCACTGACACATCGGGCTCGAACCGGAACGACGGTCGCCACCGTCTTCATCTGTCGCCACTGTTTCCCCTTGAACCAAGGCCCAAAATGTCGATCTGTCGAGAACCTGACATTCACGGCGGAGCTTGAACCGCTCTGAACGGAGCCACCGCCATTGTGTACAGTTGCCTTCCTGCACCTCATCGTCATCATCATCATCTGATCACGTCCCCATCATCACCGAAAGATGATGATTGGCGTTGTCCGACCAGAAAAACAGAGAGAGAACGAGCAGTAGGGGGGGGTTGTCATCGGAGGAGGATGTGAGATGTGAGTGGGGAAAGTGATGACCGGAGTACAGGGGGTTTAGGTATGTGTGTAGTAGGTCGGAGAGGGTCACCGGAGAACGGCCATTGTCGCCGGAATCTTCTGATCTCACAGGAGGGGAGGTGTGCGGCTGAGTTTAGGGAATTTGGGTTTTATGTTTTGAAAATGAAAAGGGGGTGAGGGTTTAAAGGTGTATTTATAATCTAGGGTTTAGGTTTAAGTAGGTTGGGTTGGGTTGGGCCTAGCCCAAGTGCGTGAACCCGTTTAAATAATCGCGTGTCTCGCTTAAACAAATTGGCCCGATTTTTATTATCTAATACGTAATTAAATAAATCGTTTTTCGCGTGTTATTATTTTTTTATTAAACAACATCGATAATAACAATAACTATAGTATGATATAATAAGGGATTCGAATAAAATACCCCTTCTCTCGATGTTCGGGATCGAGAGTACGGGTTGTCACATTCTCCCCATGTTATAGGAATTTCGTCCTCGAAATTTAAGCTAAGATATACGATTCGTTAATAACCTTATTGTTATATCTAAATACACGTAGTCCACGAAAGTTCACAAAATGAACATGTAAGCCACATAGCACATAAGATCACACAGCACGGATGTAGCGCGTAACAGTCACGTAGCACAAGATCCACGGAGTTTGTACGTATTTCACATAGTATAGAATTTCACAAATTTAAATACAACATCCAAGTAACGTATGGGAAGACCCGAAGTGTCACATTATCCCCAAGTTCAAGAAATTTCGTCCCGAAATTTAGCGCACAGCCACTGACAAGCTAGTGGGATTAAACGTTCTCGTGGTGTGTCACATCATCCCCTTGTTGGCTTGAAATTTCTTCCCGAAATTCAGTTGTAGCTTCAGTGCTGGAAGTAAAGTTTGTAGACAACTGGGGATACGTGCGCATCAGCTGGTTTTCCCGTTCCCAGGTAAACTCTGGGCCACGGCGTGAGTTCCAACTAACTCGGTCTGTTGGTTACACTACGCTAGAGGGTTTTGATTTCTTGTTCCTTGATCTCAACCGGTTCCTCAATGAAGCGTAGTTTGTTGTGGATCATGAGTTTCTAAAAGAACAACAAATGTTTCATCTGACAGACACTTCTTCAGATTAGGCACGTGGAAGGCGTTGTGTACTGCACTCAGCTCTTCAGGCAGGTTTAGTCTGCAAAGCTACCTTACCGATCCTTTCTGTAATTTCGAACGGTCCAACGTATCGTGGATTAAGTTCGTCTCGTTAGCCAAAACGTACCACATCCATCCAGGGTGAAAATTTAAGTAGAACCCAGTCTCCGACAGGAATTCTAGCGGTTTCCTACGCTTATCCGCGTAGCCTTTCTGACGGTCTGGAGTTGCCGTCATGCGTTGTCTGTTCTGGGAAATCCCACCCGTTGTGTCAAGTGCAAGTTCTGGGCCGGTAATTTGGCTTCCACCCAACACAGAGGTGACCGGCATCTGCGTTCGTGCAATGCCTCAAATGGTGCTGCCTGAATGCTAGTGTGGTAGCAGTTGTTAGGAGAGAATTCTACAGAAGGGAAGTGTCACTAGTATCCAAGGGTCGATAACACATGTTCTTAGCATGCCTTTGAGTGTTTGGACGGTGCGTTTGGCCCAGTCATCAGTTTGCGGGCGATAAGCGGTGCTCATGCCTAACAGTGAGCCCAAAAGTCTTTCGTGCACAGCCTTGCGAAGAATCGGATGCAAAACGTGGGTTACGATCAGGTAAAAGAGAAGTCGGCGCCCCGTGCCTAGTATCTACTTCTATCAAGTAGATGGTTGCAAGTTCGAAAACTTGTCGGTTTCTTTGGTCGCGTGTCGTTACCAGTAGACATTTCATCAATGCCCGGGACAGGATATCATAAGATAGGAGCACCTCGTAGATTATCTTTCAATTGCTGGAGTGGCAGAATATTATGCATCTCCCTAACGTCAGGTGATGCTCTTTCGAGTCAAAATCGTGAGGGGTTGCGTATACGGTCGAGAAATGCGGGCGTTGCGACGTTAAAAGTTGCGCGTTGAGGACTTAGCGCAAGGCGATTTTGCGTCGTAGAAGTACCAGGGTAGAGCGTAGGAGTCGTCCTGATTCCCACTGGTTTTCAGAATAGGTTCGGGCGTCGCCGAAAAAACCAGTGTCGAATATTGACAGGATGGAATAAATTCAAGTGTCATGACTAGGTGTTGATCGTATCGAGTTCGAAGAACAGTGCTTGCGATACCCGTTACCCCTGGGGTATCCTTGGCTCGTTGCGCCAATGAGTAACATTCGTAGGAAGTATTTCGTCCAATCGGAGATTTGTGCAGAATAGAGTAGGATAAGAATCAGGGAATTCATAACACGAGTAGTGAGGTAATGTTTGAAGGGTAGTCAACGTTGGTGCGTTCAATTTGAGACAAAACATAAAAGGCTTGGTGGTCGGCAATAAGGATTTATCTGGTGTCGATGAGGTAGCTGGTCGTACATAAGCCGTGGGCGATTAGGATAAAGAACTTCGTTTTGCCGATAAGAGGTGTTACGTCAGTATGAATGGCACAACAAGAACCAATGATCGAGAAGGACGGTCGTCGTATGTGTCGGGGGGGGTTTAGGTTCGCTAAAACGTCTAACAAGGTGTTCTGAGCTGAGCCGTATGTGAAAAACGAGTTTGTGATCTCCCAAACCGGTAAGTAACCAAATTTGAATAGACTACCGAAGTCGTGAGGGCGAGTCCAAAGTAGTGCTTGTGTCGTCGAAAGGCTTCCATGTAAGGTAATAAAAACATGTCTGAAAGGATACGTTTGGATCACACGTCACAATTTTTAAGATTCAAGAAGTTTATTGACTAGCAGTCGAGCTTGCTGAATTTCCCCAAACTAGAGGGAAATCTGGTCAAGGTCTCAGTATGAGAGGGGGGGGGGGTTGACGTGAAACTGTGAAAACAGGTTTTCAGGAAAGTACGATTGAAGTAACACATTGTTGAATTTCAAGGGATAAAAAGTTTGCTGACTAAAGGTCGAGTTTGTTGAATTCACAAAACTGAAGAGAGATCTGGTCAAGGTTTCTATACGAAGAAACGTGGATGTCGTGATAAAGAAACGATAGGAGCGGGGATACCATCTGAGCAATAAACGCGGATTCGTACGAAAGCTGGCGAAAGGATTCACAGAATCAGGAAAGTCGTCAAACAATAACAGTTCTGACAAATGAAGGATAAGGTAAGCATCTAGGTTACCGTACTCGTCGGTGGGTTGACTGGCTCGTGTCTTCGTCTTGCCACGCTTCCAAATACGCCAGTTTGTAAGAAAGATATCACTTTGTTGGGTCTTGGGGCGTGCTAAGGTATAAGGTTGAACTTGAATAGGGGTTAACCATGTAACGAGAAATTAGGGGTAATAACTTCGTGGTCGATGTATAGGTGCGGTTGCTGGCATTACAATGAGAAGCATACACCATGCATGCTTTTCGTGTTCGAAATGTGCAACAGAAACCCGAAAAGTGTAGACTTACCAGAATGCTTCAAGAATCCAGGTGATCAGTCATGTGAGGGAACAAGTCTTACTACTTAAGTTGGGAAAAGAAATACGCAAGTAAAAAGGAGGCGGATGACGTCGCCGTTCCTCCTAATATCCCATGATATAGGGGTGGCGCCCTTTCGTCGATTCGTTCTCGCAACTTCTCTATGTGCTTCGTAGCAGGCCCTTCCTGGGCAGGTCTATCGAGTGGACGTCTCCCGCGTCAATTTGCAGTCCAGGGATGATATCAGGAAATACATGGACGAGGGCTTGGAATAACTGGTTCCTGGCCCTTAGTGTATTGTGGTTTCGAACCGGTTTTAGGAGGACTCGCTCCTGTTTAACACGTAACACGCTAGCCTAGTCTTCGTATGATCCACTGTGTTAAATACTAAATATACGCATACATACTAACACATATATGCTAATTATACACATACACACATGCGTGTTCACACACGTAAGTTATGCACAAGTAAATGCCGTTAGCATACCATTACCAGGTGAGCATCTGAGGTTGACGAACCTTGCAATCCGGAGTGTGGTGTTGTTGTGGCTTTCACTAAAGGACGGTTATAGTCTGGTTTTCATATAAAAATATTTTATTTCCCAAACCAAAAATATTTTATATTTAAAACCTAGTTCGCTATAACCAATGGCTCTGATACCAATCTGTCACACCCTCAAAATCCACACGCGGAGTATTACCGCGAGGCGTGTGACGACCAGGATCTTAGCCACTAATTATTTTGAACCGTTTAGTTATTATTACAAATAATGGTATAATTAGCGACCAATTTTAAATTTTTCAAAACATAGCTTGAGTTTGCAGCGGAAAGGAAAGAAGAACACATCGTAATTTAAAACCACAAGTTGTTCATATGAAACTTACGAACCACGCACTCCATCCGATTGCAACGTCCGTCCAGAGCTGTATCGAGCAACCTGCAAAGTATGCAGTAGAGTGTCAACATGAAGTCGGCGAGTTCACGTGTTCGTAGTTCTCCAGTTTTTAATTCCAAAAACTTGCTTTAACCAGTTAATTTATCCGTTTATACATGCGATGGGGAGCTACCCCATAAGTAAGCGACTAAACTGTTTTTCCAATACCGAATACTATTCATCCGTACGTTTCCGTAGAGTGCCCCGTTTGTCAATGTTCTATCATCATTGACGGTTGCCAGAGTACATTAGTTCACGCCCGATCCCATACGCGGGCACGGTGTGAGGTTGGTGAGACCTAAATAGCGCTATCAACTAATAACCCGTTCGCCTGACCCCGGCGACTAATCGGTATTAAGAAGTGAGGACTTGAGTGATAGAGTTTTGTTTAGTGTTGCTTGTTGCATCCAGTATAAACAGTAATTAACCAAGAGTTCCCAGTAACAAGGGAAGTAAGTAAGTTTGTTCCCGGTAACAAGGGAAGAAAAGTAAGTTTGTATCCCTCACAAGGGGATGGTGTTGTTACCCGTATCCCACCCAAGGAGATAGAAATACCGTATCCCGCACAAGGAGATAGTAAGCAATCCCAAACCAGGAAAAGTGTTTCGTTCTGTTTCCCAACCACCGGGAACGCATGCTTTAAGTAAAAAGTAGTGAACTCACCTTTGCTTTGCTCAGTAGACAATTTACTCGTGTTACGTTGGTCAACCATACCCTATTATGGTTTATAAATATTTATCAGGTTCGTATGCAAGTAGTGTCACGCAGTCACGTATAGTCCTACACGTATCTAACACATAACATGTATGTCATACTAGCATATACGTTATTGGGCCTGTCCTAATCATACGAGCAGTTAAACAGTTAACAGTAACACATAGTCCAAACATGACATCACATTGTGCGGCCCAAATAACTAAGTAAAGTGGTCCAGTCGAAACCAGGTAGTCTCGACTCGAGAGCAAGAGATCTCGAGTCGCAACCAGACGATCTCAAGTTGTGCCTTTTTGAGTCGAGATTAGGAGGTCTCGACTCATGCTTTGAGTCGCAATCAGGAGATCTCGAGTCGCAACCAACCCGGTCCCGAGTCCCCTGATGTGTGATGCCTGGTGTCGAGTGGTCGCTGAGTGGTCTCGAGTCGAAACCACATGATTCCGACTCGCAACCACTGATGAGGACATTGATGGAAATTCTTCTAGAATTCTTATCCAATTCAGTACTAGCCAATCAAATTACCTTAACATGTTTTGCATTCCGTACAAGCTTCTAAATCAGATCAAATGCACACATTTCAAATATTTTTCCAAACAAACAAACAGTCCATAATCATACAAGATCATCATATAAGATTCCAATCCTAAACTAACAATTTTTGTCGCCCGCATATGTATATTTTCAATTTCAAAAATCACAATGAACTCATCCATTTGACCAAAATAAAACCATCAGTTTCCATTGATCAATTTGTCTTTACCAATTTGTATTCACAACGTATTCCTAATTCAACAAATAACTCAAACCAATGTGTAGGTTTTAAACAAGCAGTTGGTCACCAACACTTATATGCACACTTTCATTTCACAAGTCAAAGCTTATAAGGGATGCAAGATAAATGCTACAAAACAACTCAAATTATATCTACAGCATACTCTTTTTACACTACAAATCAATTAGTCATGAAATCATTCTAAAATAGTTTGCATACATCTAACCACAACTATTACCATACATAATCTACAGGTGTGATTCTAATCACATTATAAGCATTAGCAACCTTTTAACATCCTACAAGTTTAAAACACTTTTTTTTTAACAAGATCAGAAGTTGCAAGGATACAAACAATAGTCGGATACTCACCTACGGGTTTCGATGTCGTCAACTTGATGGAACCGAGCCACAACCATCACCGCAGCGCCGCTGCCGAAACCACCTCCGTCACTGACACATCGGGCTCGAACCGGAACGACGGTCGCCACCGTCTTCATCTGTCGCCACTGTTTCCCCTTGAACCAAGGCCCAAAATGTCGATCTGTCGAGAACCTGACATTCACGGCGGAGCTTGAACCGCTCTGAACGGAGCCACCGCCATTGTGTACAGTTGCCTTCCTGCACCTCATCGTCATCATCATCATCTGATCACGTCCCCATCATCACCGAAAGATGATGATTGGCGTTGTCCGACCAGAAAAACAGAGAGAGAACGAGCAGTAGGGGGGGGTTGTCATCGGAGGAGGATGTGAGATGTGAGTGGGGAAAGTGATGACCGGAGTACAGGGGGTTTAGGTATGTGTGTAGTAGGTCGGAGAGGGTCACCGGAGAACGGCCATTGTCGCCGGAATCTTCTGATCTCACAGGAGGGGAGGTGTGCGGCTGAGTTTAGGGAATTTGGGTTTTATGTTTTGAAAATGAAAAGGGGGTGAGGGTTTAAAGGTGTATTTATAATCTAGGGTTTAGGTTTAAGTAGGTTGGGTTGGGTTGGGCCTAGCCCAAGTGCGTGAACCCGTTTAAATAATCGCGTGTCTCGCTTAAACAAATTGGCCCGATTTTTATTATCTAATACGTAATTAAATAAATCGTTTTTCGCGTGTTATTATTTTTTTATTAAACAACATCGATAATAACAATAACTATAGTATGATATAATAAGGGATTCGAATAAAATACCCCTTCTCTCGATGTTCGGGATCGAGAGTACGGGTTGTCACATTATTATTTTAAGGTTTTCGTATAGTTTACGAAAATAAACATGTAATTTTTTATTACATGTACTTTGAAAAATACGTTTAATTTAAATCTTTTACAAATGAAGATTTATATACATCATAATGAATGTGAGTTCGTCGTTTAAGAGTTAGGACGAAACGCCGTGCGAAAGCTTTAACTTTATCATGTTCGGTTCTTCTTCGAGCTTGATCTTCATCCGAGCACTCTTGGCGGTCACCTATGATCAAAACCAACTTAAAAGTTAGTTTTGATAGTTAAATAACATGTTTAAACAAGTTATATGGGTCAAACAAACAAAAATTAATCAATTCTCGAAATCAGGGGGCTAGACGCTACACCTAGGGGCGTCGCGCTACACCTAGCCCCTTTTTTTATAGCAAGTTGTTTATTTGCTGCTGCATAATTCCCAGCCAACCCAAGTTTCACGAAAACGGACATAACTCATTCGTTATTGATCCGTTTTACACGATTCTTTTTCCTACACGTCCGTAATTTAATTCTCCATCATATGGAGTTATAACCTGACATCCGAATTCACAAAAATTTAGATTTCAAGCTCTCGGCTTGAAATTCAACTATGACACTTTTGACCCGTTCATGCTTATACCAAACTAACTTGTTATTTTCCTTCAAAATACCATGGTCATCATGTTATATCCATTTACTAATTTTCAAGATTCAACTTTACGGGTTCCTTAAGAAGTTTTAACCCATTATGCATATATACTTGTTTTGACCCGTTACGAGTATTTTACATTTTTAGACTTAAATCATGCTCCTAATGGTTTACATCCTATCACCATTTTATACGAATTCCAAGGACTCAATTTAACAAGACGCGTATTTCAAAACAACTCTTTAAAGGTTGTCTACCCTATTTACCCCTCAAGGGCTTTTTGGTCAATTTTAGCCCTTCATTTGCGCGATGAAGGACTTCCACTATTATTTGATCAAAATATCACTTATAGCTATAATCCTAAACATGCGTACCTGGCTCGGGTCATAAGATTGACCCGTTTAAATACCTTTCGCTATTAATATCTAGTTAATAGCAATGCTAACCATGTGTTAATTCCTGTGATCACAAAACTCAACAAGCAATCATCAAACGTTAATGTCAAATGATATTAACAATACCATTTGACCCGTTTAGTCGAAGTGACAAATTGTCATTATAAGATGGCATTTAATTACCATTTCACCCCTTTTACCTATCCCAGTTTACTTTTTGAAATCATCTTTCTTGAAAGTCATTTCCTGTTTTGTTTGACCCATTATGAATTATTGTTGGTGCACACATCTGTTGTCTTCGTCTTGTATCGAGTCTCCGGTACAGTGCGGATCTTATCAAGCATGACATCACTAGTGACATCATCACATGACATCACTAGTGATGTCATTCACAAAAGGACAAAAGTGAAATGATAGTTATGCATGGAATCAAATTCATGAATTCAGAAAGGTTCGCTTGAAGACAATAGTCAACATGTCAATTTCGCTTCAAATTGTAATATCTTTATATGAAGATTTCGCTTGAAGGTGGTTCAAGCGAAATCATGTAGCTTATATATAGGGGTAGTGTGCTTTCATTTGTAACAGAGTTTTTGGCCAAGTGTACCGAAGTGCTGCCGGTTTCTCTTTCGAATGTAAAGGTTGTAATATCAATATAAAAGAGGTTTAAAGTGTGAAACAAGCTGTTTACACGTCCGTTTCTCTGTTTCCGCCTTTGAAACGGACTAGAACTCTTCCGAACGACTCGTTTAGGTCGCAATCCGATCCTACAATTGGTATCAGAGCTCAGGACGAGGAGTTCTTGCCAAAAACAGCCGGTTTTCACCACGATTTCTGTTTCTACATCATTCTTTTTCGAAATTTCAAACTTTTTACGGATAAAATCGACTAAAATTCTCACATATCACGCATAATCATGTTTTAACAGTTCCTGGAAAGTTTCAGCATCAAAATCAGCCTAAAACTTGTAATTTTGTGTGATTTCGCTTCAATTGTTCGTTAATATGATGACATCAGCAACATTTTGTACATGATTTCGCTTCAAGTTGATGTATTTCTGTTGATCTCGCTTGAAAACATGACAGTCTTGATGATTTCGCTTGAATAGTTGAAGCGAAACTGATCTGATTGCATTTTTGCTTGAAAATACGTTGATATATGTTTGAAACCTGCAGTTCATCGAAACCTGCTGTTCATTAAAAACTGTTTGTCTGCTACGTTGAGAAACTGTTCTGAGTTGTGTGAATATATCAGTTTGTGTATGCATGTGAACTGTGTGTACTTGTGACGTCGATTGTTGTGAACATGTGAGTTGATAAGTGTTGGCAGGATTAAGTTGTTGTTAGGTCTTGATATTTGAATAGCATGTGAACGATTCAATTAAAGTTGCATGTTAAAATTGTCGGCTGCATGTGAAAAGCTTTTTCATCGATGTTTGTTAAAGTTTGAAATTGATGTAATATGTGTTTTGAGTACTAAAGTTGTCAGTAGGTCACATGGGTGTCTATTGATTTGATTGTTTGTGATATGATAATTGTTTGTGTTGTCAGCCACATTAAGTGAACTTGATAACTGTGTTTGTCATGTGATATAATAATAAGAAATTGTTTTCAATCAGAATTGAAGTGTCTTGGCCTTATCACATTTTCGATTTGATCTGATCAACAATTAAAGGTCCAATCATAGTGTTTGGTTTATATAAATCAGTTGTGATAGTAAAATTTGTCTGACATCATTTCATAAAGTGCATTAATTCATGTGTAAAATTGTTGTCAGTCACATGTGAGTGTGGAATTCAAGAAATAGTTTGTCAGTTAATCATCATTAGAATTGTTGAAAGCTATCGGTTATAAACATTGCATTTAAAAATAGTTGGCTTTTATTGATTCATCATATTATATCAGTTTGTTATTATGGCCCATGTTATTGCAAAGTTCATATGTGCTGCCCAATACATGTTTGAGTATGTTGTTAGTTATTTGCAAAAGTATATGCTGAAATAGTGTAGTGATATAACAGTTTTGTTTGTTGTTAGTTGTCGGTAATCAGGTCACAAGGTTTGGAGTTCAGTCGGTTCGCACGGTTCGATCAGTCGTTTTGTGTGGTCAAGTTGCGTGATAATTGTCAGTTCGTACGGTTCAGAGTTCAAAGATTTTAAAGGGTCAAGTCGTTTGATTTTGATTCGGGTTCTAGAAGTCCGTACAGTTGGTCAACGTTCATTCCGCACAAAAAATCGCCAGTCTGAGTACCAGTTTCTTTCGGTTAATTGATAAACGTTTAAACTGATTGTTTTTTGTTTGTGATTGTAAAGGTACTTGCAAGGTGTTTTCCGAAGTATTTGCCAATTACTGAAGCATGGAAGAGGATTTCTACAACGCATTTGCCACACCAGTAGCTCCGGTTACAGCTGCTGAAGCATTGTACAGTGAAAATGAGACGGGAACTCATCAAAAGCCACCAAAGCTCATGTACATTGAAGATTTTAAAGGATGGCAGAATCGATTTGAGAACTGGGTTCAAGCTTACAGATTCGATGCATGGTGTTCGTTGGAGAAAGACTATGAAAAACCGACAAACGAACGTGGGCTTGTAAAGGATTTCTGTGACTTTACAGAAGCTGACAAATTGAAGTATACTAGTGAGAAAATGATGATCAGTATTCTTCAACAGGCAATCAAAGAAGATATATTTGTTTTGCTTCAACATGATAATACAGCTAAGTCAATTTGGGAAGCATTGATTCAGAAATTCAAAGGAAGCGCGGATATGATTAAAAACAGAAAGGCGTTGCTGAAGAAATCATTCGATATGTTTGTAGCTTTTGATTATGAATCAACGAAACAGACAATTGACAGATATTGTCATCTTGTCTTGGAAATGGGAAGATTGGATATAAAGAAGGATGATGAGGAATGGGTGGATAAACTTGCTGAGGCATTACCACAACAGAAATGGGGAACTTATTTGTTGATTATCAAACACATGAGAAAATCTGAGAATATGAGTCTAGCAAAGTTTATTCAAAAGATTGAAGAGCATGAGTTGGATATTCAGAAAACAGCTATCATGACGAATCCAAATGCCAAACAAGACGTCAGTTTGTACTACCGAGGGAACAAGTTTGAGGCTACCCCCAGCCCTAGCCCAAAGATTCAAACTGGTTTCAGTGCAGATGGTTCATCCGGAACAAAGAGTAATGTTACTCAAAGTGGTGGATCTTCATCATTCTCGAGTTTTGATCCAAACTTTACAAAATCAAGTCCTCAACAATCGAATTCAACAAATCTTCAATGCAATGTTACCTTAAATATTCAAAATGGTCAGAATCTGTCTCCGGAAGTTGCCAAGCAGCACATGGCATCATTGGTTACTATGTTAGAGTCTTACGAAAGTTTGATCGGTGGGAAAATTGGCAATCCGATGCTTACCAAAGAAGATTACGACCAAATTGATGCTGAAGAACTTGAAGTGATGGATATCAAGTGGTGCTTAGCAAGTGCTTGGAGGAGAGCTGAAAAATTTCAAGAGATTACTGGTAGAGATGAATTTCGAGGAATGGCTACTTCTCAATTGGGTTTTGATAAATCGAAAGTTACCTGTTTCCGTTGCAAAGGAAAAGGACACTTTAAACGAGAGTGTAAAAACCAAGTAGCAACCGAGAATCAAGAAAAGAACAACTATTATCAGAAATCAATTTTTCATCAGACTTCTCAACAACCTCAAATTACACATGCTCATGCTACTGGTGATGTAAAGAAGAAAGCTTTACTTATTCATCAAGATGACGAAAAAGTTGCCGAGGGATTTAGTTGGGATAAATACATTCCATCAGAATCAGGCTTTGTTGCTCGAATTCTAGGTGAAGATGAGGTTAATCAGAAAAGAATCCCAATTTTTCCAGATCTTGGAAGTGATGTGGATACTGATGATGAGGAAGAACATCTCAACAGAGCCAGAAAAGGCATTGATCCTACTAGTTTTAATTTGTTTTTTGCAGATAAAATGGAGATGCTGTATCAGAAGAAGATGGCAAGATTGAGGAAAGAGCTGGAAGCAACAAAAATGCAAGCTGATGAAAAGACAAAGACAGAAGCTGGAGAAGCAAATGTTGAACCAGTGACTGAGAAAGTAATTGAGAAAATCGTTGAAGTGGAGAAAGTGGTGGAAAAACTTGTTGAAATTGAAAAAATAGTTGAAGTTGAAAAACTGGTCGAAGTTGAAAAAATTGTTGAAGTAGAAAAAATTGTTGAAATTGAGAAACTTGTTGAAGTTGAAAAGACTGTCGAGGTTGAAAAGATAGTTGAAAAATTGGTTGAAGTTGAAAAACCATGTGTGAAGTGTTCAGAGTCTTGCAAAGCTTGTGAGGAAAAAGATACGAAGATTGCTGATTTAGAGAAGATTAAAGAAGATTTACTGTCTGATGTGAAGTATGTGAAGGAGTCGTACGATGTACTGAACAGGACAGTTGATAGTTTGAAGAAGACGAATACAGAAACCGAAAAAGCAATGGATAAAATGAGTGCAACATTAATGACAAAGCAGAAAGTCATTAATGAGTATATTGAAGATTGTGCTAATCTGAAGAAAGAAGTGGAACTTGAGAAAATTGAGAGTGAAAGGATTAAACAATTACTGTTGAGTTACACTACTTGTGATTACTTGATTGATCGTGTTTATCCTACTGTTGCAGGTCTGGAAGCGTTCATGGACAAAAAGACTGAAGATACTGATACTGGTAAGAAACCAAGTGTCAAGTATAACAGATGTCCGCCTCCGATCCATGAAACTTATTCTCCCAGGAATCCAAATGAAGAGCGTCTAAAAAAAGCAGTCAACATCAAGTTAAAGTCTGAAATCATTGATGAATTACCAGACAATATTGATGTTACATTCACAGCGTCTGACACTGATCATGAGTTTGAGTTATTAAAGAAAGTTGTCGATCAGGTGTTGGATACGGATGAGGAGTTAAAACCGGAGTCTAAGTCTGAAAGTCCAAGTTCGTCAGAAAAGAGTCCGAGTTCACCGGTTAATAGGGTTTACAATAGAGAATTCCTATTATCAAAATCTAATTTGAATGACGGGTCAATCAAAGTGGCATATACTTTGTATGATTCAGACAAATTATATTCTGATAAGGAATTTCCAATCAGAAGTGTAAAAACTGAAATGATCAAACAGGTTTTCAAATTAACAGAAATTAATATTTCTGATATAAAAGATTTAAATCTTGATGAAAAACCTAAAAAATACACTTCAAGAGTTCAACAGATATTGAACAAGAAAAAGGGTTATAGTTCTGGTTATGGTTATCGAAAGAAACCAAACTACAACGGTAATCTCAAAAGGAAAGGTTTAGGATTTATTCCTCCTGAAAATTATCAAAATCAGAAAACTTATAAACCAAAAACAAAATTTGTTGCAGGTGGAAGTGCTGAAGATGAGCAGAAGAAACCGTTCTGGAAACAATCAAATCAAGAGTTTCTTGCTGAGGTAAAGAGGAATGTGAAGAAGTTTGCTCAGAGAGTTGATAGAAGAACTTGTTTTAAATGCCAGGAAGTTGGACACATAGCTTGGAATTGCCCCAAGACCAACTACAAAGAACAGGGAGTTTCTTCTAACTCTGAAATGAAAAAGAAAAATGTTGATAAATCGACTTTGGAAGTTGGTGAAACTTCAAAACGGTTTTACAAAAGAAGTGTTGATTTAACCAAACAAAAATGGATTGTAAAATCTGAAAGAAGTTCTGACAATGAATCTGATTCCATAAAATCAGAGGAGTCATTTGTTGAGAAAAAGATTGTGAATTCCGTTCCTGAGGTGAACGATGAAAATTTTCCTTCATTGTCAAAGGAAAATTGGAAGTCGAAAGTTGGAAAGGTAGAGATCTCAAATCAATTCTTCGCTGATAAGGGAGAATTTGATGTTGAGAAGGCTTTCAATGGGAAAGTCAAACATATTTTCGGTAAGATGGTTGACAGAAAGGTAAAGGGTGCTCAAGAATTTTACAAATCAAAATGTTGGTGGGACAGATGTTTGCCACCAAAATCACCCAAGGCTGGTCAGGCTTGGGTGACAGCATTTTCACCATAAATTCCTGACTTGCCGGAGATCCCAAGTTGGTATTCGTGGATCATGAATCAGCATCATTCTTATGTTGTTTGTTTGAAAATTGAAAATTTTTGAAAATTTTTGAAGGACTTGCCGGAGCTCCCAGGTTGGTTTAAGTGGAGCAGGAATCGGCACATTTCTTGAGAAATTCACGAAAGTGATTTCGACTTACAAGTGGTAAATCAGGGACATTAAGTTGTACTTGATTTTCTACAAGTGGTTTTTGATATGAAAACAATATGATGAAACCCCTAACCTACAAGTGGTAAAATCAACTAAACTAATTTTCCGGAAAAACCATTTGATTAATACAAACTTAAGTGTTTTGAAATCAATGGGAAAATAGTTTGTTGTGAGGGGGAGTTCTGATTGTTTATGCCAAGTGGATGCCGATCTGAAGTGATTAGATATCGGTTGTCATTTTTTTTGTACAGTTGGTTTTTCAAATTTCCTAAAATGTGTTTGCATTTTAGGGGGAGTAAAAATTTTCAGAAAATCCAAAAACATTTGAAAATTTGAAAAAGCCAAAAACATGATAAAATCAAAAATGAGTTTTGTTGTATAAAAGAGGAAATGATAGTACATCAGTGGACGATCACAGCATGCTAAAGAAATGAAAAGAAAAATGTGATAAACAATCTCACTGTGGATATGTCAGTAGGTTTTTACACATTTAGTAAATTGTGACGAGATATAAACATAAAATTTACTTGCGTCTACGTGGGGAACACCTCCAGGATATATAGGTAACCCCTGAAATCTTGTTTGAAGGGTCCCGTATTCTGAGATACTAGGTCTTTATACTCAGTGATATCTGGGGTATTATCCCGGGACTTCTGATTTTGCGGAAGCAATGGCCTAGTCCCCGGAGAATACTTTCCGCATGCTTGAAATATAGCTCACCCTCAGCTAAAAAATGATGAAACATTGAAAAATGCTAATCATGGCTGTTGTAATACAAAAGATCCTCTAAAGGGGACACACCTAAAAGTCAACTAGGCTCTCTGCTGAACGGAAGTTCTGACCTGAGCTATCACGGTTGCATAATTTATTCCCCTTACAGATATCATCTGTGGTATACTCACCTGTAAGACTGAATATTGGGGTCTGGATACGAGAGTATATACTGAGGTGGGACACATGTAGATGTTTAAGTCCTAAAACACTAATTCGTATCTCGAAACAGTTGAACTTTGTGTGAAAATTTAAGTGGATCAGTATACTGACAATCTAAGTGAATTGTTTAGAACTTAAAATGATTAAAGCTTAATGGTGTTGGTGATTTGTCTCAAAAACTGATATGATCCTCTTACACAAACTCACAAAAATATTGTATGTAAATAGTTCATTTCTGCATTTTATTTCTGTTATTTCAAAATTCAAAAAGATTTTCGGTGTGTTTTAGCATAAATTTTGAAAAATCCAAAAAGATTTTAGACAACTGATGTTGAAAAGCTGAATTTCAAAATTCCAAGTGCTAAACATGACGAACAGGTTTGGGAGAATTTGATTGAAAAGTTTTTTCAGAGATAAAAAATTCGTTAAATGATCATTGTTAATGTTTGATTGTATATTGATTGGAGAAGGCTCAGTGTTGGTGCATGAAATTTGATAAATTGTTAAATATTTTATTCTTTTGAATCTTATTTTTGGGTAGAGGATGTGCAGGATAGCAGATAGAGTGCCAGGTTCCGATACCTGAGAATTCTGAAATTCTGTAAAAGCCAGACTACGATCCCAGCACAAGTTGAGGGGGAGTCTGTTAGAGAAAGAGAGTCTGAAGATGCAAGAGCTAGGAGCCAGAGATCCTGAAAGAGAATTGGATATAGGATAGAGCCAGATAGAGATCCTGAAGGAAGATCAAAGACTGATAAAGACTGAAGATTGAGAAGACTCGACACTTAAGACTCGTCAACATCTGAGGGGGAGTCTGTTGGTGCACACATCTGTTGTCTTCGTCTTGTATCGAGTCTCCGGTACAGTGCGGATCTTATCAAGCATGACATCACTAGTGACATCATCACATGACATCACTAGTGATGTCATTCACAAAAGGACAAAAGTGAAATGATAGTTATGCATGGAATCAGATTCATGAATTCAGAAAGGTTCGCTTGAAGACAATAGTCAACATGTCAATTTCGCTTCAAATTGTAATATCTTTATATGAAGATTTCGCTTGAAGGTGGTTCAAGCGAAATCATGTAGCTTATATATAGGGGTAGTGTGCTTTCATTTGTAACATAGTTTTTGGCCAAGTGTACCGAAGTGCTGCCGGTTTCTCTTTCGAATGTAAAGGTTGTAATATCAATATAAAAGAGGTTTAAAGTGTGAAACAAGCTGTTTACATGTCCGTTTCTCTGTTTCCGCCTTTGAAACGGACTAGAACTCTTCCGAACGACTCGTTTAGGTCGCAATCCGATCCTACAATTATGACAAATGGTGTCGTTTTAAATCCGTTTATCTATTCGTTAACCCATGTCCGGATTACCATTTCACCATTTGTACCCCCTTTTTACCATTACTATGGTTTTTAACACTTGTTTTTAATTCCGACCCGTGTCGTTTCGTGTCGGTAACCCTTTTTCAAATATCATCTCAATTGTATTTAATACTTATAGAATCGATACATATTCTACAAAGAGGTGTAAGTTTCACTTACCTTGCATCCATGCCACGCTTTTCTTTCCATACTCGCTCCGTTTGACCCGCTTCATCCACAAGCTTCCACCTAGCTTGTTAAGCGCCAAACTATTATTCAATATTCACAAGGTGGTTAGATTAACCATAATTTAATATGATTTTCCACCTTATACATTTCATATCACTAGCATTCATCCGAACACCTAATATAATCAAGTTTTATACACAGCCGAGTAGACCACGATTTCATTTAGGCATTTTAACAAACACCTAGTGGGCATAATTTTTTACATATTTACAAACTAGTTCATGACTAGTTATTTTTGCCAAGATTATATCTTTTAACAATTCAATGTCTAATTATGCTTCCATATCAAGATTAATCTTCATAAAGCCTTATCAACACCCAGTTCAAGATCATAATTCTAGTGTTCCTCATTATTCTTAATAACCCATTAAACACCCAAGTAGTGATTATGAGTTTTATCAACATGAACCCAAATTCATTAGTTTACTAACTAGGGTTTGTTTCTAATCATGCATTCATCCTATTTTTACCCAAATAACCATCATTCAAGCTCAGATTTCGAATTTCAAGTGTTCATCAAGAATTTGAGATGGAACAAAATAGTGAAATTTAACATACCTTATGATCATTTCACTGAGGTGATCACTAATCCATGCTTGGATTTCAATTTGGGTGTGATTTGCCCTTCCAATTGCTTGAATTTTAGCTTGTTAGGGTTTGAGGATGAGAGCTCCTGGGTTCTCTAGAATTTTCGACCAGAACACACACTCAAGGTATGTGTTTTGGTGTTTCATGTTTTATTTTATTAAAACTTGTTTCAAGTTTATCACATTTGGCCCCTATACTTTACCCAAGTTGCATATAGTGTGTTTTAACAAACTTTCTTATTACTATAAGACTTATGACTAACTAGGTTATTTATTCCTAGTTACTTTATCTTGTTCATAACCCGTTTTATTTTAAGTCCTCTTAACTCGGGCCTTTTATATACTTTGTTTTCTCAAAGTATTTCTCATCCTTTTAATAAATATTAGATTTATTTATTTAAATCCTAATATTCACTGGGTTTACTTTACCACCTACGGTATTTTACCCGTTCATTATTATTAACATGATTTAGTTACCAAATCCCGATTTCGGGGTGTTACACCGGGTGCGGAAAGCTGTCTTTGAAATGTCTTCTTCTCTAACCCGAAGCTAGTGATATCCTGACCTCAAGTCGATCTTGGAGTAGTAACTCGACCCTTGCAACTGATCAAACAGATCATCAATTCGAGGTAAGGGGTATCAATTCTTTATTGTAACCATGTTGAGCTCTCGATAGTCGATACATATGCGGAAGGTTCCATGCTTCTTCTTAACAAATAGTACTAGAGCTCCCCACGGCGATGAGCTGTGACAGATTAAACCCTTATCCAATAACTCCTGCATGAGTAGATAGCTCTTGTAGTTCTAATAGTCCTAGATGGTAAGGAGCTCTAGTGATTGGAGTCGATTAATTCGCCGGTTGGATCTTGAATTCGACTTGTCTATGGGGTGGAAGACCGGGCAAGTCTTCAGGAAAGACATCAGGGAAATCGCGTACGAATGGAATGTTCTCGATTTTCTTCTCGTTCGTCGACTATTTAGTGATAAAAGAAAGAATGGCTACCATATATTCTTGCGAAGGAACTTCTGAGCTAGCATAAAAGAGATGATATCTGTGAGGATACCGCTTCGATCACCCTGAATGGATAAAGTTTCGCCACTAGAAAGAGGGATGTGAATAACCTTTTCACGACAAATTATCTCAGCTCGGTTTTCGGACAACCAGTCCATACCTACTACCATGTCAAAACTACCCAGTGTAAGTAGCATAAGGTTTATGTCGAACGTGTGCCCAAGATACTTCACATTATGACATGAGTCAAAACCCTAACATATATATACATGACTATTCTTACATAGGTAGTAACATGGATCATTATATTTGTAATACCCCGACCGCATATAACAACAACCCGTGGCGGAAACGTCGGCGAGTGTACAGGAATTGTTTCAAACACATGCTATTCAAAGTTTTGTTTTATTGAATTAATAATTTACATTGTTTTTGGATAACACGAACACGATGCAAACATTTTCTTTAGATTTTAAAGTAAACTAAGGCCTGAGTCCATCCTACATGTAGCATGCGTTCATAATCATCATACATTAGCACCTGAAACATATGTGAAAAAAAGACAGTCAACAATGAATGCTGGTGAGTAACATAGGTTTTGTGAGTCAAATTCATAGCTTTGTATTTGTTATTGCTACACCTAGTCCGACTACGAGAGTCGATGAGTGAAAACTTTGTAACCAAACTTGTATCGAATGTGTTTGGTATTGCAATACTTTTAACCAACTATAAAAGTTGGTATGAGTAAGAAAACCTTGTAGCCATGATCTTGACAAAAGCGTTTCTTTGTAAAACCATATACGAAATCAATTTAAAGAAATTTTGTATGGTTTATATATCTTTAATTGAAAACCATTCGTGACTTGTCTAAAACCATTTGTCCTTGTTTGAAGTGATTTGGATAACTCTACGATGAGTAATACAATAAGAGCATTTATATATAGAAAGTATCAGCGGCATATCCACCATGCTCTTATCATTTTGTAAAACCACACACTTTTGAGAGCGAAAACAACAACACCTAACTCAAGATCATGAGTTGTGTAGTTCTTTTCATGGATTTTCAATTGTCTTGATGCATAGGCTATGACTTTGTCTCTTTGCATGAAAACACAACCAGGGCAAAGATTTGAAGCATCACAATATACAACAAAGTCATTGTTTCCATCAGGTAGGGATTGAATAGGAGCGTCACAAAGTTTTTGTTTCAATGTTTGGAAAGTTTCTTCTTGTTTGGTTCCCCATTTAAAAGGTTTATTCTTTTGAGTTAAAGAAGTGAGGGGAACTGCAATCTTGGAGAAGTTTGCGATGAAGCGACAACAATAACCAGTGAGACAAAGAAAAGAACGAACTTTGGTAGTAGTAGTAGTAGGTGTACTCTGTGACACCCCAAGAA
Organism: Helianthus tuberosus; assembly: GCA_030545235.1. Classification (NCBI taxonomy): domain Eukaryota; kingdom Viridiplantae; phylum Streptophyta; class Magnoliopsida; order Asterales; family Asteraceae; genus Helianthus; species Helianthus tuberosus. The sequence continues at coordinate 58,272,620 of CM060384.1, read as the reverse complement.
AACCAGTAATCTTCGCAAACCTGCTCGGGGAGCCGCGATACGATACAGGTAAACAATGTCACACTACTAGCTTCCTCAGTAACTGCATGCTAAATTTCGGGACGAAATTTCTTTCAAGTTGGGGATAATGTGACAACTCGAATTTCCGACATTCTCTATTCGCATTTAATGCACGTTGACTTTGACTGTTTAGTTGTTGACCTGTTTGACTTCGTAACTGTACACTTTGTGTTATGATAAAACGTAGTGTACTTGCATGGTTATGTGTAATATGATAGCTTGCATACTGTTTGAAAAACTTAGACTTGTAAACCATAAAACAACTCGACGAAACAAGTGAGATTCGCCAAGTTTGACCTCGATGAAACAGGTCAGTTTCGTCAACAATCTTCTCGACGAAACAGGCTGTTTCGCCGAGCCCAGTTTCGCCAAAAGCCCAGTACGGCCCAGAATGTTATTTCGCGAATATTTACGTGAAACGGGTTCAGTTTTACATCCTAAGCAATCAGAAAAACCCTAGAACACTCTCCCTTCTGTGCGACGGCCACAACCATCATTCACCATCATACCTAGCTCTCGAATCCTTGTTCATTCATCTCGAATCGGTCAGTGTGTGTGTGTTAATCGATTCTATGTTTCTGTATTATATAGATTCTTGCTGGTGCATATGATTGATGTGTGTTACTGCTGTGATGAGAGTATGATGGTGATGATATAGATTTCGATGTGTATGATATGATATAGTAGGATATATAAATGATATGCGAAACTTGATACAATCGAATGCTCGGTTCTGAATGTTGTTTATATGGCCTGATTCTGATTACATTAGTATCTTGATAGGGATTGATGTGATGATGTTGTATGTTATTTGATATGCTATACACATAAGCTAGGGTTTATGCTAGACAATGATTCTTGGATGGTTGATTTATGATGATTCGATTTGCACATTGATCTTCATATGATTTCTGCTATTGATGACGGCTGCTAGAATGATTAGGGTTTATGTGTTACTCGCATCTGTTGTAACTGTGCTGACGTAACTGAACTGTTCGACGAAACCGAACTCTCGGCGAAACAGAATGTGTTTCGCCAAGGGTAGTCGACGAATCAGAAGTTCTGTTTCGCCAAGGGACACCTCGACGAAACATATGTGTTTCGCCAATATTGTGTTTCGCCAATATTGTGTTTCGCCAAATGTGTGTTTCGCCGAATATGTAATCTGCACAGTAACTCGGGTCAATTCTGTTAAGTGTAAACTGGAGTATTTAACTGCTGTTAAGTGTAACCATCTGGTATATGATTGTGATTACGTGCTACATGTTTATACATGCATAACTTGAACACAAACTGATTTCACATACGTGCATACTTTAGGACGGGATTGATTACTTGCGAACATATACTTAGCATACCGAGCAAACCCAAGGTGAGTTCACACAAGCCAAGGCATGGGGTTCCCGGGGTGGGAATGGGGATTTGATGATTTACGGTACATACATAAATGATAGAACCTACTGCTAGACTAGTAACACTTATTGAACGATCTTCGCACACCTGCCAAGGATTGGCCGCGATATTATGACTGACTTCGCACACCTGCCATATGATGGCCGCGAACTGAATTTACAAATCTTCGCACACCTGCCTAAGAGAGGCCGCGATACAAATAAACCTAGTCTAGAATACTTGGGGAATAACATTCCCCAACATCTTCGCACACCTGCCTGGAGGGGCGCGATGGGAAATAATACGATACTTTGTAACGAACGAACATACTACTACTCACGCTATACTAATACTGAACTATTAACTGTGAACTCGCTCAACTAGTTGTTGACTCTCTCTCTTGCATGCCTTGCAGGACCTTAGGTACATATGGAGCTTGCACAGGGAGGAGCAGGTCGTTGTGGGACATGGATCGATGATGCCATGTTATCTATCTAAACATTTGAATTTACTATTTACATTGGGTTTACATACTTATGCTTCCGCTACACACTTGTTGATGTTTGGTTTTTGAAAACACCTTTCGTATTGATGAATGATTTTTGGTATTTACTTATATGTTCAATATGATTGGTGGCTTGATCCTGGTCAGTCACGCCTCCAAGCGGTGATACTCCGCGTGTGGATTTTGGGGGTGTGACATACTCCAATCCTTAATTGCAGTGATTATAGAAGGATCCACATGTATACCTTGTTTGTTAATAATGTGACCTAAGAATTGAACTTCTTTAAGCAAAAATTCACACTTGGAGAGTTTGGCATAAAGTTGATCTCTCTTCAAGAGTTCCATCGTTAGACGGAGATGATGTTCGTGATCAGCTTGAGATTTCGAATAAATCAAAATGTCATCGATGAGAACAATGATGAATTTGTCTAAATAAGGTTACAGACCCTATTCATTAAGTCCATGAAGACGACAGGAGCATTAGTCAAACCAAAAGGCATGACAGTGAACTCATAATGGTCGTATCGAGTGGGAAAAGCAGTTTTGGGAATATCTTGTTCGAGTACACGAAGTTGATGATACCCAGAATGGAGATCAATCTTTGAAAAACAGGTAGCACCTTGTAGTTGATCAAAAAGATCATCAATACGAGGTAGAGGATATCAATTTTTAATCTTGAGTTTGTTGAGCTCACGATAATCGATGCACATGCGAAAAGATCCATCCTTCTTTTTCACAAACAACACCGGAGCACCCCAGGGTGAGAAACTTGGACAGATAAATCCTTTGTCCGAAAGTTCTTGGAATTGTTTCGACAATTCTTGCATCTCAGGCGATGCAAGACGGTAAGGGGATTTAGCAATTGGGTTGGAACCAGGTACAAGGTCTATGCAAAACTCGACTTGGCGTACCGGGGATAGGCCAAGTAGTTCTTCCAGAAACACTTCGGGATAATCTCAAACAATGGGGATGTCTTTAATACTCTTACTCTTGCCTTTCTCCTCTACGATATGTGCCAAAAGGCTACATAATTCTTTTGTAGGTATTTTTGGGCTTGGGTACAAGTCATGAGTTTTAGGCTACTAGAGGGTTTCTCTCCACGAACTTCTAAGATTTAGCCAGATGGAAGAGGTACATGAACAACCTTATCAAAACAGATTACTTTAGCATGTTGTTTGGTTAACCAAACCATTCCTACTATGACATCAAAACTCCCGAGTTGCATTGGTGTGAGGTCAATGGGAAAAGATGGTTGTTGAGGTTTAATTGGCAACTACGAATGACAGAATCAAGTTCAAGGGGTTCGCCACTAGCTATCTCTATTATTAAAGGTTTTCCTAGTTTAGTTCGAGGCATATTTAGAAAAAGGTTCAAAGGCTATGGATACAAAACTTATATCGGCACCCGAATTAAAAAGAATAGAAGCAGGATGATTGTTAACAAGGAACGTACCGTTAACTACATCGTTATTAGCACGAGCCTCGTTAGCATTTATGTTAAATGCACGTCCACTGGCTGGATTAGCATTAACAAGCTTTGGGAAGTTGTTCTTGCAGTGGCCCATCTCGCCACAGTTGTAACAAGAACTAGGGGGAAAGTGTGCTCGAGAAGGATTTCCTTGTGGTTGGACAGGATTTGGAATAGCTTGATTTGGGACCATTGCATTGGTTGCACAAAGGTGCAGTACCAGCGTATGGTTTCCTAGTAGAAGGTTGAGTTGGTTGGTTGGGGGTAACTTGATTGGGTTGAGCAACAACAACAAAATTTATTGAAGCCTTACGCTTCCTTGAATTCTTGTAGGGTTCGGTTTTGGTTTCCTTTGGTATCTCTTGAGCAGTCTTGGTAGATTATTTCTTTCGCCTTTGTGAAAGAGTTTCCCTTTCTTTACCTGAGAATCAGTTATAGTTGCAGCTAGTTCGATAACCTCCCTAACTGTAGCGGGTTTACTACCAGTGACTATGTCTTGAACTCGATCGGGTAAACAATCAATATATTTTTCAATGGCCTTATCCAAAGGCGTGACCATGGTGGGACATAGCAGGCTCAACTCCTCGTATCGATCAGTAAACGCACGATGTTCTGTAGGATCGGTTTTGACACCGTACGATTGCGTAACGAAAGTTCGACGTGCGGAATCCGTGAACGTGCGTGACCGAACACACAAGAACGTACAAATAACGTGATTCTATTGATTATTATGACGTATACATGCACCGAGAATCTCACGAGAGAACTTTCTCTCTCTAGACTTTCTCTCTCTAAGATAAGATCTCTAAACCACCAAATGAGCAAAAAGTCCTCTAAACTATGACATAACTCTCTATTTATAGGCACAAGGAATATAAGGATTTCTCCTTATTTACAAGTTTGCCACCTTGCCCTTTCTAACTAGATATTACAATAAAAGCTTAATTCTTCGGTTTCTGCTACGGACTAGATTGACGAAGGTGATAGACAGATAATGCACTAACAGACTCCCCCTTGGATATTGCCACAGTCAATCTCGTAGCGTCTTGTCTTTCTCTATCTTGAACAGAATCCCCGTGGATCTGTCTTCAAGTTTCCGTTGCTCTCTTCTTTCCTTCAGACTCTTTTTCTTTAGGCTCCCCCTTTCTTCAAGCTTCCGTGCTTTTAGGGATCGACACCTTGCTTTCAGGTTACAAGCTCCCCTTTGCTTCGAGCTCGTCTTCAGACTCCCCCTTAGACTCAGCTTCCAGGATCGTAGTCTGGCTTTCACAAGTTCACAAATTCAGGATCAATTCCTTGCTCTATTCTGCATATGCTCAGGATTTGAAACCTGGTTAACCTGCAAATCCTCTACCTCAACATAAGTTTCACAAATTTATAACACTCAGATTTAAGAAACTTACTGGTAGAAACCATTCATTCATCAAACATACTAGTTACATCAAGTTCAAATAAATGTCCTTGATTAACTAACCCCTCAATTTTACAAAAACATTTGTATATAACATTCAAAGTTTTCAACATATTCTCCCAACCCTGTTCATCATGTTTAGCACTCGAATTTTGAAGATCAGCTCTCAACATCAGTTGTCAAAAATCTTTTTGAATTTTGAGTTTAAAGAAATGCAGTAAACAAATATGTACAAATAATATTTTTGTGAGTTTGTGTAAGAGGATCATATCAGTTTATGAAACAAATCACTAGCACCGTTAAGCTTTTGACATTTTAAGCTCTAAACGATTCACGTTGATTGTCAGTATATTGGTCCTCTTAAATTTTCACACAAAGTTCAACTGCTTCAAGATACGAGTTTAATGTCTTAGATACTTAAACTTAATCGCGTATCCCACCTCAGAATATACTCCCGTATCCAGATCCCAATATTCAGTCTTACAGGCAATTATAACACAAATGATATCTGTAAGGGGTTAATAATTTATGAAGAATCATGAGAGCTCAGGTCAGAACCATCGTTCAGCAGAGAGATCATGACTCAACTTATGGGTGTGTCCCCTTTAGAGGATCTTTTTTACAACAGCATTGCTAAGCAATTTTATTGTCTTATCATATATGCTGAGGGTGATGCTATGTTTCAAGCATTTGCGGAAAGTATTATTCGAGGACTAGGTCAGAATTTCCATTCAGCAGAAGTCCCGGAATAATACCCCAGATATCACTGAGTATAAAAACCTAGTATATCAGAATACGAAACCTTTCAAACGAGATTTCAGGGGTTACCTATATATCCAAGTAGTGTTCCCCACAAAATAAGCAAGTTTGAATTTAGGTTTATATCCCGAAAAAGTTTACTAAATGTATAAAAACCTATCGGCACATCCACGGTGAGATCGTTTAACACATTTAAACTTTCCATTTCTTTAGCATACTGTAACTGTCAACTGATGTACTATCATTTCCCCTTTTTACGCAAAAACTCAAATTTTTGAATTTTTATCATGTTTTTGACTTTTTCAAATTTTTCAAATGTTTTTGGATTTTCTAACAACAATATATCTCCCCCTAAAATACAAAACCATTTAAAGAAAATTTTGACAACCAACACTGATAGCTTTGTCTCGCCATCCATTTTCTGCTTCACATGCTCTGATTTGCAAAAAATATAACGTACCCCCATGATTTACAACCCATTGATCTTAACAGTTTGAAAACCATTTTTCAATCTAATGAAAGTAATCATGTTTGTTCAGCCGTGAGGGTTTCGGCGTATTCAATCAACATACAATCAAACAAAATTAAAATCAACATATTTTTGTTTTTTTTTTTAATATTTCAATTTTTAGGATTTTGAAAATATTGTTTATTTATGTACAGGAAACACTCAAACTAAACTCCCTGTTTAACCAAACCAGGGTCCTGTAACCTCTTCCTGTGCCAGGCTGCTCCTACTACCATTCTCACAATCTTCAGCTTCGTTGAGCACCTGCACATTCAAACTTTATCAATCATTTGAACAATTTATCCCAGGTCTGTTGGACCTTAGGCATTTCAACACAATAATGTTCATTCAATTTCGGAAACTCTTTGTCACTTAAAACATTTTCAATTTTGACTTCAACTTTCTCATCTTTTACCGACGTCACTTGTTTCTTAGCACTCCACATTTGACCTTCCGGAGTACCTCTTTTGTAAAAATTTGTTTTTTTTTAACCTTTTGTTTTTGAATAAAATTTTTAGGTTTCCAAAACTCTTGAGGTTTTGTCATATCAACAGATGTTCTCCAACTCTGTGTTGTTCTGAATCTGGGTGTGTGAGAATTCCAGGTCTGTCTTGAATCGAACCTGTTCGGGTTTGATTTCCAATTTTGATTTGAAGCAAACTTGTTTGTATTGTACCTCCAAGTTTGTTTCGAATCAAATCTGGTTGCCCTCTGTTTCACATTCTCAGATTTATGTTTTTCAACATCAACAGGCTTTGGATTTGGACACTTTCGTGCAACATGTCCAATCTGGTCACATTTAAAACATACTTTCTTTGAAACATCCTTGGCCTGTTGTTGTTTCTTTTTCATAGCATCAAACTCCTCATTAGACTGTCGTCCAAATTTGAGTTTTTCCTCTTCTTTCAAACTTTTCCCTTAAACAAAATTCATCTTTTGTTGCAAATTTGGTTTTTTACTTTGATTCCAATTCTGTTTCTTTTTATAACCCAAACCAGCCTTCATGTTTTTCTTCTTAAAACCAGGTTTGTTATAAAACGATTTATGACCTTTACCAGCAAACTTTGGAATCTCAGACTTCACAATCTCAACCATTTTAAAAACTTGATCGACCTTCTCTGAAATCACATTCTGAATCGGGAATACAACATCTAAGAATAATTTGTCCGATCCAATCATGGTATAAACCAATCCTTTTGAATCATCTTTCAAATTTTTCTCGGATTTTGTGTTTTTCAGATAACCATCATAAAGATTTCCTTCATCTTCATCCTGTGATTCAGACTTACCTTTTGTAGACTCATCTTTCAAAACGCTTTCAACAACCTTACTTACCACCTCTGAATCATTAGCATCATCAGATTTGGAGTAAGTCACATCGATACTTTCAGGTAACTGGTCAGCTATGTTCAAACCCTTTGCCACCTTTTCCTCATCATAAAAAGTATAATTGTTTCTCAATGGTGGTGGTACCTGATGAAATTCTGAACCAATACCCTTTTTGCAATTTTCAGTATCTTTGTCATCTGGTGTGATGTTGAAAATGTGTTCGAGAATGTACGAAGAGTTATGATAACTTTGAAGTTTTGTAACAACCTTTTCTTTTTCAGCCAAGACTTGTTTAAGATTTGCAATTTCATCAACACATTTGTTTAATTCAATTTGCTTTTCTTTAAACTGTCTCTCATACATTTCTTTGGTTGTTAAAGTTTCAGACAATCTTTGATCAAAACTTTTGACTTGGCTCTTCAAAGTATCATAAGCTTCTTGTACTCTCTGACTCGACCACTTTAAAGAATCATACTGTTTTTGTAAATCTTGAAATTTCGAATCTTTTTCAACACAATCGACACATTTTGTAGAACACAGTTGTCTATAAACATCATTATCCTTTTCAAGACCTTGACATTTCTGTGTCAATTTTTCAACTTTTAGTTTCAAAATTTCTTCTTTTTCAATCATATCTTTACATTTTATTGTGAAACCATTTTCAAGTTTGCTTAATTCATTATCTTTTGTTTTTATCAATTCATCTTTTTCAATACAGGCTTTGCACATTTCTATGCAATTCCTGCATTTGTTTTCTTTTTCATCAACCAATTCAACATTCGATAGATCAGAAGATTTTCTAACCTCAGTCTCATTCAGCACCGATTCTTCTGACTCAACTTTCTGATCTTGCTCGTTGTTCTCCTCTTTCTGAGCTTCTTCATTCTTCTGCACTTCTTCAGCTCTCTGTTCCTCTCCAGCAAGCTTTGCAACAGTCTTCACTTCTTCAATCATCTTCTTCAATTCTTCTTCTTTTCTTTTCTTCAGTTCTACCACCTTCGGTAAACTTGCTTCAAAAACTTCTTTTAACTTGTTCATCAAATTTGGCAAATAGCTTTTATCAGAAAGCCTTCTTGTGTTGAAAGTGCCCTCACTTGGAAACACATTGGTTATAGCATCAAAATCCACTTTTGATGGATCAACTACTGGATTACCCTGTGGATCCATGTAACACTCTAGTTCTTCATTCCATCTCTTGGCTCTTTGTGCTTCCTTAAATGGTTCAGACAATTTGCCAATCTCCCATCTCGCACTGTCTCTTCTCCACCAATTATCATGATTATCATTTGCAACAAATGCATATCCAACTGCATCTTCTTCAGGTAGAACCTCTTGACTCCAGTCATACCCTTCATCGTCATATATAACTGCAAGAGCCCTTGATCTTTCTTCTGGTTGCTTTAATCTTAGTGGTTCAGACTTGTTCTGATGGTAAATTGCCTTCCTGTAGTAATCTTCATTGAATGGATTTTCAGAATCATCAGCAGCATACGCATTTCTGCACTCGCGCTTAAAGTGACCTCTTTGTTTGCATTTGAAGCATGTCACCTTGGATTTATCAAATCCCAATTTGGTAGATGGTCCACCAATTGACTTTCTCCCCGTGATCTCCATGAACCGCTGTGCCCGACGAACCGCACTGGCCATGCACCATCTTATATCCATTAGTTCCATCTCCTCGGGGTCTAATTGATCATAATCTTCTTTCGTCAAATTGGTATTGCCAATCTTCCCTGCAACGAGGCTTTCATACGATTCAAGTACAGATGCCAAGAAAACCATCTGTTGTTTTGCCGACTCTTCACTAAAATTCTGCCCATTATTCAAATCCACTGCGATATTACACTGAAACAAATTCTTGGAAGCAGATTGATCAGAAGTTGTTGAAGAAGATCCACTGTGAAAACCACTGTGAAAACTTTCATTGTTTACTGAGCTTGAGCTTTCTGCAGAAAATGCTGTTCTTGGAGACCCAGCCTGCGGTACTCTGTAGTAAAGCTCTACATTCTGCTGATAAGCTGGATTGTTGACTTTAGATCTCTTTATCTCCAGCTCATGACTTTCAAGCTTTTCAATCAGCAAATCCAATTTTAAATCTTCAGGCTTGATTGTATTTTTCAACATTAGAGCGAAGTATTGCCACTCTTGATCATTTGGAAATGAATCAAACAGTTTATCCACCAGCTCCTCTTCAGAAGGTAAGATTTTGTGTCTGATCAGCTCCATTTTCAGATGTCCGAATCTCTCAATCATTTTACAAACCGACTCATTTTTCATACAATTGAATAAATCAAACTCTTTACGCAACAATTTCTTTTTGTTTTTAACAATTTCATTACTTCCTACACATTTTCTCTCTAACGCTTCCCACAAACTCTTTGAAGTCTTTTCTTGTTCGAGCAATGAAATAATATCCTCTTTTACTGACTGCTTGATCAATGTTATCATTCTATACTCAGCCACAACATTTTTTTATATCTTTTTCTGTAAAATCTTTTGGATCTATTAACTCTCCTCCCTCTTTTACTGGTTTATTGTATCCATCTGTCAGTTTTAACCAGCTTTCAGTAGCGAAAGCTTTTACCCAACCCTCAAATCTGTTTTTCCACCAGTGATAATCTTCCACTTTCATTAGCTTTGGTGGCTTCTGTTGGCTTCCGTACATGTTCTCAAACTTCAAATTCTCCGAAATCTCTCTTGAATATTCTTTCATCTCAGATCTTCTATCTGATGATTCGGAAGTGAACGCGTTGTAGAAAGTATTGTAGAACTCTTCACCGTTGTTTGACATCTTCAATTCCCTGAATCACGTGGACAAGCTTTCTCTCTCTAGAATCTCTCTCTAGATCTCTAGCTCTCCAAATTCTCTAAATGGCAAAAGTCTTAAAATGATTTAGCTTGAACTCTATTTATAGTGATGAGGTTTAGCTTGAAAATGTCATGACCATTTCAAGGGAAACCTTAGATTTAGCTTGAAATGAACATGTGTTCAGTTCAAGGGAAACCTTCACTATTAGATTTAGCTTGAAACTGTCAAGTAACATTTTCAAGGGAAATCACCACTTTCAAGCTAAATTACATTAAACATACTATTTTAAGATACAAGACGAAGTCAATAGACATAGTGCACTAACAGACTCCCCCTTGGATATTGAAGAAGTCTTCAGTGACTATTCTTGCAATATGACACATCTTCTTCAGTCTTGATCATTCTGCATCCTCATTCAGATTGTAACATTGTACGCATCCATCACTCTCTATTTATAGGCACAAGGAATATAAGGATTTCTCCTTATTTACAAGTTTGCCACCTTGCCCTTTCTAACTAGATATTACAATAAAAGCTTAATTCTTCGGTTTCTGCTACGGACTAGATTGACGAAGGCGATAGACAGATAATGCACTAACATGTTCTCCACTATCTTGCTTAAGATCGTGGAATTCATTCTCGAATGCCCTTTATTCATTGCATGGGCAGAATTCTTTCATCATTAGAGTTCTAAGTTCTTCCCACGATTGTACCATTGCTACGTCAGCACCTCTGTCTCTCATAACTCCGTTCCACCATGTGAGTGCTCTCTTTTGGAAAATACTTGAAGCAAACTCTACCTTGCGTTCATTAGGACAATGAACATGGAGGAAAGTGCTCTCGATGCTCTCAAACCATTGTAGGAGCCCAGTAGCTCCCTCAACCCCATTGAAGTTGAGTGGTTTAGCCGAGTTGAATTGTTTGAAATTACACGGTAGGGGTACATTGTTGTTGTTATTGTTATTGTTGGCTTGATTGAGTTGGGTCACATTGTTTGGAAGTATCGCAACCATCTGCTGAGCGATCATAGCCGCCATTTCGGCGTCTTGGGTAGCGTTGCGACGAGGAGACATTCTAAAAGAGAAGGAAAATATGAGAGGAAACGAGTGAGATTGATAAAGGATAGTAAAAAAGAAACGTTTAAAAATATCGACGAAACATAAGGATTGTGATCATTTATTTGTTACTTAAAACAAACAAACGACATAGTGACTAATCAAAGTAATGGGGTATTTATAATGTATCGCGAAGACATGCTTTAGCCTATAAGTGGACACTCAACCCAAGAGTTCCCAAGTAAGAGTGACTGGTCGATTAAGTGGATTTGTACGAACACTCTAGCCTTAAATAGAAAACTCAGGGTACAGGCTTCCACCCTTCCAAATTGCATGTGTTCACATTATTTAAACCCAAACTTTGACAAGATTTTGAAAACAATAAAGGCTTAAAAGCCTAAAAACAAATCATCTAAGGATAGCTGATGATTTCTTGTAAAGGTTTTGGAAACTTTTAACTTTTAAGAATGAATTTATGACTTTTGTATTATTTTGTAATCACCTAAGGATAGGTGATGATATTGTATTAAGAATCTATACATGAGTTACCCCACATTAGGGTCCTAGGAAGGTTATAGTCTAGGTCAAAAGCATTACTAATAACCTAATTCCCTATAACCATAGCTCTGATACCAATCTCTGTAACACCCCGACCGCCTATAACAACCCGTGGCGAAAACGTCAGGGAGTCACGTTACAGGAATTGTTTCAAAAACATGCTATTCAAGGTTTTGTTTTATTGAATTAAAAATTTACATTGTTTTTGGATAACACGAACAAGATGCAAAAATTTGTCTTTAAGTTTTGAAGTAAACTAAGGCCCGAGTCCATCCTACGTGTAGCATGCGTTCATAATCGTCATACATTAGCACCTGAAACATATGTGAAAAAGACGGTCAACAATGAATGCTGGTGAGTAACATAGGTTTTGTGACTCAAATTCGTGACTTTGTATTTGTTATTGCAATACCTCGTCCGACTACGTGAGTCGATAAGTGAAAACTTTGTAACCAAACTTGTATTGAATGTGTTTGGTATTGTAATACTTTTAACCAACTATAAAAGTTGGTATGAGTAAGAAAACCTTGTGGCCATGACTCTTGACAAAATCGTTTCTTTGTAAAACTGTATACGAAATCGATTTAAAGAAAACTTTATATGGTTTATATATCTTTAATTTAAAACCGTTCGTGAATTGTCTAAAACCATTTGTCCTTGTTTGAAGTGATTTGGATAACACTACGATGAGTAATACAATAAGAGCATTTATATATAGGAAGTACCAGCGGCGTATCCATCACGCTCTTATCATATTACACTCGTCTCGTTATCTAAATCACTTACTACGTATAAACCGATCATCCGTGTGATAAACCAATCGTCCGTGTTATAAACCAATCGTATGTGTTATGTATAAACTAATAGTCCTTGTTTTGTATAAACCAATCGTCTGTGTTTTAATTGTGTAAACTGTGGTCGTTTTGGTGAATACATTCAAGGCTGTGTTGACTCGTCTCGACTAACAGACCACCAAAGGTTCTATTAAAATATTCAGCTAACAAACCACCTAAGGGTTTATTAAAATACAGTTTCTGTCGTTCCCCAAACTTCCCCACAAACACCGGGAAATTTGGTAACGGTATTGTCAGTCCTATGGTACCATAACATACTACTGATTGGCTTGGACAAAGTTAATGGATGTCATTCGTGTCATGGATAATGCACCAACATATTTCCCACATTATTGAAAACATATTGTTATATATAAACCATATACTTGTTGACTCGGCATTTTAAAATTATATATAGTTGACTCGTCATTTGACTAACCAAACGACATGACCATAAGGTATAACCTCATAGGGTTATTTCCTATATTACTATGGTCATATAAATGGGCTTGGTCGGATCCTAAAGTTGACCAAACAGGTCAGATTCGAAAGTCAAAGCGGTAGTCAAACCGCTCGACTTTTGACTAAGGAAAAAGCACTAAACTAGAAATAATGAGTTAGACATGTTGGAACATGTCTAATAATGTTATAAAACTGATTTTGTGTCAAAACTCTAAGTTTTAATACTCGAAAACACTTTCTTCGTAAAATGCATTTTTATGCACTTTTGACTTTTATTTCGTAAAATTTTGACACGTCATTTCGCCTACTAAACGTGATGATCAGATGGTGTAATCGAAAGGGATTAACACCTTCATTATTACGATCACGTTAAAAAGTTCAATTTGAACTTTGACTTGACCAAAATGGTCATAACCGAAAGTCAAACAAAAGTCAATTTGTTTGACTTTTGGCTCATAATTAGCCAAAATAATGAAAAAGACTAAGGAAGAACACTTACTTGTGTTCAAGTGAAGCTTAGAACTTCAGTAGGAGGCTTCCAATTACTGGAAACAAGCTCCAAAGAGAAGAGAGCAAGAAATTGAAAGGTGTAAGTTTGAATGAACAATGATCATGGCTGTTTATAGTGATCTTGAGGTCACCATTTCAAGCCAAATGTCCCTTGAGTCATCAAGAACTGATGAGTGTCATCACACATGTCCAAAGGAGGTGTAAAGCGGCAGAAATCATGACTTGGAGGCCAAGAAATGCAGCTAGAAGGAAATTTGCCAATTCTGCTGAACTGGGGTATCCTTACGGACCGTATGTGGTTGGGTCTTACGGTCCATAAGCCCTCTGAAGAACAAAAATTTTGTTTTTTTTTTGTAGTTTTGGCCCCTGGACTTATATTATCGCATTTTGTCATTTTTAACCCCTTTAACCTAATATTTAAGTTATATAAAGGTGAGGCATTTGTAACTTGGATTTTGTTTCTGACGTGTTATGAATATCGTTTCGCTCGATCATTCGATTACGTATTTCGTATATAATATATAGTATTTTATTAAATACGAAAATGATCGAAATTGTTGAAAATTAGAAAATCTCACAATATTTGATCCTCATGAACTCTAAACTATCGGTTATCATCATAAACATCAAGGTTATCAATAATAAACACAAACACAGCCATATGTATAAAGATTTCAAACCGAAACAAACCCTAAAATACAACTAACTTTGGAGTGAGAGATGAGAGAAAGCTAGAGTGAGAGAGTAGCGAGAGAGAGAAGGAGCGACGTTGTGGGGGGGCTAGGTCTGATGTCGCATGTCGAGAGGAGAAGGAGATAGTACTAGGGTTTTGTTTTTGGTGGCTCTGAGATCGTAAACTCAATAATTGCATACATACATGCATGCGTAAAACTCAACAAGGGGATCTTGGGCTTGGGTTTGTTTAGTTTGGGCCGAAAACAAGGAAATGGGGTGGCGATTAGGCTGAGGTGGGAGTGGGCCGAAGCTTCTTGGGCCGCAGGTGTAAGGGTAAGGGGATGAGGGTTGGGTTTAACTTGTTTAGGCCGAACAAGAGGGAGGAGGTGAGGTTAGTGGGTTTGCGCAAGGTTCTGGGCTCGGGGTTGGGTTGTGCACACATGGTTCGGGTTTATGAATAACTAATACGCTACTAGTTATCCGTGACACAAGCTTTTTAAATTTTAATTATAAACATAGACAAAGTTATATAAATATATAACGAGAACTGAACCAGGAAGGATACATGAGTTTCCGGGATGTCACACTTATGAACCAAAATATTAGGATATTTGACCAACTACTCTACCGTGTCATGAATCTTGACGACCCTGTAAGCGAGGCAAAGGAAATGAACGATGCCCTACACATGTACCAAATGACCCAGGGAAATGTATTTAAGCACATTTCAGCATGGCAAATGATAAGAATTATTCCAACTTGGCTTGCAGGCAACGTTTTCAAAATAGGACCAGACGTCGGACATGTCTTCGTACCAGTTCACCGGTCTGACCAGTTGGATCAGACATAAGAACCGGTGTCGTAAATATTATAAACATTAATAGGGTTAAACCTGGAAAATATATCAAAAAACCGGCTCGACCGGCCAGCTTATCGGTCCAATCGTCGGGTTACCGGTTCCACCTCCGGTTCAATGTAATTTCGGCCCGATACCATGACTCGGGCCGGCCCAACCTCCGGTTCCCGATCCGATAGGCCGGTCCGGTCCGACTTTTAAAACCCTACTTGCAGGTCTAGTTCGACGAGCCGATTCCAACTCCGACGACTCGGTGGTTAAGGATTTCTATTTTACTCTTGTTTATTATTTAAGTTATTTTCGTTTTTTTAAGTTCTTTGATATGTAATTTTTTAATATTAATGAATTATTTATTTTTTTGTATTCGTTTGAGAAAAATATTTTCATTTTTTAGTTTAAGAAAAATAAATTAAATGGATTGAATAAAAAATAAATAAAATGGAAGGTGAAGGGAAGAGAAGGAGGGAAAGAGTGGTAAGGTGACGCTAAGGTGAAGTATGAGAGAGATGAAAAGTGAGTTATCATTAGCCTAATAACATTGGTTAAATCAAATATGAAATGAGATTCGCTTTTCATATTCTGACATTAATTTGTATATTCCTTGTATGTATAACAAAACATAAAAAGATTACATTCCACCGAAATTTTTTGGGTCATGCTAGCTGCACACGCCCAAAATTATTTTCACACCCCAAAGCGCCGCGCTATGGCCAAAGCGCGGCGCTTCGATCGACAAAACCTGCTTCGATTGACGTTTGAAACATTCGTTACTGTTTGACAGACATAAAGCTGAGCATGATGTTTTGTCGTTAACCCTAAGCGCCGCGCTTTGGCCATAGCGCGGCGCTTCGACCCCAACTTTCACCCTTTTCCCCCTTTTAAAAGCAACCTGTGACTCTGTGAGACATACATTTCGATCACACACTGTCTTCGATATATATTTCTTTCCACATTTCAGATCCGTTGTGTTTCTTCTCAAAATAACGCGCGGTTTTGCTGTATTAGTTACATCTCTTGAAAAAACGATGTCGTGGTTAAACAACTATATTTTCGGTCAATATTCTGACGAGACAGTTGTTCCAGATTCTTACGAGGGGACCGCTATTTCTGACTCGTATGAGAAACCGGTCTCGTCCAACTTGAGGGAGGCAGAGGTTGTATCTGGCATTCATTATCGTGATAACACGGTGACGCTGGATTTGAATACCCCTGTGGAGGACCCTTACGCACAACAAGGTTATTCGAATTTCGGTTACGGTGGCGAGTACAGCTTTGTACAGCAGGAGTGTGGTCCAAACGACAGTTACGGTTGTCAACAGAGCTTACAAGGTTATTCGAATTTCGGTTACGGTGGCGAGCACAACTTTGAACATCAAGTATATTCGGACCTCGGTGACGATGGTGAGCCGGGGGATGTGTCTGTTGACGAGGAAGGCTGTTACCCGGTTACGTTTTCGTTTGATACGACGCAGACCTTTTCGTCACGTAAAGAGTTGGTGCGTTGGGTACAAGACACGGCAAAAGACAACGGTTACCTCATTGTGACTAAGAGGTCGAATAAAAGAGGAGAGAATTACAAGATTTGGTTTCAATGTACTTTTGGTGGGGAGCATAAGAGTATAGCTACACAGAGGAAAACGGGTAGCAAGAAAATAGGCTGCCCGTTCGAGATGATCGGGTTTTCGGAATCATCCGGAAGTGTTTGGAGGATAGAGGTGACGAAGGCGAAGCATAACCACACTCCTATTGAAAACTTAGAGGGTCACGCGTATGCGAGAAGGCTTTCTTCGGAGGATACAAAACTGGTTAAGGAGCTGGCAGAGCAAGACATTCCCAACCAAAGTATCTGGCGAACGCTGACAAAAAACAATCCGGCTAGAAAGCTTATTCCGAAAGATATACACAACGCTGTTCAGAAGATCAACGCCGAAAAAAATGTCGGTAAGTCTCCGATGCAAAAACTTGAAAGCATTCTTCTCGAAAAAAATTACACTTATTACATGCGCACGAATGAGATATCGAACGAAGTTGAAGATGTCTTCTTTGTTCACGAACATTCATTCACTATGTGGTGTGCCTTCCCGCATGTGCTAATGATTGACGCCACCTACAAAACGAACATGTACAACCTGCCATTTGTTCAGGTCGTAGGCATGACGTCGACAAACAAATCGTTTACGGCTGCTTGTGCGGTAATTTCCGCTGAGAAGTCAGAGAACTACCTATGGGTGTTGCAGAGGATCAAGTCTATGCTGGTAGGATGTATGGAACCGCGCGTGATTTTAACAGACAGGGATTTTGCGCTAATGAACGCGTGTGAACAAGTTTTTCCAAAAGCGCATAAGTATCTTTGTCGGTTCCATATTCAACAAAATATTAATAAGAACAGCAAGAAGAAATTCTCTGACAAGGATTGGAAAGAATTCGTACGTAGTTTTTGGTTATTGTGCGACTCTACGACCGAGGAAATATACAGGTATAACTTGGAAAACCTTGAAGCACAGCTGAAAGAAGATGACCGTGAACGTAGGTATTTCTTACATAATTATGTTCAAATTTTATATAATAACAAAAACTGACTATTTACGTTTTTTTTTTAATTTTAGAGGTTTTTGATTATATGAAGAAATCCTGGTTGGATCCGTACCGTGAAAAGTTTGTATCATGCTGGATTAACAAAACTATCAACTTTCACCAAACTACGACCAACAGGGTTGAGGGCATGCATGCAACACTAAAAAGTCACTTTCCAAGTCATCGCAACACACTGGATAAACTTGTACTGTATGTTGATCATGTTGTTGATAGACAATACACCGAGATTAGTAGTAGCTTTGAAACAAGCCTCCGAAAAGTGATGACGCACCACAAGAAGCAGCCCATGCTTGCATATATTCTCAGAAAGGTTTCGATATATGCGATTGAGCTTTTGAGTAGGGAACTAAAACGTAAGGAAGACGGGTTGAGAGCCTACGGTGCAAGCTGTGGTTGCCAACTTTTTACCAGCTGTGGTTTGCCATGTGCCTGTCGTTTGGAAAAGTTGGAAAATCATGGTAATTAATATCTTTGACCTTTCTCGTTATGATTCTGCCACCTAATTTGTTTTCGTCCACAGGTCAGCAACTCCGGATCACACACATAGACGTGTTCTGGAAGAAGCTTAACTTCAAGCCTGCAAAGAAAAACATAGAGGATATCGATGTAGACGCGGAATTTGAAAAATTGAAACAAAAGATCGATCCAACACCCCCTCAGGTGAAAAGGAGCTTCTTTGAAAAGTTTCAGCAAATCCTCAATCCAGGGAACAATAACAAAAAACCTCCTGCTGTTCTGAAGAAAACTCGTGGTCGCCCAACATTGAAAACGCAGGAAGAAAGAAAGGTTGAAGCCGCTAGAAAAAGCTCGTACATTCCGTCGGAAGAAACTTGGGTCGAGGCCTCAGATGATCTTCCCCGTCACAGCTCGTACATATCACTCGAAGATTCTAGAAGACAAAAGAATACCAAACCGATCAACCTGCACCCTGATTTCCCGATGATCAAGCTCGGTCCTAAGACGGATATAGCGATCCGCCACTACGCATCTCAGATTCCCGAAGTGATCCATCCATACATCGTTAGAATAAAGGACGTGAAACCAGATGGTCATTGTGGGTTTCGATCGGTGGCTGTTGGGTTAGGAGTGAAACAGAATTCATATTTGATGATCCGGAAACAACTTATAAAGGAGTTACGTAGGAACGAATCGCTTTGGAGGCAGTTTTTCGATCCGGAAAACATAGGACATTATGATGCGCTGCTTAGACGGATCAATTTCAAGGGGGTGGGACGAGCAGATATCGAAAATTACATGACGATGCCTGAGACGGGGTTTCTTATTGCCCAACGATACGGTGTGATTGTTCACAGCTTCGACATGCGTGGGAGCTGTACAATTTTCCCTCTGCTGGGCGGGCCAAACGAAGCTGAGGAACCTCACCTGGTGGTTGCGGTTGTGTTCGTCGACCATGGGCATTTCATACATGTAGAGCTTAGAGGTTGTTATCCAATGCCTCCCCCAAACCCACTCTGGACAGCACACAGAACAGATCGGGCAGCAGCCTGGCATACATTGTACCGGGATCAGATCAACGCGTACGAAATGCTTATGTATCGTGCCCCTGACCTTAATGTAACCCCATATGTTCACGATGTAGGTTAAATGTGTTTAATAATAATCACGTTTGTGCTTGTTCAATATATGCGTTACATCACGTTAAAAACCGAATGTCACCTGCGCGACCCAATCAGATTCAATACGCACTTGTACGACCCAAAATGACAACATACATCATAATACTACAATTAATGAAAAAATACGTCATGTTCATGTACGGTAGGCGGCTGATACACATAACACCTCTCACAGGAGTACTTGTGCTTTCAAACCAAAATGATACGATATAACGGAATAAGACATCACACGTAACCGATTTGATCCGGAACTTGCAATATAGTTCATATATAATAAAAAATGATGTATAATGGAAAAAACGTAAAATTTAGACTATTATCGACGCGTTTGTGAATTAAAATCAATTTAAAAAAAATAAAAAAAGGCCCGAAACGCCCCGCTTTGAACTAAGCGACCCGCTTTGACCTCAAAGCGCCGCGCTATGGCCAAAGCGGGGCGCTTCGACCCCTCGCTATAGCTGAAGCGGAGGGCCTTCTCCCCCATTTCAAACCAAACACCCAAACACACACAACCAGTGCGATTTACACACACTAGACCGGATCGAACATCATTTCACCCGTTTCACCCGCTAAAAGGTACGATCGAACTTCATTTCATGTTTTGGTTCAAGTTATGTGTGTATTATTGTTTGATTTTTGTTTGATTTGGGCTGGGGATCGATCCGGTCCGCTGTTCTTCATCACGAAGAACCAAAGCGCCGCGCCGAGGCCAAAGCGCGGCGCCTTGGTTCATGTTTTTTTTTTTTTTTTATTAATAATATTTGTTTATTATTTATAATTAATATTATTGGTTTATTATTTAAATTGTTTAAATAATATAATTTATTTATTATTTATAATTAATATTATTTGTTTATTATTTAAATTGTTTAAATAATATAATTTATTTATTATTTATATTTAATATTATTTGTTTATTATTTAAATTGTTTAAATAATATAATTTATTTATTATTTATATTTAATATTATTTTTTTATTTCAACGTGCAGAGATGGATTCCTCCGATGATGAGATTGAGCATATGGGAGATGAGGGAGAGCAGCCGGCATGTCCGTACCTGCAGTTTCCGGCGGGGTCACGGGCGAGGAGGAGATGCGCGAGGTTGCGCGGCATCCGCATTGGGGAGCATGTAGGGATAGACTGGGGCCTGCTGGAGACCGTGGGAGAGGCCGCGCGGGCGCGTGAGATAGTTGGACTAGATACTCCTTGGTCGCGCCTATTTGAGTTAGCGATGGAGGACTCGTATCCTGAGGTTACGTGGGAGTTTCTTTCCACGTTTACATACGCGCCGCATCCGGCGGATTACGTCGAGGACCCGGATTTTCCAGTCCACGAGGTTACATTCCGTCTCGCCGGTCAGGAGTTTCAGATGAGTGTGCGGCAGTTTGTTGTGCATACAGGTTTGTTTAAATAATATTATTTATTATTTTATATTTAATATTATTTGTTTATTTAATGTTATTTGTTTATTTAATATTATTTGTTTATTATTATTATTTATTTATTTAATGTTATTTGTTTATTTAATGTTATTTGTTTATTTAATATCATTTGTTTATTTAATATTATTTGTTTATACAGGTTTGTACACAGAGGCCGAGCTTGATACTGATTTATATACGCAGGCGGTTACGATGATGGACAGGCAGACGCTTATCAGTTTCTGGAGGTCCATTTCCACTAGACCCTTTGGGAAATCCTGGCAAAAGGCCACCTCCATTAGAGACCCCTTGTTCCGATACTTGCAGCATGTTATCGCGGCAACTATCGTGCCGCGGGGTGACAGCAGGGAGAAGGTCAACCTCGGTGACCTTTTCTTTCTATACTGCCTACTGCGGGGCCAGCCCTGCAATCTAGCAGCCTGCCTGGCAGATTACTTTGCCACCGCATACCACCGGCAGCTCCGCGGGTGGGTGCACACTGGCTCATTCATCACCGCCATCGCACGCTCGCTCGGGATCGTGCTCGAGGGAGATCCGCTGCTGTCCGATCCGGTCCCGTCTACCAGGTTGGGCCGCGCGTCAGTTTCTAGCATGCAGATCACCCGTCGCTTTGATGTTGGTCTGAGGTTTAGGGGCATGGACGGGCAGATTTGGCAGCCGGAGCCGGTGCCGGAGGTCATCCCGGTTGTTATTGAGTTGAGGCCTGGAGTGTTGGCCCCTCCTGCTGAGCAGGCGGCCGCTCGGCAGGCTCAGCTACAGGCTCTGGGACTCGATGAGTTCCCGGGCCAGCCTCAGGCTGAGGCTGAGGCTCAGGCTCAGGCTCAGGCTCAGCCTGAGCCTGTATTAGAGGATCCGGCTCAGGATGAGCATATCGAGGAGATCCTGGTACCACCAGTTCAGCCAGCTCCGGAGCCGCCACAGTACCCGCAGCACGTTTACGCTGACCTGCCTCCGGTAGCGCGTGAGGTGGCTCGGGACTTCGACCGGCGCCTGAGACGCCAGGCCGCACGCCAGGACTGGATCATCGAGACGCTCGTTTCTCTACGAGAGGTCGCTGGGTTGCCTCCACTTCCCCTCCCACCGTCCCCACCGCACGAGGATTAGTACCTTAGTTTGTTTGTATAGTGTTTTGTTATGTATTATGTAGTCAGTTGTACCTTTTTGTTTTGTATGTACAAACTGATATATATTTACATCACGTTGGTTTTGGATTGTTTACGTTTAATTCTTATGGCTTTCTGTACAATTTATTTAACGTGTTCGTTTAATTTAACAAAATAAACTAGGTTAACAGTTTATAAAGACGCACTTATATTATATACGTTCTATAAAAATAATGACGTAAAAAAACGTAATTATAAAACAACGTATTATAAAACTCAAATACAATTTTTCCTCCAAAAAACACTACCAAACTAACCCACATCTCACCTATTTCAAAAAAAAAACAACACAACCCAACACAAATTACAGCCAACACTTTTTGTCTTTTTGCACACTCGAAGCGCCCCGCTTTGGCCATAGCGGGGCGCTTTGGCCAAAGTCAACAGACAAGGACTGACAAAGTCAGTCCTTGTCTATTGACCTTGTCCAAAGCGCCCCGCTATGGCCAAAGCGGGGCGCTTCGAGTGTGCAAAAAGACTAATGCCGTGTGCGAATAGACCAGGCCAATTTTTTTTGTGGGTTTACGCAATTTCACCTTTTTGTTCTTAGGTTTCATAAATTATGAACATCACCTCTAATTTATGAAGTTATCACGCTTTTCGTTCCTAGGGTTACTAAACATAAAATTGAAGGAAAAGTCAAAAAAACAAGGTGGCATTTTTGTAATTATCAATAACTATTAAACTTACTCTACAAATATATCTAAAAAACCTAAAAAAAATCTAACCCCCTCCCCCCCCCCCCCCACCCCAAAAAAAAAAAACAAAAAACCTAATCCCCCCTCCCCCACCCCCAAAAACCTATAAAAAACCTACCCCCCCACGCACCTCCCAAAAACCTAACTCCCCCCAACCAAAACCTAAACCCCCCCCCCCCCCACCCACCCAAGCTAAAATGCTAAAAACTAAACCACCCCCAAAAACCTAAAAAAAACTAACCCCCCCCCCCCCAAACTAAAATGCTAAAAACTAAACCCCCAAAAAATCTAAAAAAATAAAAAAAACACACACAAAATAATTTTTTTTAATATTTTTTATAAAAAAATCGCAACTTTTAGTAGCAAAAAAAATTGTAACAAAATGTAGCGATTTTTTTATAGAAATTATTAAAAAAATTGTGTTTTTTAGGTATTTTTGGTTGAGTTCACATTTGTATAGTAACTTTGATAGTTGGTGGTAATTACAAAAATGCAACCTTGTCTTTTTTACTTTTCCTTCAATTTATATGTTTAATAGGTTAAGTTTATTTGTATTTGATCTTTTGCCTATGAAATTTGAACTCACACCACTTTGATTATAAACATCTGTTGACACTAGGTCAAGAGGCCATCGACCTTTCTCTCTATCTATACTATATTATAACGCACGAGGAAAACACATTTTAAGATACCAAAAGTTAAGTATTTTTTTTAGTTTAATGCATAATGTAAAACCAAAAAGTGAGGGTACATTAGTCTTTCAAACACTAATTACATTTTAATCCCCTGATTTTAGGTACACTTTAATTCCCTAATCTTTAACCAAATTATAGATAATAAGTTAGTGTTTACATTTTATTACCTTATAGAAAACTAACTGTAACACCCTTTTTATGATAATGAGATTACTTAATATATTACTTGAGTTTATACTAAAATCCCAATTTACAAAAGATTTTCAATTCTAAATGCCAAACATGATCATGTTAAGTACAAAGCAAAAGTTTAAAGTAACTCCTACAAGTCAACTACCGACTAGTTTAAAACCTTAGGACATGGTTAACAATTCATTTACATCAAAATCATTGTCTAAACAAAGTTAAGTTAACGCGGAAGCTACAAAATACGTGTTCGGTTCTTCGACATTGCTTGACCGCCATCCGGAAGCCCACCTTAGTCACCTAAGGTCAAAACCACTAAAAACATTAGTTTTGGCATTGACATAATACGTATAAACAAGTTCCAGCATTAAATCAATAAAGGAAAATAAAATTTCCAACTTTGGTCCTCCCGCGTATCGCGGCAGGAATCACTAAATCCGTCGCGACTCGCGACGGCTTCCGCGGGTCGCGGGGTTTCCAATAAATCCCTCCGCGTGGCGCGGGGGAACACTTTTTCCAGCAGGTGCAGGTTAAAATCCTGCATTTCTGCCCAGCTCCGAAATTGCATAAAATTCTAACTTTAAACTATCATAACTTTTTGCTCGTTAGTCCGTTTTAACCGATTCTTTTTCCTACGAGTCCGTAATAAAATTACGGACCCGACCATGTAAATTTCTCATTACGGAAACCGAGACACCGACAATCGATTCACAATTTCCTTATTTTAATTATCCAACCTATTGGTGTAAGTACATTACACCTCTTTTTAATTCTTAAGATCTTTTAGACATATATACCCAACTTCCCGGGCTTGTAAATATGGTATATTCGCACCATTATGTGGCTTTGCGTTCCATTAGAACTAAACACGTGTTTCTATGGAATTCAAGCATTCCGTTTCAAGCGACACTTTCATAGAGCTTCTATTGTTTGACCCGATTTCCCGGGTTCTTAGACTTAAATTAATATAACCAATTCAATGGCGTGGTACAATCCACCACTTAACGAAATATGAGACTTTCAAGCCTCTATTCTCATGATTCTTTTAAAAGCATCTTTTTGACCCGTTTGGCTATTTAGTGAAAACTATCACTTTGTTGACATGCCAAACTAAATTCCAAGTCCTTATTTTGACCCGTTTAATGGTCGAGTGTACTTCGCCACTTTAGCGACACATCAAACGCATCCTTTACACTACAACATCATTTACACATCAACCAAAGCATTTAAGCATAATTTAACGGGACTAAAGCCACGTACCTTCAAAGCGTCCCTTTTCCACGTGTATCCCCTCCGGTGTGTCCGCTTGACGTTCCGGATTCCTTGCCTATAGAGTTCAATTCATAACAAGTTTTAGAACTCTTTCATAAGCTTTAACGCATTGTTTCTTAATATAGTCAAATCTGCGTTTTCGTCTAATTTATAACATTTTAGCCCTCATTTAGGCGTTTTATCAAACACCTTGCGGGTCAAATTTCTACATGATCTAAACCAAGTTCACAACTTCAAATTACCACTCAATTTAACTTCAAATAGACAATATACCCATATTTTAACATCAATGATTTTAGAGATTATCTCACAATTTCAATTTGCACTAGAACATGAGTCTTAATCCTAGTGTTTATCAAGTTCTACTAGCTTATCAACCACCTACTATGGTGATTTTGACTCTCACTGTTATCATGCAAGATTTTGACAAGAAATCGTCTAGGGTTTGTCCCTAAACCTTATATTACTTCCAATTTCGTGTTTACAACACATAATCAAGCTCAACACTCGATTTCAATAACATGCAAGAATTTGGGTTGAACTCAAATAACCTAATTTGACATACCTTATGATCCTCTTGACGAGGTGATCATGATTCCATGTTCAGATTTCGAGTTTAGCTTGATTTAGGCCTTCAATTGAGAGTTTTAGTGGAAGTTGGGTTTTTGAGAGTGGGGGTCGCCCTCTCCTGCCTTGATCGATCCAGGATCTCCAAAATGGAGTGTTTGGATTTTTATTTTACTAATGTTAGTAATTTAAGTTTCAATTTTAACAACCTAAGTCCATCCACTCTTATTTAGTTTATATCTTTGGCCTTTTAACTCATTCATGTGTTACTACAAGACTCCTAACTAACTAGGTTATTTATCCTAGTTAGCTTATTCTTGTTTATTATGCACTTTATAATTCTAATATAAAGTTTTGTATTTTCGGGATGTTACAAGTCCACCCCCCTTAAAAGGGTTTCGTCCCCGAAACCGTAATACGTACCAAATAGTTTAGGGTAGAGCCGTTGCATCTCTTCTTAGGATTCCCACGTGGTATCCGCACCCTTCCTGTGCTCCCATTTAACCTTCACTTGGTTAATTACTTTGTTCCTCAAACTCTTCTCTTTTCGATCTAAAATTGCAATTGGCCTCACTGCATAGTTGAGGTTGTTATCCACCTCGATGTCATCATAGCGGATACGAGCGGTTTCATCTGCTAAGCATTTTCGGAGATGTGACACGTGGAATGTGCTATGAATTCCACTCAACTCCTCGGGTAGTTCAAGGCGATATGCTACCTTAGCAACCCGTTCAGTGATTCTGAATGGCCTAATGAACCTCGGACTCAACTTTCCTCTGTTTCTGAACCGTACAATTCCTTTCCATGGCGATACTTTTAGCATTACTTTATCGCCGATTTGAAATTCAATTGGTCTGTTCCGTTTATCTGCGTACGCTTTTTTTCGATCCTGGGCTGCCTTTAGGTTAGCTCGGACCAAGTCGATCTTCTCATTCGTAGTCCGGATTATATCAGTAGGAGCTAGTCCTCGTGGACCCACTTCTCCCCAACATACCGGGGTTAGACACTTTCTTCCATATAACATTTCGTAAGGGGCCATTTTAATGCTCGTGTGATAACTGTTGTTATATGAGAATTCGACCAAGGGTAGATAGACATCCCAACTACCCCCGAAGTCGATATTGCAAGCCCGCAACATATCTTCCAACGTTTGTATCGTTCTCTCACTTTGCCCATCCGTTTGTGGATGGTAAGCAGTGCTAATGAACAATTTAGTTCCCATTTGCTCTTGGAATTCGCGCCAAAATTTCGAAGTAAACCGAGTATCTCTGTCTGATACAATGGATATCGGCACTCCATGACGTGCTATGATTTCATTGGTGTACACCTCCGACATCTTCTCGGATGTATAAGTCTCACGAATCGGAATGAAGTGAGCACTTTTTGTCAATCTATCCACAACTACCCATATAGCATCAAATCCGCGATTGGTTTTGGGCAATTTGGTTAACAAATCCATCGTGATTTGTTCCCATTTCTAAACTGGGATATCCAACGGTTGCAACTTACCATATGGCTTTTGGTGCTCCACTTTGACTTGTAAACAAGTCAAACACTTCTCCACATATTTCACAATATCTCTTTTCATTCCGGGCCACCAATAGTTTTCTTTTAAGTCATTATACATTTTGGTCACCCCCGGATGAATTGAATAATGAGATTTATGGGCCTCGTCAAGTAGACGCACCTTGGCCCCACACGTATTTGGAACCCAAATTCTCCCAAATCGAGTTTTCAATACTTGGTTATCATCCTCCAGGTCTTTCAGCTGCCCAACTATCCTTTCCCTCTTCACATTTTCTTCCTTGATTGCTTCAATTTGAGATTTCCGGATTTGTTCAAGCAAACCCGATGTCACAATTAGTTGCATCGATCGTACTCGAATAGGCGTATAATCTGTCTTTCGGCTCAACGCGTCTGCCACTACATTAGCCTTCCCGGGGTGGTAATGTATTTCACAATCAAAGTCCTTGACAGTTTTTAACCACCGCCTCTGCCTCATATTTAATTCCTTCTGATCGAAGAAATACTTTAAGCTTTTATGGTCGGTAAAGATAGTGCACTTCACTCCATACAAATAATGCCTCCATATTTTCAAGGCGAACACCACTGCTGCCAACTCGAGGTCATGGGTAGGATATCTTTCTCATGAGTCTTTAGCTGCCTCGAGGCATAGGCTATAACCTTGCCCCGTTGCATCAAAACGCAGCCAAGTCCCGAATGCGATGCATCCGAGTAAACTACCATATCCTTCGTCCCGTCCGGTAATGACAATACCGGTGCATGGGTCAATTTTTCTTTGAGCGTTTGGAACGCCCTTTCTTGATCCTCGCCCCAAATAAACTTTTCATCCTTACGGGTTAGTTTGGTCAACGGCATAGCAATTTTGGAGAAATCTTGTATGAATCTCCGATAATAACCCGCAAGCCCCAAGAAGCTTCTGATTTCCGAAGGATTCTTTGGTGGAGTCCATCTTGACACAGCTTCTATCTTTGACGGATCTACTAACACCCCATTTGCACTAATGATGTGCCCAAGAAATTGCACCTCTCGTAACCAGAAGGCACATTTTGAGAATTTTGCATACAATTTCTCTTTCCTGAGCGTCTCCAACACTTCACGCAAATGACTTGCGTGTTCTGCTTCATTCTTGGAGTATATCAAGATGTCATCAATGACCACTATCACTGACTTGTCTAGCATGGGTTTGCAAACCCGGTTCATGAGATCCATGAAAGCCGCGGGTGCATTAGTTAACCCAAAGGACATCACGAGAAACTCGTAATGTCCGTACCGCGTACGGAAAGCCGTTTTCGGTACATCCTCCTCTTTGACTTTCAACTGATGATACCCCGATCTGAGGTCGATTTTTGAGAACCAACTTGCACCTTGTAATTGGTCAAATAGGTCATCAATTCTTGAAAGAGGATATCGATTCTTTACCGTGAGTTTATTCAACTCCCGGTAATCAATGCACATACGCATGCTCCCGTCCTTCTTTCTCACGAATAATACTGGTGCGCCCCATGGAGACACACTTGGCCGAATAAATCCCTTGTCGAGCAATTCTTGGATTTGGGACATCAATTCTTGCAATTCTGATGGCGCTAACCGATACGGCGCCTTAGCCACAGGTTTCGCACCCGGAATCAATTCAATTCCGAACTCGACCTCCCGCTCTGGCGGTATTCCCGGTAAATCTTCCGGAAATACATCAGCGTATTCGCGTACCACTGGTACGTCTTCAATCTTTGGCGTCTCTTTATCAGGTTCGTTTGCGTATATCATAAATGCTTTACATCCGCGCCTCATAAGTTTATGAGCTTTTAGTATTGAGCACATAACGGGACTGCCCCCTTTTTCGCCATAGATGGTAACTTGCTTTCCGCTTGGAGATGTCAATTTTATCTCCTCGCGGAAACATATCACTTCTGCATGATGCCGAGATAACCAATCCATCCCAACCACTACTTGGAATTCTCCCATTGACATAGGGATCAAGTCTATTAAATATTCCTCATCATCAATGTTTATTTTGAAGTCTCGACATACATCACATACAAGGAAACTTTTGTTATCACCTATTTCTACCTCTAATGGCATAGGCAATTTTGTTAGTACAAAAGAAGGATGTCGAATAAATCCATGTGAAACAAAGGATTTATTCGCACCCGTATCAAATAACACATGTGCGGGAATCGAGTTTATAGCAAATATACCTGAAACCACATCGGGTTCCACCTTTGCCTCGGCTGCCGTTAACTGGAAAGATCTTGCTTTTGCTCTTGGTGTCTCAATACGTGTATCTTTGTCATCTTTCTTCCTGATCAATTCTGGACACTCTGATTTCTTGTGACCCGACTGATAACATTTGTAACACACCGACACCTTCCCCGAGCACAACGCAGCCGTGTGCCCGGTTTTCCCACAAATAGGACACGGTTTGTCCTTAAACCAGCACTCACCCTTGTGCCCCTTCCCGCATATCTTGCAGCTTGATGACCCGATTTTTCCTTCTTGTTTCTTTGAGGATTCGTTCGGACGTGCCTTTTTCGTCGGGCTTGGGTTGACTACCTGTGCCCTTCTTTCGCCTCTTTCTATCTGTTTCTTCAACTCTATCTCCCGTTCCCGAGCAACGTTTATAATCTCGGTGAGAGTCTCATACTTCGAAGGAGTCATAAACTCCCTATACTCGGCGCTCAGCATATTATAATAATAATATATTTTCTGCTCTTCATTAGTTATGAGATCATCACAAAACTTCATTTTATCCATGAACGTTCCCGTGATTTTATCGATAGATTCACCCTTGTGTCGAAGCTGCATAAATTCTTCCTTGATTTTGTTAATGATTGCCTTGGGACTATGATGTTTAAGAAACGGCGTCTTAAACTCGTCCCATGTCATAGCCTTAGCCACTTCACTTCCGATCTCTTTCTTCTTGTTATCCCACCAATCTTTCGCCTGACCCCTTAACTGACCCGTGCCATAAGCCACGTAGTCATCCTCATCGCAATGGGTCCTTTCAAATACTCCCTCCATATCACTTAGCCACTGTTGGCATATTATCGGGTCAACCTCCCCATTATAGATTGGCGGTTTACATGCCATGAACTCTTTATAAGAACAAGATTTTCGTCCTCCCGACTTCTCCTTTGCTAAATTGGTATTATCCTCCAATTTCTTGATCCTTTCTTCCACCACTGATAATACCGTGTTTTGGATTTTGTCGATAAAACCCGACAAACTGTTTTCGATTGCTTTTCCTACCTCCTCAGCAATCACTTCTCTCGTTTGCTCGGTGACACTTGGCACCGCATCATCATTACCTTTATTCGCCATCTTTAACTGAAATGTTTACATCGAGCGTTAACATTTCATCTATAACATGTGATTTATTTACTTCGGTTTATTCAAGTTCGTGACTTGTTTTCACCGTTCTTATTTAATGCATTTTCCGGGTTTGAGTGTGTTAACACACTCTTCCCATGCATGTCTATTCATTATTGCCTCTTTATACTTAATAACTCTACTAAGAACAATTAACTCTTACCGGATGTTTGATCCAGCTTGAACCGAACACACTTGTTAACAACCTTGAGCTCTGATTACCAACTTGTAACACCCTTTTTATGATATTGAGATTACTTAATATATTACTTGAGTTTATACTAAAATCCCAATTTACAAAAGATTTTCAATTCGAAATGCCAAACATGATCATGTTAAGTACAAAGCAAAAGTTTAAAGTAACTTCTACTAGTCAACTACCGACTAGTTTAAAACCTTAGGACATGGTTAACAATTCATTTACATCAAAATCATTGTCTAAACAAAGTTAAGTTAACGCGGAAGCTACAAAATACGTGTTCGGTTCTTCGACATTGCTTGACCGCCATCCGGAAGCCCACCTTAGTCACCTAAGGTCAAAACCACTAAAAACATTAGTTTTGGCATTGACATAATACGTATAAACAAGTTCCAGCATTAAATCAATAAAGGAAAATAAAATTTCCAACTTTGGTCCTCCCGCGTATCGCGGCAGGAATCACTAAATCCGTCGCGACTCGCGACGGCTTCCGCGGGTCGCGGGGTTTCCAATATATCCCTCCACGTAGCGCGGGGGAACACTTTTTCCAGCAGGTGCAGGTTAAAATCCTGCATTTCTGCCCAGCTCCGAAATTGCATAAAATTCTAACTTTAAACTATCATAACTTTTTACTCGTTAGTCCGTTTTAACCGATTCTTTTTCCTACGAGTCCGTAATAAAATTACGGACCCGACCATGTAAATTTCTCATTACGGAAACCGAGACACCGACAATCGGTTCACAATTTCCTTATTTTAATTATCCAACATATTGGTGTAAGTACATTACACCTCTTTTTAATTCTTAAGATCTTTTAGACATATATACCCAACTTCCCGGGCTTGTAAATATGGTATATTCGCACCATTATGTGGCTTTGCGTTCCATTAGAACTAAACACTTGTTTCTATGGAATTCAAGCATTCCGTTTCAAGCGACACTTTCATAGAG
Source organism: Helianthus tuberosus (assembly GCA_030545235.1). Lineage (NCBI taxonomy): Eukaryota > Viridiplantae > Streptophyta > Magnoliopsida > Asterales > Asteraceae > Helianthus > Helianthus tuberosus. Next base: position 58,241,134 of record CM060384.1, on the reverse strand, counting down.
CTTCTATTGTTTGACCCGATTTCCCGGGTTCTTAGACTTAAATTAATATAACCAATTCAATGGCGTGGTACAATCCACCACTTAACGAAATATGAGACTTTCAAGCCTCTATTCTCATGATTCTTTTAAAAGCATCTTTTTGACCCGTTTGGCTATTTAGTGAAAACTATCACTTTGTTGACATGCCAAACTAAATTCCAAGTCCTTATTTTGACCCGTTTAATGGTCGAGTGTACTTCGCCACTTTAGCGACACATCAAACGCATCCTTTACACTACAACATCATTTACACATCAACCAAAGCATTTAAGCATAATTTAACGGGACTAAAGCCACGTACCTTCAAAGCGTCCCTTTTCCACGTGTATCCCCTCCGGTGTGTCCGCTTGACGTTCCGGATTCCTTGCCTATAGAGTTCAATTCATAACAAGTTTTAGAACTCTTTCATAAGCTTTAACGCATTGTTTCTTAACATAGTCAAATCTGCGTTTTCATCCAATTTATAACATTTTAGCCCTCATTTAGGCGTTTTATCAAACACCTTGCGGGTCAAATTTCTACATGATCTAAACCAAGTTCACAACTTCAAATTACCACTCAATTTAACTTCAAATAGACAATATACCCATATTTTAACATCAATGATTTTAGAGATTATCTCACAATTTCAGTTTGCACTAGAACACGAGTCTTAATCCTAGTGTTTATCAAGTTCTACTAGCTTATCAACCACCTACTATGGTGATTTTGACTCTCACTGTTATCATGCAAGATTTTGACAAGAAATCGTCTATGGTTTGTCCCTAAACCTTATATTACTTCCAATTCCGTGTTTACAACACATAATCAAGCTCAACACTCGATTTCAATAACATGCAAGAATTTGGGTTAAACTCAAATAACCTAATTTGACATACCTTATGATCCTCTTGACGAGGTGATCATGATTCCATGTTCAGATTTCGAGTTTAGCTTGATTTAGGCCTTCAATTGAGAGTTTTAGTGGAAGTTAGGGTTTTTGAGAGTGGGGGTCGCCCTCTCCTGCCTTGATCGATCCAGGATCTCCAAAATGGAGTGTTTGGATTTTTATTTTACTAATGTTAGTAATTTAAGTTTCAATTTTAACAACCTAAGTCCCTCCACTCTTATTTAGTTTATATCTTTGGCCTTTTAACTCATTCATGTGTTACTACAAGACTCCTAACTAACTAGGTTATTTATCCTAGTTAGCTTATTCTTGTTTATTATGCACTTTATAATTCTAATATAAAGTTTTATATTTTCGAGATGTTACACTAACTACCCCACAAATTTTAAATGATCATAACTTCTTCGTACGCTAATATTATTTTAAAAAATTTACACATAAAAACAAACATTTTATTCACTCTAATTTGAGTATAGCATAGATATAGTTTTTAATTAAAAAATTGATATGTTACGTCATTAATAGGGTCTAGGAGTGAGCAATAATTAAATCGTTAACCGAAAACAGATGAAAATGAACTGAAATCGATAAAAACTGATTTAACTGCAAACTGATTAGCAGAAAGACGATTAGTCGAAAACCGAATTAACCAAAAACAGGTGATATTTTTTATGTAAGTATGTAAATACAAAATAATAGTAAAGGGTTAAAATTAAAAGTCTTTAAATTAGAGGGGGTTAGATGGTAAATATCACCGATAATAAGAATGTGTATTTAACGTTTCTAAAAATTTATAAATTCAGTTTGTTTGTCATACAACATCCATTTGTAATAACTGTTAAACAATAAAAAAAATTCTTGTTCTAGAATATACATACACAAGTAAAAATATTTGAAAGAAGATTCTCACATGTACGTTTCAAAATTGAATAGATGGATAAGGGTAGCTTGGTAGTAGTAGTTGAACTAGACAGGGTGGCCGTTTAAGTTGGTTTTGATGGTACACACGTGGGTTGCTGCTGGCTCAATTAATCACAACACCCCACTCTGACTATATACAATTCAAAGTTCAAAGAATATGATGAATATATGAAGTAATTGAACCGATGGATAACCTTATCAATTTTAAAATTAAAAGCAAAACATAAAAAGCATTCACACGTTATAAAAACACAATTCGTTTTAAGGATAAAAAAAGGTGAATAATATGTGAAAACTAATTCTATAATATGGGCGAGTTAGTTTAAGGATAAAAAAAAAGTGAATAATATGTGAAAACTAGTTCTATAAGATGGGCGAGTTAAATCGGGTTGTGGTTAAAACAGGTTCTGAGCAAAATTAGTTTGGGGTAAAACAAGTTTAGTTCATAATGGATTTAGGTTGAAGCGAGTCGTTTCAGGAGAAAAACATCAAAATAGGTTCACCCACTATATGTATATGGCGGTAGGTGATGATGCGTGGAGGTGGCACTAGAGACAGAATAGGTGGTCGTGACGGAGGTGGGGATGTGACGCTACACTACGGTAATGGTGACTAATGAGTGATGGGCATAACGAATCACCTTATATAATGAGGAATAGTGGTGTTCTGACAAAACTGGAACTGAATAAAAACTGTAAAACAAACCGTTCGGTTTGATTTTTAACCAAAACCAAATTGTGAATTGGGTTCGATTTTTGGTTCCACGATTTTTTTATTTGGTTTCCACAATTTTTTTATTTGTTAATTAATTAATTATTAAATAAAAATAACAATTCCTAATAAACCACTAAAACTTACTGGCCCAAATGCTAAATCTAAAACCCAGCTCAAAATATAGCCTACTCATTTCTAATATAATATGGGTTTTGAACTTCAAAGTATAAAGGTTTCTATTTATTTATTAGAGTTAACTAGAAAAACTATCCTCCGCGTTGCGGCTGAGACTTGAAACCATGTCTATTAACAATGCCACATAACCATAAATAACCATTAATCGGAAAAGCTCGTATATAAAACCAATAAAAAAACTAAAAGAAACTTCATTTTTCTATTAACATTCATATATAAAAAAATATAAGATAAAGCCTCCAAAAGAAGCTTTAAGGTTCCCACTTGTACCATACAAACAAAAGATTCAAGTAAAATAAAGAAAGCATGGTGTACAAGTAACATTGCACAAGAATGTTCTAAATTAGAGTATTATATAATTGCCAAAATCGTCCCTGGGGTTTGAACATGTTTGTCATTTTCGTCTAAAATGACTTTTTTGTACCATATTGCCCCCCACGTTTGTAACTTTTTGTCATTTTCATCCAAATGCCTGACGGTTACTTTATGCCATTTGTTAGGGTATTTTTTGAAATTTATAAATTATAAGGGAGGTAATTTGTAATTATCTCTTCTAAACATGAATAAAGTGAGGGGCTAAATTGTTAAAATTTTGTTAATCATAATACCCCATGAAACACAAGTATGACTGTTACGCTTGGTTGGTGGAATTCCCGTTGTTGCCACTCGTTTCCATACCATTGTCTCTGAAAAAATGGATAAAAATGTCATTTTACACTACAATGCTGATATAATTTAAAGTGAAAGGATACCCAAACACAAACACTCACCTGTATTCAAAATGTATAAATCATCAAAATACTTTTCAACAGGCGTATCAGAAGATTTCCCGCACCCTCCAAATATAAAGTCTTTTCCCAACAACCGCAGCACTGTGCCCTTCCCGTGCTTCTGGACCCTCCCCTCTTACATACGGCGTCATCCATGTATTTGTGGCTGAAAATATCACATAACTATTTTATTAATTCGACATTACACATGTACGAATGTAGAAGGCTAGTACAACTCACATATGTCCAAAACATGCAACTCCTTAAGAGATATGTTCCTATCAATGCCCCCGAATACAAACAACTTATCACCAACCGCCGTGCAGTTGTGGTTATCTTGAAGCACAAGCAGTGTACCTTGCATATCGGGTTCACTCCAAGTTCTTGCAGCTGTGGCTATCTTGAGGAACAGCCATACTTGTGTTTCATGGGGTATTATGATTAAACAACATTTTAACAATTTAGCCCCTCACATTATTCATGTTTAGAAGAGATAATTACAAATTACCTCTCTTATAACTTATAAATTTCAAAAAATACCTCAACAGATGGCATAAAGTAACCTGGTTAAGCATTTGGATGAAAATGACAAAAAGTTACAAACGTTGGGGGCAATATGGTACAAAAAAGTCATTTTGGACGAAAATGGCAAACATGCCCAAACCTTAGGCACGATTTTGGCAATTAACTCTATTTATTAATATGTTGTGTGTTTAATTATTCGGTTTAATTAGTTGCAGACTTGTTGTTCGGAACACAAACATGAATATATATATTGGGAGGATATAAAGGTAATTTCACCACATTTACTTAAATACAATATATCAAGCCCAATATACAAGTTTAATATGCATAACATTGTAGGGCGGGATAACACAATTTAAATCTTTTTGAATCCACAAATTTCTCTCCACTCTCCCTTATTTCACACAGCTTTACTTCAAATGCATAGAGAGAAAGAGATGCATCTCCACCGCTCCTCTCTCACGTTTCTCTGCTTTGCCCTTTAATCGACTATTTAGGGTTTCATGGTGATCTTCTCAGGCGGTGATACTGATGCTGACTCACGAAATCAACAACCACCACCTTAGCGACAAAGATGCATCTAGGGCTTTAAAAGTTGTTGAAACTGAACCCTAGATACTATAGTCGTGACGATCATTGGACCAAACCATAGTAAATCAAAGCACACGTGGAGTGAGTAATGGTAGCACCGGCAAAGGGAACTAGGGTTCCAACAATGACAAAATGCAACTCCAGTAAGGTTGTTATACAATTTTATTCTAGGCTATTTTGGTGTTTGGTTAACGTCTTGAGTTTAGCAGAAGAAATATGGTTTCTTATTGAACCAATTCTGTTTGTGTTGAATGTGGCTTTCATTTTGGCTGTCTAATTTGGCTTCTTGTTTGTTTGTCTTATGAGAAATTACTACTACCTCAAAAGACTTGGGAACAGGGGACCTCTACTCATGATTTTGGATGTAAATATGGTGATAACTCAAGAATTGGTTTGGTTAATTTATAGTTTAGGCTAACAACCTTACATTTTACAAACTTTTTGTTTTCAGATTTATAAGTTCTAAGTGGTGCTTTAATTCGATTCCATGTAAGAGTCACAATTGCGTATAAATCATAGGTTTTCTATTTGAATTCTGTATATAGGGTTGAGTTGTGATGTACAGTGTACATAGGTAACACTAGTAATGTATTTGTTTGTTTGTTTGTTGGGGAAAAAGAGAAAAAAGAAAAAAATAAGAAAGCCAGACTTTCGTGTTGTCACATGACACTTGCTATCTACCATATGCGATATCCTAGTTAGAACGTGTCACGGCCCCCGACCCAGTTACCCGGTCCGGAAGCCGCGGGACAGAAACCCGTGGTATTTGTATTTATTTGGCAGCGGAAATTTTTAGCAGGATCGTTTAAACTGAAAACATCCAATTATTTTATTTCAAGTTTTGGGACAAACCCCGTGATTTACAATAAAGGAATTTTTCTGTAAAATTCCATGATTACAAAAAACATGTTTATTTATTTACTGAGCCACTTTATTCAAGCTGGAGTGCTACACGGCACTTTTTCTTGATCATAGTAAATCACCTGAAACATGTTTAAAAAAAATTATCAGCGGGGAAATACTGGCGAGTCATTTAATTTGTACAAAACGACACATTGTTATAATTTACAGTATTAAGAGCGATTACAATTGTCCTTATCTTATAATTATTTGGTCCAGTTGTCACTCGATCGGATCTGTGACTGTGGTCATATCACTATTGGGTCCGTTCACCCAAAAGTGACGTGTATCACTATGTAGGTCCGTTCACCTAAAAGTGATAAAACAGCAGTAATGTGCACAATACCCCACTTACTGCCAGTAACTTAAGATAACAAAGACTTAATCCCTGCAAAATATAACTTGGAAAAATAACTATGAGGTTTCGTAAAATAGTTTGATATAAAGAGAATGACTCACATTGCAAGTTTAAACTGACATAGTCCGCCTACTGATTAAGCCTGGTAACCAAGTTAAATAATACAAACGAAACTAGGTTAGTAACTTAATACAACATTTACGATAATTCACGAAATCAAAACCTTCACGACGAATGACAAAGTATAGCCCGAATTCAGGCAGAACTTAAACATCCATCGGATCGGTTTCAATCGATCGGACATTGTATCGTAGTAATGATCGAGTTATTACCCTGTTATCGTAGCAGCGTTTCACTACTTTAACTTGTGATTTCGACCAGAAAGAAAGCACTTTTTTATGAAAATTTCCGAGCACAGAGACTGCCCATGCAACGTCTAATTTATAGCTGAAATCTAGGTCTCTCGTGGCCCGCGTAAACCTGAAGGGGAGTCCTTCGCGGCCCGCGAGGGCCACCCTAACTACGGCTAGGGCTGGCATGTCACCCCCTAGGTCTGCAACGTGTGCGACACATGGCCTTGATCGTTATCCGGTGATTTGCAGGGCTGTCGCGCCCCGCGTAAACCCACCTTAAATCTTTCGTGGCCCGCGACCAAATAATAAAATTTGATTTTCTTGATTTTTCATAGAAATTTGGGTTTTAGGGATTCTAGTTTTCACTTACAGGGTGTTTTAGGACATATTTTTTTTGTGTCGGTTCTTACATCCTCCCCGCCTTATTTAAAATCTCGTCCTCGAGATTTACTGGAATAAGAAAGGATATTTTCTTTTCATTTCTGACTCTAGTTCCCATGTGTACTCAGGTCCTCTTTTCGAATCTCACTTTACTTTAACCAGTACCAATCTCTTGTGTTTGAGGATTTTGACCTTTCTGTCCTCTATTCGAAGAGGTTTCTCCACAAATTTCAACTTTTCATTTACCTCTATGTCTTTAAGAGGTATTACCAGTGATTCATTAGATAAACACTTTTTAAGATTAGATACATGAAACACATCATGTACCCCGGCTAGTTCTTCTGGTAGTTGTAATTTATAGGTGACTGGTCCTATTCGTTGGGTAACTGTGAACGGTCCTATGTACCTTGGACTCAGCTTCCCTTTCTTACCGAATCGAACTACCCCTTTCCAAGGGGAAACTTTCAATAATACCTTATCTCCAACTTGGAATTCTAGCGGCTTATGTCGATTGTCTTCATAACTCTTCTGGCGGTCTCGAGCGGTTTTTAATCTTTCTTTGATTTGAGTTATTTTGTCGGTGGTTTCCTGTATAATCTCAGGACCTGATAATTGACTTTATCCTATTTCTGCCCAGCATACTAGAGTTCGACACTTTCGTTCATAAAGTGCTTCGAACAGGGCAGCATTGATGCTTGTATGATAACTATTGTTATAGGAGAATTCTATTAGTGGTAAGTGGTCATCCCAGTTTCCACCGAAATCTATTACACATGCCCTGAGCATGTCTTCTAGGGTTTGGATTGTCCTTTCACTTTGACCATCTGTTTGGGGATGGTATGCAGTACTTAAATTTAATCGTGTCCCCATTGCTTCTTGAAAACTTGTCCAGAAATGTGAAGTGAAACGACTATCCCTATCTGACACAATGGAGAGTGGAACTCCTTGTAGGGATACTACCTCGTCTACGTATAGCTTAGCCAATCTCTCCATGCTAAAGGTTTCCTTCATTGGTAGGAAATGAGATGATTTGGTTAATCGATCTACAATTACCCAGATTGCATCGTTACCTTTCCTGGTTTTGGGTAGCTTAGTAACAAAATCCATTGTTATTAGTTCCCATTTCCATACCAGCATTTCTAATTGTTGAAGTAAACCGGAGGGTTTCCCGGTGTTCTGCCTTAACTTGCGAACACGTTAGACACTTAGAAACGTATCTAGCGATATCCTTTTTCATTCATATCCAGCAGAAATTATTCCTTAAATCTTGATACATCTTGTTGTTTCCAGGATGCATTGTATACCTAGATTTATGAGCTTCTTCTAATATTTTATCTCTTAAATTTCCTTGTCTAGGTACCCAAATCCTTTTCTTATGGAATCTCCAAATTCCATTAGTCCCTTGCTCTAATTCCCTTATCCGTCCTTTCATTCCTTCAGCATCATCTTGAATTGATGCCTTTTGAATGTCTTTCAATTGTTCCATTAAATCCATTTGTAGATTTAATCTAAGAGCACGAATGCGTCTTTGTTTCTCATGGTACTTACGACTTAAGGCATCTGCGACTACATTTGCTTTTCCCTCGTGATATAGAATATCACAGTCGTAGTCATTTAAAATTTCCATCCATCTTCTTTGCCTTATGTTCAATTCTTTTTGCCCAAATATGTACCTTAAACTCTTATGATCTGTATAGACAGTAAACTTACTTTCGTACAGATAATGTCTCCACATCTTAAGGGCAAAAATTATTGCTCCTAATTCTAGGTCATGAGTCGTATAATTCTCTCCGTGCTTTTTCAATTGTCTTGATGCATACGCAATTACCTTCTTGTGTTGCATTAGCACACAACCTAATCCTAGTTTGGAAGCATCACAGTAGACCTCAAAATCTTCGGTTCCTTCGGGTAAGGCAAGAATTGGGGCATTTGTTAATCTTTGCTTTAAAATTCTAAAGGCCTCTTCTTGCTTGGTTCGCCATTCAAACTTAACATTTTTACAAGTTAGCTTAGTTAATGGAACAGCTATCCTAGAAAAGTCTCTTATGAAGCGCCTATAATATCCAGCTAATCCTAAAAAACTTCTAACTTCAGTAGTGATTGCGGGACCTTCCAATTTGTGATGGCTTCTATTTTGGAGGGATCCACGTGAATGCCTTCGTGATTCACCAAGTGTTCCAAAAATTGTACCTCTTGTAGCTAGAATTCACATTTTGAAAATTTGGCGTACAGTTTCTCCTTTCTTAACAGGGTTAAGAGTGCATGCAGGTGTTCACAATGTTCGTCCTGGCTTTTGGAATAAATAAGTATATCGTCGATGAAGACAACTACAAATTTATCCAGATACGGCTTACAGATCCTATTCATCATGTCCATGAATGTTGCAGGAGCATTCGTTAATCCAAAGGGCATGACTGTAAACTCGTAGTGACCATACCTAGTCCTGAAAGCAGTTTTAGGTATGTCTTCTTCATGTACCTTCAACTGATGATATCCGGAGCACAAGTCTATCTTAGAGAAGTACCTAGCCCCCTGAAGTTGATCGAAAAGATCATCAATCCAAGGTAATGGATATCGATTCTTAATGGTAATCTTATTCAATTCCCTATAATCGATACACATCCACATCGAACCATCCTTCTTTTTCATGAACAACACAGGTGCTCCCCAAGGGGATGAACTGGGTTGTATGAATCATTTACTTAATAATTCGTCTAACTGCTTTTTTAGTTCTAACATTTCTATGGGTGCTAACCGATAAGGTGCCTTAGCTATTGGTGCAGTTCCAGGTATTAAATGAATTCTAAACTCTACTTCTCTATCGGGTGGTAATCCAGGTAGTTCTTCTGGGAATACATCAGGGTATTCGGATACTACTGGAATCTCTTTAAGTTCTTTGCCTTTAGTGTTAATGATCACCGAAATCATATACACTATTCCTTTCTTGCGTTCATAACTAGCAATTTTCATTACTGAAATGAACTTCATTGGTTTACGAGGCTTATTTCCTGTAATCAAAATTACTTCTCCTGCTGGCGTATGTATTTCTATGGAATTTTGATCACAGAGGATTCGAGCATGGTTGGCTACTAACCAAACCATTCCTAACACAACATTGAATCCTGCTAAATTCATAGGTAGAAGGTTTGCAGAAAATTTATGACCTGAGTGTTCTATTTTTCCTTCTTGGAGAACCTTATCTATATTAACAGAATTTCCTTCTGTCGTTTCTACCGTATAAACTTGTCTAAGTTTGGTTAATGGTAGGTTAAGAGCTTGGCAGAATAAAGTATTTATAAAACTTTGGTTTGCACCAGAGTCAAATAATACTTTTGCGTAAACGTCATGTACAAGAAACGTACCAGCTATCACATCAGGAATCAGATCTGCTTCTTGCGTCGTCAGCTGAAAGGCTCTTGCATTCTTCTTATTAGTTCCTTCGGCAGGTTTGGAATTGTTGTCAACTGGCTTAACCAATTTTGGGCAATCGGGCTTGAAATGCCATGTTTCTCCGCAATTGTAGCAGATCATGGATTTCTTCCTGCATTCCTCTTCTCGGTATCTCAGGATTTTGCAGAAATTCAGTACCCCTTACATTTCCCAAAATGCTTTCTTTTACAATTACTGCAAAATGGAACGGTGGAGGATTGCCCGGTTCCCTTTTTCTTGAAGTTACTACTATTATTACCCCCACGAAAACCTTGGGTAATCTTTTGAGCCAATTCATTTTTCCTGTTTTCTTCTCTTGTGCGCACCAGTCCGTCAGTCAAGGTGTTGGCCAATTCGACCGTATCGTCAATCGTTCGGGGTCTCGCAGCTTTGACTATATCACGAATCTCGCTAATTAGTCCCCAAATGTAGCGAGAGATGAGCACCGGTTCTGGCGAAGCCAGAGTTGGTACAATTCTAGCATACTCGAAAAATTTCGAAGTATACCCTCGACAGTCAATGTCCACTATCCGGTGGTTCAGGAAATTATTTGTCATTTGTTCCTTTTCATAGAAGGGACAAAAATTTCTTTCTACTAATTCCTTAAATTCCTCCTAACTCATGGTATAAGCCACGTCACTTCCCTTAGCTTGCAGCACCGTGTTCCACCCATACATCACCCTGTCTTCCTCTGCGCATTTACTTATTTTGATTACCGCTTTGGTCTTTTCTAACCAACGCAGTGCGGCATTCGCCCCTTCATTGCCTGTAAATTCTACTGGCTTACAGGCAAGAAATTCTTTGTAGGTGCAACCCATCGTTGCCACTTTCATTTTCTTAAGTAATGGGGCTTAAACCACATTGTTATTATTGCCGCTCCCATTCACAATGTTACTGAAATTATCGTCACGGGTGCGTTTGCTATGGTTGGCTTGGGAAGGTTCAACGGGATTCTTAACAGCAGCGACTATTGCTGGGATAGCGTTGGCTATTCCCTGAGCAACGATATTTTCTATATCTTGTCTATTGAGAAAATGGTCTTCATTATTGGGTTCAGAGTGGTTAACTTCATTTGCCAAATTAACTTCATTTGCCGGTTGGTTTCTGCGTTTTCCATCTGAATAATTAACTATATATATAAGTGACCGCAAAAATGAGAACCACCTCGAGTTGTAAGAACCGTGAGAACTTTTTGATCTGGGGCGAGGTGGACCATTTTTTTCATAAATGTAGATGCGTGTATTATAAACACATTTGTAAAAAAATTCAAAAAAAAATTCGTGTGTGTAGTTTTGAGCACCACAAGTTTGTGTTTACGGGTACCGTAAATTTTCCGGTAAGATTTATGGTACCCGTAAACACAAACTTGTGGTGCTCAAAACTACACACACGATTTTTTTTTTTTTTGAATTTTTTTACAAATGTGTTTATAATACACGCATCTACGTTTATGAAAAAAAAAATTGGTCCGCCTCGCCCCGTACGGTGTAGTTCTCACCGTTCTTACAACTCGAGGTGGTTCTCATTTTAGCGGTCCCCTATATATATATATATATATATATTATGGTCATAAAATGGATAGCAACTAAACACGATAGGGAAATTACAAACACAATCAAGTTAACACAAATGGCCAAAATCGTCGACATTGCGACATTTATATTTTATATATTATCTATGCATCCTTAGAAGCCAGATATTTTACAGAGGTTTTATTTTAGTATTATTATACAATATTTTATTATTATATATATAATTTTCACATTTTATTATTATACAAACTGTCTAACTATTATTATCCGGCTTTTCAAAAACGACGCTCCCGCTCGTCGTACTTCCATGTGATGTTTTCCCCCCACTTCTCGAATCCGATTTCCCGCATCCACCAGTTCCTCGCCGTAGCGGCGTAATTCAGCAACGTTCTCCGGGTTCATTGTTGGAAAAGGAGGAGGTTCAGGTTCAAATTAGGGAAACTACACATTTGGGTTATTCATAAAATTCTGAAAGTGTCAGTCACTAGTCCACCATTCTTCCAACTACCCTGAAAAAGGTTGAGGGTTGACAATTGGGTCTGGAATAGCGGGTTCCAAATTGACAGGTAGTTCTGATTGAGGTCACAGTTCACCAGTTTTCTATCGAGTTCTTCCCAAGGTGGCAATTTCTGGGCTTGACCAGAGCTCTCCCCGACTTCTTTTCCCTTTCCTTTTGGATCCTCCGTCTTTTTCACCCTTTGGGCAGCGGGCTTCTTCTTTCGTCCTCGTTTCCAGTCCAGAAGCCTTCTCCTCTTTTTAGGTTTGGGTTTCTCCTGTGACTGGGCCTGAAATACTAGTGGCTCCTCGGTGTCAGCCTGATAACTGGACTGGGCTCCTGTTGTATCCACATCAGTAGTATGGATTGTGAAATTTCGGAGGGCTTCCAATAGTTCATTCATGATGTGTAGGCACACATGAAGAAACACAAAAATCCAAATTAAATTTTATTTATTGTAAATTTAATTTTCACAGAATCATAAAATGGTAACTTGAATAATTAAGTATTCAAAATACTAAATTGGCTTAAATCAGTGGCTCTGATACCACCTTTTCTGTCACGGCCCCCGACCCAGTTACCCGGTCTGGAAGCCGCGGGACAGAAACCCGTGGTATTTGTATTTATTTGGCAGCTGAAATTTTTAACAGGATCGTTTAAACTGAAAACACCCAATTATTTTATTCCAAGTTTCGGGACAAACCCCGTGATTTATAATAAAGGAATTTTTCTAGAAAATTCCCTGATTACAAAAAACATGTTTATTTATTTACTGAGCCACTTTATTCAAGCTGGAGTGCTACGCGGGACTTTTCATTGATCATAGTAAATCACCTGAAACATGTTTAAAAAAAATTTATCAGCGGGGAAATACTGGCGAGTCGTTTAATTTGTACAAAATGACACATTTTTATAATTTACAGTATTAAGAGTGATTACAATTGTCCCTATCTTATAATTATCTGGTCCAGTTGTCACTCGACCGAATCTGTGATTGTGGTCATATCACTATTGGGTCCGTTCACCCAAAAGTGACGTGTATCACTATGTAGGTCCGTTCACCTAAAAGTGATAAAACAGCAGTAATGTGCACAATACCCCACTTACTGCCAGTAACTTAAGATAACAAAGACTTAATCACTGCAAAATATAACTTGGAAAAATAACTTTGAGGTTTCGTAAAATAGTTTGATATAAAGAGAATGACTCACATTGCAAGTTTAAACTGACAGAGTCCGCCCACTGATTAAGCCTGGTAACCTAGTTAAATAATGCAAACGAAACTAGGTTAGTAACTTAATACAATATTTACGATAATTTCACGAAATCAAAACCCTCACGACGAATGACAAAGTATAGCCCGAATTCAGGCAGCACTTAAACATCCATCGGATCGGTTTCAATCGATCATACATTGTATCATAGTAGTGATCGAGTTATTACCCTGTTATTGTAGCAGTGTTTCACTACTTTAACTTGTGATTTCGAACAGAAAGAAAGCACTTTTTATGAAAATTTTCGAGCACAGAGACTGCCCATGCAACGTCCAATTTATAGCTGAAATCTAGGTCTCTCGCGGCCCGCGTAAACCTGAAGGGGAGTCCTTCACGGCCTGGGAGGGCCACCCTAGCTACGGCTAGGGCTGCCGTGTCACCCCCTAGGTCTGCCACGTGTGCAACACGTGGCCTTGATCGTTATTCGGAGATTTGCAGGGCTGTCGCGCCTCGCGTAAACCCACCTTAAATCTTTCGCAGCCCGCGACCAACTAATAAAATATGATTTTATTTATTTTTCATATAAATTAGGGTTTTAGGGATTCTGGTTTTCACTTACAAGGTGTTTTAGGACATTTTTTTGTGCCGGTTCTTACAGAACGTGTTGGACTTCATATACCCATGGTATTAAGAATATAGTTTCCGTTACTGCAAAAATGTACCGCCGCTCTACGGCAACTAGTGTATGGGAATTCATTAGACGCGATGGATGCATATCTACAAATGTCCGAGAAAATTGCGCGCGATTCACTTCATTTTTTTGTCAAGGTATATACATCTTTACATAAATTATATTTTTAAAATTTTAAGTTTAAATTTAACAACACATGTATAAATTGTATATCTTTACATAAAGATCATATCCATTTACTTAGGAAGGTATTTGCGTAAGCTAACATTGTTTGATATCCAATGCATATACGAGTTTCACGGTGAAAAATATGGTTTTCCTGGAATGCTCGGTAGCCTCGACTGTATGCATGTTGGATGGGCTATGTGTCATAATGCTTGGCGAGGTCAGTTCCACCGAGGTGATCACTCCAGCCCGACAATTATACTAGTAGCGGTGGCCTCGCATGATATTTGGTTTTGGCATGCGTTTTTTTTTTTTTTTTTTTTTTTGAGTTGTTGATTCAAATAACGACCTAAATGTTATCGATCAATCCCCAACATTCGACGACATTATCGATGGGATTGATCCAACACAATCATTTTATGACATTTCAAGTACGGCTACTACCTGGTTGACGGTATTTACAATGAGTGGTCGACACTTGTTCAATCGTTTTCGTCTACAATTAAGTACAAACGAAAGTACTTTACAAAGAGGCAAGAATCGGCAAGAAAAGATACTAAAAGAGCGTTTGAAGTTCTAAAGAAAAGATTTCATTTGATTGCCAACCCAATACGGTTTATGACACGAGAGAAAATAATGGACGTCGTCTACACTTGTCTAATTCTACATAACATGATTCTGTAGGACCAAGGTATGACTATTTTTCAAAACTACCAAGGTGGTGCCCACGTGGTGAATCAACAATCACCGATGAACAAAAACTCCAAAATATCAAGAACCATGAGACACACTGAAACTTTCGTCATGAGTTCGTCGAGCATTTGTGGGCTAGACGACCCGATGATCTTATATTAGACTAGGATTGTTTGTTGGTTGTACTCTTTTTAATTTAATATGATATTTTATAAAAAATAGTTTTCTATTAATATTAGTTTACAAATTTAAAAAGAAAAAAACATAAGAAATGAAAACTCGCTCAAGCCACTACTCACCTAGACCACAACAGAGTCAGATGGCTTTAGCAGTGTCTTTATCTGATGCCTAGTCAGCGTCTAGTCACCGCCAGGTAAAGCAATACTACAGGATAAATTCGGGTGCTCACTTCGACCACAACGGGTAGTCTAACTTAATGTCCGAATTTTAGTTTTGTTGGGTTGGGTTGGGTTGGGTTGGGTTGGATTGATCGAGTCTTATAAACAATATATTGAAACCGATAAACCTAAAAACTACAATGATGTAATCGTAACCATAAAACGATAATACGCCATTCAATAATTATTTAAAAAGCATAAATGCAATTCTATATACATATACATATTAATTCATAAGATGATAAGGAGTAGTAATTTTGTGTTTTTTTTTTCTTTTCTTTTTTTTTCATTTTCATAGTAATTTTATATAATTCATAGCAAAAATAAGCAATTTTACTTTTGTCTTTTGTGTTTTTTTCTTTCTTCTCTTTTGTTTGCGTGTTTTTTTTTCTTTCTTTTTTTTTCATTTTCATAGTAATTTTATATACAAATTAATTCATAGCAAAAATAAGCAATTTTACTTTTGTCTTTTGTGTTTTTTTTCTTTCTTCTCATTTTTTTGCATTTCTTTTTTCCTCTTTATAGTAAATTTCATGATTTTCAATTTTTGTAACAAACTTTGTTTTTTTATAACTTGTCACAAAGCTTAAATGAATTTAGTTTTTTTATTAGTTTTTGTTTTACTTTTTTATTGGATTTGGTAGTCGTTCGCTTGATACTTGGCTTGTTGTTTGGTGGTCACATTTAGCCCCTAGGGTTTTTAACGCCTTGACTTTCTAATACGTGTCGGTGTAAATTCGATTTTGTCTATGTTTTACGTCACATAAGTCACTTGGTTCTAGAAAATCATGTTTTTATTTTACGTTTTTCGTCGTCGTTTGGGCTGCACGCCCCATGCCCCACAACAACACGATTTTACGCCCCAACACCGTAGCACGTGGGGTTGAAACTAGTGCGTATTAAAATTTTGCAAAAGAATAAATAACCATATATAATCTATATGATATAATAAATGAGATGCATTTGGGACACGCAGCATGTTGTGGTGGAGCCTCAAGCTTATTTTGGGAGGGAATGAATTTGAGGCCATATGGGGGCGGGATCCGAATTGCATTCGGGTCGGATTTATGATTTAGTTCAGTCAAATTCACTTAATCGGATATACTATAAATTAAAACATATCAATTATTGATATCATAATCTCATTCCATATCTAAAGATCTCTTCTTTCTCTCTCTCTCACCCAACTTCTTCTTCTGATTCTTTTCTTTGTGTATGTCATCGTTTTGATCATGTATATTATTAGTTTTTAAAAACATTGATTCAAATCATGTTAACAATATTCTTCTTTTACTGTCTTTCAGATCCGATCGAAAAAATTAAGATATGTGATATATTTGTGTTGATTATGTATTGATTCTTTGTTAATTGAAGTTGTTAATGTTTAATTGTATATTTCGTTTTTGTTATTTAAATCAACACCGACGTGTTCGGCATCATCTTCTTCATTATGCGGACAAAATCATAGGTATGTTGTTTGTGTGTTATGTTTGGTTATTCAACAATAATTGTACTTACTAATGTTTTTGTTTTTGATCTTTTATGCTGAAACCCTAAATCTAAACTATCAATCGAACAACCGAATCGTCAAACCACTTAACATGTTAGTTGAATGTTGTTACGGTTTTTTTATTTTAATAAGTTTAAACGTGTTTTTAAGGTTTTAGCTCTATTGTTTTTCCGAAGAAAAAAACTATAGATTTTATGCGGTTTAAGTTGTTAGTACATGTTTGTCCTCGATATTTATGGCTCACTTAATTGCAAGTGGCCACGACCTAAACACGGGGTGTATGCATACACCTGATAGATGCTAATGCTATGATAAAATATTTGTCTTACCCAATATGAGGATTAAAGTGGTGTGTCGGTTAATAATGTATCGGAGTTTAGTTCTGGGCACCATATGTATTGACAATCATGTAATACTGGTAACAAGAGATATAATTTGTTCCAAGTTATTTATGAAAATGATATACTAAATAGTATATAAAATGATTTTGAAAAGATTTTCAAAATGTGTCGGTTAATTGTATTTACCAGCGAAAGCTGACGTATTTTCAAAAGACTAACGCAGGTTAGCCAGTACGGAATAGTGTTGGTGCATACGTCTGTCGACTTCATCTTGTATCGAGTCTAGTATTAGAATTGTTAGATCAGGGCGCGTAGTACGAGAAAATAGGAGGTTTTAGGGTGTATTAAAGGTAATTTTGCTTGAAGGAGGCTAATTCCGCTTGAGTGTGTCATGGGTAATTCCAAACGGAATTAGATTCCGTTTGAAATCTAATTCCGCTTGGGACTATTTCAAACGGAATTACGAGCCTATAAAAACCCTCCAAACGAAATCATTTGTAACTTCTGTGATTTCGCTACCGAACTGCTGCCGACGCGTCGTTTGATCTGTAAAGCTGTGATATCAATAAAACAAGACGTTTAATAGTGAAACAAGCTGTTTTCCAAGTCTGTTTCTTAGTTTCCGCCTCTGAAACAAACAAGAACTCTTCTGATTGACTCGTTTGGGTCACAACTCGATCCTACAAGTGGTATCAGAGCTCAGGAGGAAGAGTTCTTACCAAAACAGCCGTTATTTCTGACTTCTACAACTTCTTTTTCAAAATTCACAAATTTTTACGGTCAAAATGGTCTGAATTTCACATATTAAGTGCGAAACTGTGTTTTAATGAATCCTTGAGAAAATTGGACCTTAATTCGGCTTAAAACTGATAAATATCGTAATTCCGTTTGAAAATCAGATCGAATTTGATGACATCAGCAACATTTCAAACGAGATTAGTCCTTAATTCCGCTTGAACTTGCTATTCCGCTTGAAAAGACCACCTTATTCCGCTTGAAATTACCTAATTCCGTTTCTGGGTGTAATTCCGTTTGAGGAGGTTCAAACGAAATTAGTGATTTCGTTTCAAGGCGTGATTTCGTTTGAAAGTGTGTTGTTTCAAACGAAATTAGTGATTTCGCTTCAGGGAGATTTCGTTTGAGTTTGTTATTCCGTTTGAACTTGTATTTTTGTGAAAAAATTTCCCGAAACATGGACGCGGATTTCTACAATGTGTTTGCTACACCGATTACACCTGTTACAGCTGCTGAAACTGTGTTCAATGAGAATGAGACAGGAACTTATCAGAAACCACGAAAGCTCATGTACATTGAAGATTTTCAAGGATGGAAAAATCGCTTTGAAAACTGGGTGCAAGCTTATAAATTTGACGCATGGTGTTCATTGTTGAAAGATTATGAGAAACCAAATAATGAACGTGGGATTGAAAAAGCTATTGTTGACTATTCAGAGAGTGACAAATTGAAATTTACAAGTGAGAAAATGATGATCAGTATTCTTCAACAAGCGATTAAAGAAGATATCTTTGTTTTGCTCCAACATAATGGTACGGCTAGATCAATTTGGGAAGCATTGATTCAGAAATTCAAAGGAAGCACAGATACGATCAAAAACAAAAAGGCGTTATTGAAGAAATCGTTTGATATGTTTTCAGCTTTCGACCATGAAACAACAAAACAGACTATTGATAGATATTGTCATCTGGTATTGGAAATGAGAAGATTGGACATTGAGAAAAAAAGATGATGAGTGGGTAGATAAACTAGCTGAAGCGCTACCACAGCATAAATGGGGAACTTATTTGATGATTGTAAAACACATGAGAAAATCGGAAAGTATAAATTTGGCACAATTCATTCAGAAAATTGAAGAGCAGGAATTGGATATTCAGAAAACTGCTATCATGACAAATCCAAATGCTCAACAAGATGTCAGTTTGTATTACAGAGGGAACAAGTTAGTGGCTACCCCCAGCCCTAGCCCAAGGATCCCAAACTGGTTTTAGTGCTAACAGTTCGTCTGGAACAAAAGGTAGTAATGTGACACATAGCAGTGGATCTTCATCTGGATATTCAAGCCTTGATCCAAATCATACAACATCAAGTCCTCAAAGATAGAACTCAACAAATCTTCAATGCAATATTACTTTGAATATTCAGAATGGTCAAAATCTATCTCCAGAAATAGCCAAGCAACACATGGCATCACTCGTTGCTATGTTGGAATCTTATGAAAGTTTGATTGCTAGAAAGATTGAAAATCTGATGCTTACAAAAAAAGATTATGACCAAATAGATGCAGAGGAACTTGAGTTGATGGATGTGAAGTGGTGTTTGGCTAGTGCTTGTAGGAGGGCAGAAAAGTTTCAACAAATTACTGGTAGAGATGAGTTTTGAGGAATGGCTACTTCTCCGTTGGGTTTTGACAAATCAAAGGTTACTTGTTTCCGGTGTAAAGGAAAAGGGTCATTTTAAGAGAGAATGTACAAAAAAAGAAGTAACCGGGAATCAAGAAAAGAACAATTATTATCAAAAGTCAATTTTTCATCAAATTGATCAACAATCTCAACAAAAGGATTCAAAAACTGCTCATGGTAAAATGATCGAAGATGCAAATAAGAAAGCTTATTTTGGTATCATTGATCAAGATGATGAATTTGTTGCTGAAGGTTTCCACTGGGATAAATACATTCCACCAGGTTTAGGTCTTGTTGCTAGAATTCTGGGTGAAGATGAGGTTAATCAGAAAAGAATCCCGATTTTTCCAGATCTTGGAAGTGATATTGATAATGATGATGAAGAAGAATATCTTAATAAAGCTAGAAAAGGCATAGATTCTGACAGCTTTAATTTCTTTTTTGCAGATAAAATGGAGATGCTGAATCAGAAGAAGATTGCCAGATTAAGGAGAGAGCTGGAAGCAGCAAGAATCCTTGCTGATGAAAAAGCAAAGACAGAAGATGGAGAAGTAAATGCTGAGGCAGTAACTGAGAAAGTAGTTGACAAAATTGTTGAAGTTGAGAAAGTGGTAGAAAAAATAGTTGAAGTCGAAAAAATAGTTGAAGTGGAGAAACTTGTCGAAGTAGAGAAAATTGTTGAAATAGAAAAAATTGTTGAAGTTGAGAAACTCGTTGAGGTTGAAAAGACTGTCGAGGTTGAAAAGATAAGTGAAAAAATGGTTGAAGTTGAAAAACCATGTTTGAAGTGTTTAGAATCTTGCAAAGCTTGTGAGGAGAAAGATAAGAAGATTGTTGATTTAGAGAAGTTGAAAGAAGATTTACTGTCTGATGTGAAGTATGTGAAGGAGTCATACGATGTTCTGAACAAAATAGTTGATAGTCTAAAAAGAACGAATTCAGAAATTGAAAATGCAATGACAAAAATGAGCTCAACACTAATGATGAAACAGAAGATCATCAATGAGTATATTAAAGATTGTGCTAAACTGAAGCAGGAGTTGGAACTTGAGAAGATTGAGAGTGAAAGGATTAAACGATTGTTGTTGAGTTATACAACATGTGATTATTTGATTGATCGTGTTTATCCTACTGTTACAGGTCTTGAAGCGTTTAAAGATAAAGTGACGGAAGACACAGATGCTGGTAAAACACAAAGTGTCAAGTATAACAAGTGTCCGCCTCCAATCTATGAGAGTTATTCCCCCAGGAATCCTAACGAGGAGTGCCTAATGTAACACCTGTGCCTCCACGGCCATCGAACAAATACCGAACCAATGAAATATTGTATTTCATACTTTGGATTTGTATTAATATGTGTATCATTTGCACATATCGATTCTTATTCGATTTCAAACTCTAAATCGCTTTCTGGAAGGTTATACGCGCACCAATGCGTAAATATAACCAGTTTAATGCAACAAACACTCCGGAATAGTGAAATAGGCTTAACATACCTTAAATAACCTTTACATAACTTAAATATAAGTTTTGGAAGGTTTGGTGTGGTGAAAGCAAAGTTAAATCGCTTACAGGGACTAAAGTTGACAAACTGCGAAAGTATGCCAATTTGAACTGTAACAGACCTTCCGGATCATGACCATAAGTTAAACATACCATAAATATCCTTTACATAGCTTAGAAATAGGCTTTGAGGTGTTCGGTATGCTAAAATAAACTTTTGTGTCATTCAGGGACTAAAAGCGTCAAAAAGTGCACAAGTTTGCATTTTTACGCGTAACTTACGTTCTGAATACATCCGGACTTCCAAAAATTTATGTAAGTATGACTATATTATGCTTTAGTGTTCGCCTTAAGAAAAATCCATTCGTCGCGTCATTTGGTTCGTTTTTCGCGCTTATGCGCATTCCGTCGTAATTAAGCGAACATCGCGTTCGTACGGCCAAACGAACCGACATCTGAGATATTTTTGAGCACATTTTAAGTTCCCTATATTTTAACTTCATTTTAGAGCTTTGAAATGGGGTTAACGGGCCTTAAACGTGTCGAAAATGGCCTAAATACAGTTCAGGGACCAAAAGTGTAATTCTGCCGAAATAGTGCCTAGCGGTGCGCTACACTTTAAGCGTAGCGGTGCGCTAGGGGTCTGCTGACCAGATTCAGAGTTTCTAAACAGCAGGCTGCAGCTGTTTTAACCTCACCCACAAGTTCCTAATTGCTTAGTCATGAAGATAAGGATCACTTTTAGGCACCATAAGGTTCCGACAAGTGTACGGCCTTGATCGTTTCCCCTTTTCCAAGAAACGATCTCAACGGTTACCCGAATACTATAAATACCCCAACACCCCAATGCAAAACTTACAAGAATTCTGATTTTGAGAGCTCTAAGTTGAAACCATTGTTTCATACCTGAGTTCTTGAAGTCGGGATTAGCATTCGGGGACCCTGGGTTAGTATTCTTTCGTTCTTTTCCTTATTTTTATGCTTTTCGAGTCCGAAAGTCAAACTTTGTTTGACTTTCAGCGTTGACCAGTAATGGTCAATGCAAAGTTCGTTTGAACTTCGCAACGTGAGTGTAATCACGTTGGTCATAGTCCTTTGGGACTATGCCCACTGATTACCACGTTGTCTAGAGTCGTAGGGTAGGCGATCTGATAAATCGCCTATACCTTCGAACTCGACCCATTTGGTCGATCATTAGGATCCGACCAAATACATTAGGTGGCCATAGTAGGTAGGGAATAACCTTCCGAGGTTATACCCTATGGTCACTTCGTTTAAGTAGTTGTATGATAGGTAGTTTATATGCCTTAGGTAAATTACCAGAATACCCTTTTCATGTATAATTGGTAATTTAGCATATGTAACCTAAACTTTTGCCACATAACTGATTATGTAACATGTTTAGGCATATAACACTTGTCATAGGGCTAGTTAGGCGTTCCGAACGCGTTTTACGCGAACGACACGTTAAAGTAGCATAAGCTTCCTAAACGGGTCGTAATGGGTCGTAGCCACTTAGGTTAAGTTTCATTTAGTATGTAGGCTTTGTTAAACCATATCATATGAGTTCCTACACTCATTTGGTTTACAAACCCTAATACTACCCAATCTTCCGATTTAGGTCCGGTTAATTAACATAGTTACCTATATTAGGTGCCGTTTGATTTCCGTGATCTCTAGCATTGTTTGGTTGTTACTCAAGGACTACTGAGCAATCTCAAGTGAGTACATAGACCCCTCTTTTACTGTTTTCCAAACTGTTTTGGGGTGGAACACATGTGCCTACTTGTTACTTTCATGCTTTCCTGTTTTCACATCATATACCTGCTATGTTCGTTAGTACATTATAGTACATGATTTCATTACATTTTATGCTATGTATGTATATAGCGT
This sequence comes from Helianthus tuberosus, assembly GCA_030545235.1. NCBI lineage: Eukaryota > Viridiplantae > Streptophyta > Magnoliopsida > Asterales > Asteraceae > Helianthus > Helianthus tuberosus. The sequence continues at coordinate 58,218,216 of CM060384.1, read as the reverse complement.
GCATACTTAGTACATCGTTTTACATGACATTTTATGCTATGTATGTTCATTTAGTTCATACTTAGTACATTGTTTTACATCACATCACGTCACATGCTATGTATGTTCATTTGTTGCATACTTAGTACAGATTCATTTCATCACATGCTTACATTTTGGTATGACATTTGGTTTGTTAAATGGGACAATACATTCATTAACATTAGCTACGCCGTTCGTTAGTAGGTAGTGGTACCATAGGAATTGACAACTCCCGTTCCGGACATCCCAGGGAAAGGGGACAGTAAAGGAATGACCGAATTCGATGATATTTACTCAGATAGACCTTTAATTTGTTTAAGGGTTTATCACCTCAGTCGCAAGGCTTGGATGTATGCATTGGAACAACACCGCATAAATGTTCATTATCAGTACAGCATGCATTTACACAAGACATAATATTGATTTAAACACAGTTTTACTTCAATACTTTGCTTTTGTGCATATGGTTTAGTTGAGACATTTCGCTAGCCATACATGACATTTAGACATAGACATTTTAACATGATTGACCTTGATCATGCATTTACACAAGACATAATATTGATTTAAACACAGTTTTACTTCAATACTATGTTCTCGTGCATATGGTTTAGTTGACACATTTCGCTAGCCATACAGGACATTTTGACATAGACATTAGACATAGACATTTTAACATGATTGACATTGATCATGCATTTACACAAAACATAACGTTGATTTAAACACAGTTTTACTTCAATACTTTGTTTTTGTGCATTTCACCTATGGTTTAGTTGATGCGTTTTCACTAGCCATACATATCATTTAGGTTACACATTACATGATTTACATTGATCATGCATTTTGACATATTATTCAATACATTTGACAAATTCATTTATACATGGACAATTTACATTGTTGGTTTGGTTTGATTAAGTGATTAAGTAATGATGCGGGTGTAATATGATACAAGCATGGTGGATACGCCGCTGGTACTTCCTATATATAAGTGTTTGTATGGTATTACATGTCGTAGCATTATTTGAATCATTTCAGTTTGAGACATAGAACATTTTATGCAAATAACATATTTTTTTTCACAAGACATTGATTTACAAACAACTTAACTTATACAAACTCATTTTTACATGGTTATTCATTTAACCTTACATTATTTATACATATCATCTGATCTTATTGTTTTTCAAATGGTTTACAAAACAAAGCAAATAACAAGGTTCATGACTAAACATTTTCTCAAACATAAGTCATGAAACCTATTTTCACAAAACCTATGTATCTCACCGGCATTTTTATGCTGACGTACCATATTTTCACATGTGTTTTTCAGGAGATGTCGCATAAGATGATCAAGATACACATAGGCAGACTTGGGCTTTAGTGACAATAAAAGATGCAAGACTAGTTAATTATGTTGTATTTCCTTGTTTGTTAAGACATTGTAACACTTCTAATGAATAAAACGAAACTTTAATTTCCATGGTTGTGAAACATTAATTCTGTTGCAACACGCCCCGATGTTTCCGCCGCGATTTGTATGTTCTACGCGGTCGGGGTGTGACAGAAAAGATGGTATCAGAGCCAATGGTTATAGGGAATTAGGTTATTAGTAATGCTTTGACCTAGTCTATAACCTTCTTAGGACCCTAACGCGAGTTTACTTGCGTTTAGTCATAAAACAATACCGTCACCTATCCTTAGGCGACGACCACAACAAGAACATAAATTTCAAAACCGCTTTGAAAACTAATCATCTGTTCTAGGATGATTGATTACTAGGTTTTGAACCCTCAATTGTAAGGTTTTGAACTCTCTGTTATATGGTTTTGAATCCCTTTGAATTTTCAAAATCTCGTCAAGGTTTTGGGTTTTAAATAATGTGAACACGTGCAAACTGGAAGGGTGAATGCCTGTATTCTGGGTTTTCTGTCTAGGCAAGCACTTCGTATACATCTCATCAGACGCGAGACCAGTTGTGCTTACCTGGGAATTCTTGGGATGAGTGTTCACTTATAGGCGAGCATGTCTTCAGTGATACATTAACAAGACCTGTTTACCTTGATTAGTCACCGTCTCATTTGTTTGCCTTAGGTAACAAACAAATGATCGCAATTTTCATGCGTTATCATTCTGTTTTGATTGTCCAAAAACCTTTCACCTGTTTCTCCCTATGCCTTTCTTTTCCTTCAAGAATGTCTCTTCATCATGATGACGCCCAGATATCCAAGCAGACTGCCAAATTTACCCAACGAATAGGCGAAGTAGTCCTGAAGGCTGTTGAATTGGCTACTGGCATGTATCGTCTCCAGGATGAAGCCACACAAGGATCACCAAGACAGGCAGGACCTAGTCAGGTGACAGCACCATCAGCCAATAAACCAATCGAGGAATCAAAGACCATGGATGAACGATCCCCTAAGAAGTCAAAGAAGCGAAAGGCTTCTCAGAACTTCGCCATGGTCGCTCACAATGGTAAAGCCGTCCCCAACCAACCAGCTCAACCCCCTGCTAGGTGTATATGGCTTTTCCTATGATGCCTACATCAAGGAACTATGTACCTTACAAACTACTTTTGTGATTTCTCTCTTTCAAATGATCGCTCATGTTTCCCTCGAACATTCTAAGCACTCGTTTCATTCTAAGAAACGAAGTACATGAAATATAGTGAACCTATGAGTAATCATGCTTTTTGCACATCAGTACCTTTGAATCCTTGGTTAGATAACTAAGGGTATTTTCAAATCTCATACCCATTACGTTTTGATTTTTCAGCATACACAGTACCAGTATTTCAAAACAATCTTCATGATCTCAAAACATTTCATATAGTTTGAAAACAATTTTTCTAGATACATTGTCTATGTTATTTCAAAAACATTGGCCATGTTATCAAAACCAACCTTTCAAATTTCAAAATATTTCATATAGTCTGAAGACAATATTAACACAATACATTTTCTTATCAAGTGCATGATTTCGAAAAGCATCATTCATGTCTTTCAAAAACCTTATACATAATTTCAAAATTCATCTCGCATGATTTTAAAACATTTTTGTAAATATATCTATCTAATACACCTACTTTATGATTTCAAAAATATTATATATAAGGTTTCAAAAACGTTAAACACATTTTTCTTAAAAGAACCCCATGCATAGTTTTCAAAAATATTTTCCTCATACATTGACTTAACCTTCAAATTCTGCTTCATATGTCGCCTTGACATATCAAGCATCTCAACTTCATAAGCATTCTTACTTCATGTTTTGACATAAGCACATCCAGTGCAAGGTTTCAAAACATCTTCAACTTCTAAAATCCATAGGGGATCTTTTTATCTTCACAATTAGATCCTTGTGGATGATATCATTCAAATCAGAGTCCTTAATTGGATTCCTTATGTACCTCAATTCGAACATTTCGGTTCCTAATAATCGAAATCGAATTTTCTTTTTGAATCTTTCTATCTTTATAGTTAGATTCTTGATAACGTTTAAAGTACCAAATGAAATCCGTTGAATGGATTCCTAGTGTGCTTTAAATGCATGTACGCAAGTAACAAGACAAATTAACAAACAATCTTTGTGGTTATATGACTATGTGTTTATGCATCTTGAGTTTTCATTTAAGTATTTTGTGTTTTTATACTCTGGATAATTCGTTATCCAAATCCTCGCAGGATCTTTCATATCTTCATATGAGGGATTCGTAGCAGGATAGTCAAAAGGTACTATCTTAATTCCTTAATGGGCTTCTATGTAATAGTTAAGACCCTTGGATTTTATAGTACTACTCCATGATTCATAAGAGACCCTTTTTAGTGGTCTAGTCAAAAGATTGATTCGCAATCTGGTTAAAGAATGACATCTAGTGATGTAGCTAGACAGACTCCTTGATAGTCTATTTAGATCATTTAATGATTTAAGTAAAAGGACTCTATGGCGGTCTAGTCACACTCATCACAGGATTGTTCATTTGGTTTTCCCCTGCGCATTATAAAATAGACTGTGTGAACTGTGCAAGGAATTGTCTAATTATGGAGGCCTACATAATTATGAAATTTAGTGCATAGAAAACCAGTAAGGTTTATTATGTGTAAGAACCGATAGTGACAACAATAACAAAATGAGAACGATGTAATGGAGGTACGGTGGACGCACCAATGACGCTTCATATACTTGTATATAAGTATCCCTCTTACATTGCAATCATGATGTTATTAAAGGTTACTAGAAGTTCAGAACCCTAACCAATGTTGTTTGATCTTTTCAACTTCATGTTTTAAACTCTTACAAGTTTCCTCTAAATAAATTTCGGGACGAAATTTCCTAAAGTAGGGGAGACTGTAACACCTGTGCCTCCACGGCCATCGAACAAATACCGAACCAATGAAATATTGTATTTCATACTTTGGATTTGTATTAATATGTGTATCATTTGCACATATCGATTCTTATTCGATTTCAAACTCTAAATCGCTTTCTGGAAGGTTATACGCGCACCAATGCGTAAATATAACCAGTTTAATGCAACAAACACTCCGGAATAGTGAAATAGGCTTAACATACCTTAAATAACCTTTACATAACTTAAATATAAGTTTTGGAAGGTTTGGTGTGGTGAAAGCAAAGTTAAATCGCTTACAGGGACTAAAGTTGACAAACTGCGAAAGTATGCCAATTTGAACTGTAACAGACCTTCCGGATCATGACCATAAGTTAAACATACCATAAATATCCTTTACATAGCTTAGAAATAGGCTTTGAGGTGTTCGGTATGCTAAAATAAACTTTTGTGTCATTCAGGGACTAAAAGCGTCAAAAAGTGCACAAGTTTGCATTTTTACGCGTAACTTACGTTCTGAATACATCCGGACTTCCAAAAATTTATGTAAGTATGACTATATTATGCTTTAGTGTTCGCCTTAAGAAAAATCCATTCGTCGCGTCATTTGGTTCGTTTTTCGCGCTTATGCGCATTCCGTCGTAATTAAGCGAACATCGCGTTCGTACGGCCAAACGAACCGACATCTGAGATATTTTTGAGCACATTTTAAGTTCCCTATATTTTAACTTCATTTTAGAGCTTTGAAATGGGGTTAACGGGCCTTAAACGTGTCGAAAATGGCCTAAATACAGTTCAGGGACCAAAAGTGTAATTCTGCCGAAATAGTGCCTAGCGGTGCGCTACACTTTAAGCGTAGCGGTGCGCTAGGGGTCTGCTGACCAGATTCAGAGTTTCTAAACAGCAGGCTGCAGCTGTTTTAACCTCACCCACAAGTTCCTAATTGCTTAGTCATGAAGATAAGGATCACTTTTAGGCACCATAAGGTTCCGACAAGTGTACGGCCTTGATCGTTTCCCCTTTTCCAAGAAACGATCTCAACGGTTACCCGAATACTATAAATACCCCAACACCCCAATGCAAAACTTACAAGAATTCTGATTTTGAGAGCTCTAAGTTGAAACCATTGTTTCATACCTGAGTTCTTGAAGTCGGGATTAGCATTCGGGGACCCTGGGTTAGTATTCTTTCGTTCTTTTCCTTATTTTTACTGCTTTTCGAGTCCGAAAGTCAAACTTTGTTTGACTTTCAGCGTTGACCAGTAATGGTCAATGCAAAGTTCGTTTGAACTTCGCAACGTGAGTGTAATCACGTTGGTCATAGTCCTTTGGGACTATGCCCACTGATTACCACGTTGTCTAGAGTCGTAGGGTAGGCGATCTGATAAATCGCCTATACCTTCGAACTCGACCCATTTGGTCGATCATTAGGATCCGACCAAATACATTAGGTGGCCATAGTAGGTAGGGAATAACCTTCCGAGGTTATACCCTATGGTCACTTCGTTTAAGTAGTTGTATGATAGGTAGTTTATATGCCTTAGGTAAATTACCAGAATACCCTTTTCATGTATAATTGGTAATTTAGCATATGTAACCTAAACTTTTGCCACATAACTGATTATGTAACATGTTTAGGCATATAACACTTGTCATAGGGCTAGTTAGGCGTTCCGAACGCGTTTTACGCGAACGACACGTTAAAGTAGCATAAGCTTCCTAAACGGGTCGTAATGGGTCGTAGCCACTTAGGTTAAGTTTCATTTAGTATGTAGGCTTTGTTAAACCATATCATATGAGTTCCTACACTCATTTGGTTTACAAACCCTAATACTACCCAATCTTCCGATTTAGGTCCGGTTAATTAACATAGTTACCTATATTAGGTGCCGTTTGATTTCCGTGATCTCTAGCATTGTTTGGTTGTTACTCAAGGACTACTGAGCAATCTCAAGTGAGTACATAGACCCCTCTTTTACTGTTTTCCAAACTGTTTTGGGGTGGAACACATGTGCCTACTTGTTACTTTCATGCTTTCCTGTTTTCACATCATATACCTGCTATGTTCGTTAGTACATTATAGTACATGATTTCATTACATTTTATGCTATGTATGTATATAGCGTGCATACTTAGTACATCGTTTTACATGACATTTTATGCTATGTATGTTCATTTAGTTCATACTTAGTACATTGTTTTACATCACATCACGTCACATGCTATGTATGTTCATTTGTTGCATACTTAGTACAGATTCATTTCATCACATGCTTACATTTTGGTATGACATTTGGTTTGTTAAATGGGACAATACATTCATTAACATTAGCTACGCCGTTCGTTAGTAGGTAGTGGTACCATAGGAATTGACAACTCCCGTTCCGGACATCCCAGGGAAAGGGGACAGTAAAGGAATGACCGAATTCGATGATATTTACTCAGATAGACCTTTAATTTGTTTAAGGGTTTATCACCTCAGTCGCAAGGCTTGGATGTATGCATTGGAACAACACCGCATAAATGTTCATTATCAGTACAGCATGCATTTACACAAGACATAATATTGATTTAAACACAGTTTTACTTCAATACTTTGCTTTTGTGCATATGGTTTAGTTGAGACATTTCGCTAGCCATACATGACATTTAGACATAGACATTTTAACATGATTGACCTTGATCATGCATTTACACAAGACATAATATTGATTTAAACACAGTTTTACTTCAATACTATGTTCTCGTGCATATGGTTTAGTTGACACATTTCGCTAGCCATACAGGACATTTTGACATAGACATTAGACATAGACATTTTAACATGATTGACATTGATCATGCATTTACACAAAACATAACGTTGATTTAAACACAGTTTTACTTCAATACTTTGTTTTTGTGCATTTCACCTATGGTTTAGTTGATGCGTTTTCACTAGCCATACATATCATTTAGGTTACACATTACATGATTTACATTGATCATGCATTTTGACATATTATTCAATACATTTGACAAATTCATTTATACATGGACAATTTACATTGTTGGTTTGGTTTGATTAAGTGATTAAGTAATGATGCGGGTGTAATATGATACAAGCATGGTGGATACGCCGCTGGTACTTCCTATATATAAGTGTTTGTATGGTATTACATGTCGTAGCATTATTTGAATCATTTCAGTTTGAGACATAGAACATTTTATGCAAATAACATATTTTTTTCACAAGACATTGATTTACAAACAACTTAACTTATACAAACTCATTTTTACATGGTTATTCATTTAACCTTACATTATTTATACATATCATCTGATCTTATTGTTTTTCAAATGGTTTACAAAACAAAGCAAATAACAAGGTTCATGACTAAACATTTTCTCAAACATAAGTCATGAAACCTATTTTCACAAAACCTATGTATCTCACCGGCATTTTTATGCTGACGTACCATATTTTCACATGTGTTTTTCAGGAGATGTCGCATAAGATGATCAAGATACACATAGGCAGACTTGGGCTTTAGTGACAATAAAAGATGCAAGACTAGTTAATTATGTTGTATTTCCTTGTTTGTTAAGACATTGTAACACTTCTAATGAATAAAACGAAACTTTAATTTCCATGGTTGTGAAACATTAATTCTGTTGCAACACGCCCCGATGTTTCCGCCGCGATTTGTATGTTCTACGCGGTCGGGGTGTGACACCTAAAAAAGGCAGTCAACATCAAGTTAAAGTCTGAAATCATTGATGAATTACCAGACAATATTGATGTCACATTCACAACGTCTGACACTGATCATGAGTCTGAGTTATTAAAGAAAGTGGTCGATCAGGTGTTAGATATGGATGAAGAGTCAAAACCGGAGTCTAAGTCTGAAAGTCCGAGTTCACCGGTTAAAAGTTTTTACAATAAAGAATTCATGTTATCAAAATCTAATTTGAATGACGGATCAATCAAAGTAGCATATACGTTGAATGATTCAGACAAATTATATTCTGATGAGGAATTTCCAATAAGAAGTGTCAAACGGAAATGATCAAACAGGTTTTCAAATTAACAGAAATTAATATTTCTGAAATAAAAGATTTAAATCTTTCTGAAAAACCTAAAAAGTACACTTCAAGAGTTCAACAGAGATTGAACAAGAAAAAGGGTTACGGTTCTGGTTATGGTTATCGAAACAAAACCAAACCATAACGGTAATTTCAAAAAACAAGGTCTTGGTTTTAGTTCTTCGGAAAATTATAAAAATGAGAAAAATTATAAACCAAAAACAAAATTTGTTTCAGGAGGAAGTTCTGAAGATGAGCAAAAGAAACCATTCTGGAAACAATCAAATCAAGAGTTTCTTGCTGAAGTAAAGAAGAATGTAAAGAAGTTTGCTCCAAGAGTTGACAGAAGAACCTGTTTCAAGTGTCAAAAAGCTGGACACATTGCTTGGAACTGCCAAGAGTCCACTTATTCAAAACAGGGAGTGTCTTCTAACTTTGAAATGAGGAGAAATATGTTGACAAATCTGAACAATTAAAAGAAAAGTTTAATATGGTTGACAAATCAACTGTGGAAGTTGGTGAAACTTCAAAACGGTTTTACAAAAGACAAGTTGATTTGAATAAACAAAGATGGGTTGTAAAATCTGAAAGTAGTTCTGACAATGAATCTGATTCCATAAAATCAGAGGAGTCATCTGTTGAGAAGAAGAATGAGAATTCCGTTCCAAAGGTGAACGATGAAAATTTTCCAAAATTGTCAAAGGAAAATTTGAAGTTGAAGGTTGGTAAAACGGAGATTTCGGGGCAATTCTTTGCTGGTAACAAAGAATTTGATGCTGAAAAGGCCTTTAATGGAAAAGTTAAACATATTTTCGGGAAGATGGTTGATGGGAAGGTTAAAAGTGCACAAGAATTTTATAAATCAAAATACTGGTGGGATAGATGTGTACCAGAATCTCCCAAGGCTGGTCAGGCTTGGGGGAAAGTTTTTCCAAACTGAAAATCCTGACTTGCCAGAGCTCCCAGGTCGGTAAGAGTGGAGCAGGAATCGGCATCATTCTTGAAATGTTTGGTTGGTAAATCTACAGGTGATATCTTTATATTGTTATATTTTGATTTACAAGTAGTGTTGGTTGATAAGTGATCCTACAAGTGGTTGAAAAGGTTTTTACTTTCAAGTGGTAAATCAAGGACATTAAGTTGTACTTGTTTTTTACTACAAATGATTGAGAAACAATGTGATGAACCCCTAACTTACAAGTGATAAAATCAACGAAACTTATTTTCTGGAAAAACCATTTGATTAAAACAAACTTAAGTGTTTTGAAATCACAATGGGAAAATAGTTTGTTGTAAGGGGGAGTTCTGATTGTTTATGCCAAGTGGATGGCGATCTGAAGTGATTCGATATCAGTTGTCAATTTACTTGTATAGTTTGTTTTCAAATTTTCTTAAATGTGTTTACATTTTAGGGGGAGTAAAAATTTCAGAAAATCCAAAAACATTTGAAAATTTGAAAAAGCCAAAAACATGATAAAATGCAAAATGAGTTTTGTTGTCAAAAGGAGGAAATGATAGTACATCAGTGGACGATCACAGCATGCTAAAGAAATGGAAAGTCAAAAGTGATAAACGGTCTCACTGATGATGTGTCAGTAGGTTTTTGCACATTTAGTAGATTGTGACGAGATATAAACCTGAATACAAACTTGCTTATATCGTGGGTAACATCTCTCAGATATATGGGTAACCCCCGAAATCTTGTTTGAATGACCCCTCTTTCTGAGATACTAGGTCTTTATGCTTAGTGATATCTGGGGTATTATCACGGGACTTCTGATTTTGCGGAAGCAATGGCCTAGTCCCCGGAGAATACTTTACGCTTGATTGAAAAATAGCCTACCCTCAGCATAAAAAATGATGAAACATTGAAAAATGCTAAATCATGTGCTGTTGAAGAAAAGATCCTCTAAAGGGGACCCACCAAAAGTCGAAGCCGTCATCTCTCTGCTGAACGGAAGTTCTGACCTGAGCTCTCACGGCCCTCGCAATTTAACCCCTTACAGATATCATCTAGGTATACTCACCTGTAAGACTGAATATTGGGATCTGGATACGAGAGTATATTCTGAGGTGGGACACGCGAATAAGTTTAAGTATCTTAAGACATTAATCTCATATCTCGAAACAGTTGAACTTTGTGTAAAAATTTAAGTGGATCAGTATACTGACAATCTAAGTGAATCGTTTAGAACTTAAAATGTTAAAGCTTAACGGTGTTGGTGATTTGTCTCAAAAACTGATATGATCCTCTTACGCAAACTCACAAAAATATTGTATGTAAATATTTCTTTATTGCATTTCATTTCTGTTATTCTAAAATCCAAAAAGATTTTCGGAGTGTTTTAGCATAAAATTTTGAAAAATTCAAAAAGATTTTAGACAACTGATGTTGAAAAGCTGATTTTCAAAATTCCGAGTGCTGAACATGACGAACAGGTTTGGGAAAGTTTGTTTGAAGATGTTTGAAATGAAAATTGATATACATGCAAGTGGTTCATCAGAGATTAAAATGTTAAATCATTTTGTATGTTACTTGAAAATGATATGTTCAGGTTGTGTTTACAAGTGGTTAGCAGGGTTTCTAAATTCCTTATATCTTATCTTTTATAAAACTTATATTTTGGGTAGAGAATATGCAGGTGAACCAGGAATCGATCTTGAACCTGTAAACATTTGAGAAAGCCAGGTTGCGATTCTTGAACTTGTACATATAAGAGCAGAGTATGAGTCAGACTACGATCCCAGCACAAGTTGAGGGGGAGTCTGTTAGAGAGAGAGAGAGTATGAAGATGCAAGAGCTAGGAATTTGATCCTGAAGATGCCAGAGATTGATAGAGCATCATCCGAGGGGAGATTAGCTGAAGAAAGAATTAGAGTATGATAAGAGCCAGATAGAGATTCTAGAAGCCCAAAGACTGATAAAGACTGAAGACGTTGAAGACTTGACACTTAAGACTCGTCAACACCCGATGGGGAGTCTGTTGGTGCATACGTCTGTCGACTTCGTCTTGTATCGAGTCTAGTATTAGAATTGTTAGATCAGGGCGGGTAGTACGAGAAAATAGGAGGTTTTAGGGTGTATTAAAGGTAATTTCGCTTGAAGGAGGCTAATTCCGCTTGAGTGTGTCATGGGTAATTCCAAATGGAATTAGATTCCGTTTGAAATCTAATTCCGCTTGGGACTGTTTCAAACGAAATTACGAGCATATAAAAACCCTCCAAACGAAATCATTTGTAACTTCTACGATTCCGGTACCGAACTGCTGCCGACGCGTCGTTTGATCTGTAAAGCTGTGATATCAATAAAACAAGACGTTTAATAGTGAAACAAGTTGTTTTCCAAGTCTGTTTCTTAGTTTCCGCCTCTGAAACAGACAAGAACTCTTCTGATTGACTCGTTTGGGTCACAACTCGATCCTACAAATAGGTTGGAGCAGCTTAGTAATTGCATATTGGAAATTTCCAACTCCACGCAAAAAGCCTAGTAGTCTTTATGTAATCATTTTGTTATTTCGATCCGTCTATGGATCTCTTAGTACACTTTCGGTCTGTATATTATTTTGAACTTTCAGACATTTGTACTTCGTAATAATTATTTTATAAGTAAACTGCCAAAATGGTCCCTGAGGTTTGGTCACTTTTGCCAATTAGTCCAAAACTCAAACTTTTTGAATCTAGGGTGTGGTTTAAATTTTGTCGCCATTTTCATCCAAAAACAAAATCTGATCAGATTTTTCCGTTAACATCCAGCTTTTTTTTTCTTTTTCCTCCATTTTAATGAAGGGCAAAATTGTCAGATTTTTTTAACTTGTCATAATAAAAAGTTAAAAGACCATTTCGCCCTTCATTAAAAGAGAGAAAAAGATTAAAAAAAAAACTGGATGTTAACTGAAAAAAATGACCATATTTTGATTTTGAATGAAAATGACAACAAAATTGAAACCACAGGGACCCAAATTCAAAAGGTTTGAGTTTTGTACTAAAGTGACAAAATTGACCAAACCTCAAAGACCATTTTGGCTGTTTACTCTTATTTTATAATCCCAAGACTTCCGCTGTGCTAAATGTGAATATCTATATCAATCGTCATGCATAAATCCCAAGTTCGAGCCCACCTAGAAATCAGGGTGTGACAGTAAGGATGAAGATGAAGCCTAGCAATACCACCAGTCAAACAACTAAAGGTAGTGGCGTAGAAGACGATTTGAATCTTAGTGGTCCTTTGAAGAATTTGAAAAAAAACTATTTGTATATCTTATTAATATGATGTAATTCCTACTTACGTCTTATGTATGAGTTTGTTTTAAATCGTGTCAATTTATATTCACGTTTGTGTAGCTGATTTACATGTGTAAATAGTTTAGTGTCGCATATCTATGTATGTTCTACACGTGGGCAGCTGAATTACACATGTGTAAGTTGTGCTCTGTTACATATTTGTATCTATTTTACATATGTGTAGTGAATTACACAACTGTAAAGTGTTTAGTGTTACATATTTGTGTTTGTTTTACAAATGTGCAGTTAATTTACACATGTGTATTTGTTCACTATCACACATCTATGTATGTTTTACATAAATGTAATTTTCCATATTACACATATATACAATACTTTTAATATGCACATATGTAATATGACATTATAAAGGTAAAACAAATATACAAAGCTTATAAATTTCAAAGCCAAAATTTATGTAAATCTGAAAATTTCAAACATAAGAAAATAAATTGTCAAACAAGATACGAATCGGCATATTTCAAACACTGATGTAAATGGGCATTATTCAATGTTGTATCTTCTTAGAACCATTAGTGACTCATAATATTCAATGTTGTATCTTCGATCAAGTTCCCAAGCTTTCTGCAAAATAACTTTTCTTTGAATTTTTTTACACCAGGAAGAAGTATTCTTGCAACATATTCCTTTGTAATTGAATTTAATTGCCCCTGCCTTTTATCTTTAGAGTCTCTACAAACCAATACTTAATTTTCTGGTTTAACTCCCCTAGAACAGTTCCATACATCGCAACACAAAAACCTCACAATTTGTAGTATTATCCATTGTTGCTCGACTGACATTTTAACCTTAACTGGTGTTGTTGCTCTAACTTCTTTGTACTTAGGATGTTTAACACTTCGAAAGTAATAGAGAAACACGCGAATCTGAAACGAAACAAAAAAATGCAATAATGAGATAAGGTAATACTGGTTGTTCTTGACAATTGAGAATAAAACCAAGTCTAATGTCTTAATATTTTCTTTGATGTTCGTAACTTGTTTACATTGTCTTCGGGTTTTTAACTATCATGATTTACACTTGTGTAAACGTTCATATCTCTACTTTTTTTAACTACTATAATTTACACATGTGTAAACCTTCATATTTATGCTTATTTTTTCTAAGTATTATGATTTACACAAGTGTAAGCCATTATATATATGATTTACACATGTGTAAACCTTCATTGTTATGTTTATTTTTTTTTAAGTATTATGATTTACACACATGTAAACCTTCATTCTTATGCTTCCTTTTTTTAAAGTATTATGATTTACACATGTGTAAATATTCATAACCTTCATATTTATGCTTATTATTTTTCAAAGTATTATGATTTACACATGTATAAACCTTCATATTTATGCTAATTATTTTTTAAAGTATTATGATTTACATATGTGTAAACCTTCATATATACGATTTACACTTGTATAAACCGTCATAGATACGATTTACACATATGTAAACCTTCATATTTATGCTTATTTCTTTAAAGTATTGTGATTTACACATGTATAAACCTTCATGTATATGATTTACACATGTGTAAACCTTTATATATGTGATTTACGCATGTTAAACCTTCATATTTATGCTTTTTTTTTCAAGTATTATGATTTACACATATGTAAGCCTTCATATTTATTCCTATTTTTTTTAAATATTATGATTTACACTTTTGTAAAAACATATGGAAATCCCGAGACTGAAACGCGACACCAACACAATTCTTGAGTTAATCGCACCGTCTCACACACATTTTTATCAATAAACAAAATGTAACAATAACATATAGCTAAAGAACAATTCATCAATTTGTAAACCCAAAAGCTTAGTTGACCCATAACATAAGACACTATCTTTATACTCAAATCAACCTCACTCTTTTGTTGTGAAGCTTTGTTCAACAAGAAATTAAATTGCTTACCAAGTAAACTACTTTACCATTAATCACAATTCTTGTCGGTTTACGCCTACATGGCATTAATCATACTAGTCCTTTACAACTTTGATTCTTATGGTCCTGCTACCCCTTCCCAACTACATAAGATTAGAAATAAAAAGTTCTTCGGTAATAATTATACCACAACAGAGTTACAAAAGTATATTAGACCTAGCTAACTAATGCATTATATTGCATAATGACAACATACTACCACAATTTCCATAACAGTGTCTATTTTACACGTGTGTATCAATGAAACCCTAATTCCACCAATCCTCCATATACATAACCAAAATTCACATAATTGTCCAAATAAACCTAACAATTTCAGCCTCAATCCAGTCATAGGAACCCTAATTCCACCAATTCTCCTTCTACATAACTGGAAATCACATCAACGTCTAAACAAACCTAACTATTTCATACTTAACTAACATAAACCAAATAATCATACTTCAAACCATTAATCAGATCTAAATCTCAACAAACATCAGTACCTGAAGAAGATGAGCAAAAAGTGAATTGTTTCAGAGCTTGACTCTAGATTCTTCAAGTTAGTGAAATCACAATGTTCTAATCAGAATATTATCTCAATCGAATCCTAATTGGAAGATGATGATTCTTCGTATTCCTCTATTCTAATAAGTAATAAGAAGTTTGATTCTTCGTGATTTTGAAATGAAGGGTTTTCTTTGGGTTGATTTGGAGTGTTATGATTGAAGGGGAAGGAGGGAGGGGAATACCACCCCTAGAAGAAGGGAAGGGAAAGATGGTGTCAGGTGTCAGATGGAGGTGATGTGGCGTCAGGGATATTCGGGAAGCCCAAAAACACACCCCACGACCTTATAAGAATAAAACATGACCTTAAATTCTTCATATCACCTATGAGAAAGTTATTCCTTCTCTTGAAATATCAATCTCTTATTTCAATAACTTAGTATAATATTAGTTACATCCATGTAGATTCTTAACATGTTTCAAATATGCATATTGGGCTATCTTAAAACTTTAGTTAGTTAAGTTAGACTACACGGTGTGAAGGGACTTGAAGGGAAGGCGTGGAGCAATACGTGGCAACCACACCAGCATGGTGGCGTGGAGAAAAAAGCACGGGGTGGGAAAGTGGCATGGAAGAGAATAAAAAAAATTTTAAAAAAATAAACATCAAACAATCAAAACAAACCTAAACTACACCTACCAATCAAGAATCTCCACCTCACTCACACATTTGCCCTCACACCGGTGGAAATCCTCAAGCCCCACCCACAACGTCGCTCTTCACGCCATACGCGGGGTGGAATTCCCAGCGTGAAGGGGCTTCCACGCCCTTTTTCTACGCCCACACCGTGTGATCTTAGACTTGTTATCTAGAGAAAATCACACTTATGTCAACATCGGTCCTAGGGTTGTTCACGAGCCGAACCGAACCGAACCGATCGGACCTTTGCTCGTGCTCGGTTCGTTTACAAACCGATCCGAGCGTTTTTTCAACCGAGCCAAAGTCGAGCGAGCGTCTTTCGATCCGAGCATTTTCCGAATGAACGTCGAGCGAGTATCGAGCGTCGTAGAATAAACAAGGAAAGTGACGATAGGAGTGCTAGTTATTAGAATAAAGTGCAGTTTTCGTCACTGATGTTTCGTCCAATAGAACACAAGTAAAAAATTTAACAAATAACAAGGAATACAAAAACACTCAACTAGTTCTATCGAGATTAACTAAGCGGGAAGATAAATCGTCGACCGATTGAAACATACCCTTATTCTATCGGAAGTTTGAAATTGAATGAATCGATTGAAGCAAAACCCTAACGAGTTGGCGTCTTGGCGAGTGGCGATGGAGAAATCAAATAACGATGGCCAATGGGGGTTTTTGATTAGGGTCTTCCACTTCTGTATCAAATGGCAGGTTGAGACTTGAGTATTGTTCGACGCTTCACATTTAAGATTTGAAATTTTGACTCAATTACTCAAATGGACATTTAAGTATTGGATAATGAACTATTGGTATTGAATTTCAATTCTAATTACTTAAATGAGCTATATTTGAATCTTGGACCAAACATTGTTAGTGTTGGTCTCTGGTCATTTCATTAAAAATGATACACACACAAACACAAATATATATATGTGTGTGTATATATATATTAAAAAATAAATCGAGCCGAGCCGAGCCGAACTGAGCGGACCTTTACTCATGCTCGGTTCATTTACAAACCAAACCAAACCGATCCGAACCGAGCATTTTTTTTAATCAAGCTAAATTGAACGAGCAAATTCCAAACATTTTCCGAACGAGCGTCAGACAATTTGAACAGCCCTAATCGGTCCACAGTGTGACAATGACAATTCAGTAATATTTTATATTTTTAAATTTCCATGTTATTAATACTCTAATTAAATACTTCTGGTTACTTCAAATAGTCTTATTAGATAATAACTTGGTGTCTTGCCCACCAATGTCTCAAAATTACATTTTCTCGACCGATTTCACTTGTGACCGGAAGTGTAAGCTCCTCCCTTTTATATTTATCTCAATATTTAAATTTTACATTTTCTTTTATCAGAATTTTAATTTAATGTAATTAAATATTTTATAATGCTTTCTTATCACGTCTATGTAAACTATTTCGCATGATTACATGCTTTAGAATATCACATGACAACGTAAATAAAACCTATCTCTTCCAAATTTCCATCTTCACTTCCGTTTTGCTCATATGGTTTGATCACTTTAATGATTTTGTCCCAATTATTTAAAAACGGTCATTTTCCTTCTTAATGTTTCGATCTTGTCACCAATTTGTTCCCCAGCTCTGACTCCATCCATATTGTATGTTAACTAAAAGGGTATTTTTGTAATTTCAAGTTAACATACAAGATCCAAGTACCCTTATGTTATACATGAAATTACCAAAATACCCTTCCAGTTAACATACAATATGGATGGAGTTAGAGCCGGGGAGCAAACCGGCAACAAGATCGAAACATCAAGAAGGAAACTGGACGTTTTTAAATGATCGGGGCAAAACCGTTAAGGAGACCAAACCATAGAGAGCAAAATGGACACGACTACGTATCTACAATCACATAATGTATAGGGTCGTGTTTTATACATTCATTAAGAAATTACAATGTTCGTGAGAATATGGAAAATTATAAACATTTTTAAGAAGTTACAGTGTTCGTGAGAATATGGAAAATTATAAGAATTAAGAATACACTTCTTCCCTTATCTCAATTGAGACCTTGCTCAAACAACTGAAAATATGATTTAATTAAATTTGGCAAATAAGCTTGCCTTCTTGTACACAATTCAAAATTACCAAACAAGAAAAACATTTTCATTCTTGCAGCAAACTAGCAAATTTATGATAAAACAGCATACTTATTTTGTAGTAAATTCTAGCGTCCATCATCAAGACGAGTTGTCATATGTAGTACCAACATGTTGAATAACAAACCTGTAAATCTTTCCTTTCAGTCGGTCAACTGCGCCTGTCAACGCCTCGTCCTGCTTCGAGACCATGCGATCCAACCAATCGTTAACTCGTTTAAGCTGTGATAAAATCACCTTGATGGGACCCACTTCAGAGCTATTACCACTATTCTTCCCAAAAACTTGGAAACCAGCATCTAGTGACTCTTCAACAAACTTCAAGAACCATGTTTGCATCTCTTTTTGCAAACTCATTCCTAATTCATAACTCTCCTTCATTCCATTGCCTTTCATCCATGACCCGCTAAACGATGATTTACAGGTCGGAATTGTTAAATGGCTTTTGATGGTTTCGGGTAGAGATTGTTTTTGCGATTGTGAATGGGTGTTGTTCTTAACGGGTTGAGATGGGGACTTGATTCCTTGTTTTGATAGAAGGGAAACAACCTCGAGGTCGGTGGCTAGTGCAGCTTCTACCCAGAGGGCTAGGGACTTCGAATGGTCTGTGGGTGGTGCGGTTTCATGAACCATGGTGCGGTTGTGGGTGCTAGCGAGTGGTTCAGCTGTTGCAGTTGCTTTGACAGTGTCATTGTATACAGCCATAAAACTGTCAATTGTTGGTAAAGGGTTTCCAGCCTTTGATGTTGAGCAGAGATTTGAAAACATGCTGCAAATGGTTATAAGAATAGTGAGCATTGTGTAATATATTTGGCATTGTATTTTTAGGAAGTCGATTGAAAGGAAATGGGTCAAAAGTCACTCAAAGTGTAATTAATAGTGCATAAAACCTCCTAGATCATTTCATTGAAAATGATATATAAGTAAAGTACACAGATGGTCCCGTGGTTTATCAAGATTTTGGATTTGGTCCCTAACTTTTTAAAAGTACACGGATGGTCCCTGTGGTTTGATTTTGTAACGCATCTAGTCCCCGGCATTTTTCTAAAAGTACATGGACGGTCCCTGTGGTTTGCACTTTTTAACGCATTTAAACCACAAGGACCATCCGTGTACTTTTGGAAAGCTAGAGACCAAATCCAAAATTTTGGTAAACCAGAGGGACCATCTGTGTACTTGACTCATGATATATTATTATTAAAATAATTAAATTTTGGGTCAACCTAACTCGTTTCAATATGTATCAAAAAGTTGTCTGTTTTGACCGAAACCCATAGGGGACTAGTTGTAATTACACATTTAACTTCAGTTTGACTAGAAACTATCATCTACGCATTGAAGGATTAAAACAATTATTAGCATTTGTATGGTGTGATAATCATTTTCAGGGTTACCTCAAACTTCTGAGAATAGCTTCAGTAGCAAGGGCTTCTTGCAGCGCTTCAGCTGCAGCAACCGAAGCCAGATTTCTCCTTTGCATAGCATCCTACAAATCAATAAAAAATATGTTGATCACCGTGCTTCCAAAATCCAAAACTATAGTGACTTTTGGATTGAACATCTATTACAATGCCTGCGGCGGTATGTTTCTATACCTGTCCAAGCCTTGCTAGATTTAAAGAAACCGCATCCAGAGGCACACTGCCATCAGTCCATTTCTTTTCATGAAGTGTGATTCCAAGAGCTGTTGTAGTAGTCGTCCTATCGGGAATGGGAGGAGTGTCACACGCGCTTGGTTTTACTTTTCCTTCAATTGGAGAATCGTCTTGCTGTGAATGTGCATCACTTAAACGTCTAGAAAGCGCAGCCTACACATGAATACGCCACGATCAACACTTAAAAGTCAAAACGTCAAAATAGATATGATAAATTTGTTAGAATATAAACAAGATGGTTTATTAATTTTACCTAAGGTGTAAAATTCGGACACGACACGACCTAACACGAAATTCGCGGGTTTTGGTTTAGTCTAAATGGGTTCGGGTGAATTTTAGGTTGAACCCGTTAACCAGTTTAGCTAAATGGGTCAGGTTCGCGTCAACCCAATCGGGTTGACCCGTTTAACCCATCTATATTATATTTTATTTTGTTTACAATATGCTTTATGTCATAAATTCAATCGGGTGGGTGTTTTATACAATAATTATAACTTAAAAAGAGAATTTGACATTAAATTTTATATACATTTGTGTTTGTTGTAGTCAAATTTTAATTTTAATATATTATTTTGCGAAAAAAAAAATTAAAAATTTGGGTTGAACGGGTTGCATTCAGGTCAACCCACGAATAGTCGGGTCGTGTTCAGGTTCATATGTATGACACAATTTTCAGGTTCGGGTCGTGTTCGGGTCCGTCTAAAATTTTCGGGTTCGGGCCGGATTGAACCTGCAAACCCATGAACACGACCCGTTTAGCACTAATTTTACCTGAGTCTTCAAAATAGCTTGCAAGTCTGGCTTGCTTTTACTAACACTCTTCTTCTCTTTGGTTTCCGAAGCTCCATGTGTTTCATCCCAGTTTTTCCTACTTGTCTTTGAGGATGATCCAACTGACTTTGTAGACGACCCAGTTGACTTTATGGAAGACCCAACAAGTGCTTCTGAAACCTTCGAAATATCAGCAGCCAAAGTAGCCATCTTTTTCTTGTTACCAGAATCGGTTGACGGAGTAACTTTAACTCCACTAGACAACCTCCTTCCTGGTGACATTGACATCCTCCTTGAACTCGGGGATGCGTGTCTCCGCGCGTTGGGTGAAGGTTGTCGGTATCTTGAAGGTACTATGATGGCTGGCTCTCTTGCAGCCTTTCGGTTTTCTTCTTTGGCTGCAACCAGACTAGGAACGACACACTTTGAGGGCACCGGCGAAGACGATCTTTTAGCTTTTCCAGCTGGTGAAGGGTCCCTTTCAACCACGTTCTTTTTCCCAGCGGATAATGACCTCTGCTGTTTCATACATGGACTTGAAAACCTCTGAGGCGGCTTTTCTGAAGACTTTGTTGATTCATCAACATTGTTCACATTCTCTCTAGGTGCAAGTACTTGTCTGCTCCTACCCTGTTTAAACGAAGAATTAACACCCTTTATCAGATAGCAGCTCTTAACAAGTTTGGGGTTGCCTTTGATGCATTATGTACACTTTTAACAAACTGAAACAGCTATTTATTCATTTTTTGGCACAAAAACTTGTCTATCTGTGTATCTTGCACAAACTGAATTCGGCCTTTGTATCGAACTCGAGTCGAGTTTACGAATTTCGAACCGAACCTACCCAAATAACCTGAATTCAAATAATATATACTTTTTTTTATTTTTTAAAATTTATATCGAATTTATGCATGATTTTTTGAATAATTTTTATTTGTAATTCAGTTTATTCGAATAAACTTATTTGATTTGAGTAGTTTTTTCGAATCTCATTCGAATTCATTTCTTATTCAAATTTCAAATACATACAATTTGAATTCAGTTTTACAATTTTCAAATTCAAATAACCCGATTTGAATAAACCAAATAACCCGAAAACCGACCCTATGAAAACTGCTACTCTAAATGATACATCTCTAAATGAAACAAAACAAACAATCAATTTCACCCTGAAACAATCATTCAATCCTAAAGATCAACAATACACAAACACAGATAAATAATAATAATAATAATAATAATAATAATAATAATAATAATAATAATAATAATAATAATAATAATAATAATAATAATAATAATAATAATAATATGTTATAAATATGAAAAAACCCTAACCTCATTTCTGCTTTCCTTGACCCCATCCCCTCCACCATCTCCCTTGTTACCAGACAAATAAACCGCAACCGGATCACCCGACCCATCCGAATCCTCAACCGCCTGGATCACAAACTCTCTCTTGGCACTCGAAATCCTCGCAACAAGCTGTTCAGGACTTCCAACAAACGGATGTCTCCCAGCAACCGGCCGCACTCCAGAAACACGCGGTACTGGAGAATCAAACTCAAACTTGTCAACATACACAAACTGCCCTAACTGCAACCGGTTAGTAAGTATAAGATCCGTATCCCTATCGGATAAGGATACATACGTTGAGTTAATCGAGTCCGAAAGCGAGACGTAGAACCCGTGGTTAGGCCAGAGGTCGTCCGAGCCTGCTGCGAGAGCCGGAACGATACCGATGACTTGTAGAAGTGGTGACCAGTGGTCTCCGGTGACTCGAGTGTTGGTGTTCATTGTTTGGAGGAGTTTTAAGAGGATTCCGGGGGTTAAGGATGCCATTGGAATGGAATTTTGGTGAAATTGAGTGTGAATTCTGGGGAAATCTGAGATTAGGGTTTTGATAATGAGGAAGAAGCCGTTACAGAGATCTGAATTTCAAAATGGTTGGCGGTGTGGGTGATTGATTGCTTTATTTTTGAATTTGAAGGGGTTTCGTGTGGTGTGGGGATAAATTTGTAATTTTACTTAAGACTCTGTTTGGATTCATATTTTTGATACACATGTAACATGTAGTATCAGCATATTTCAATTTTTAACTGCCATTTTGGTCCCTGTGGTTTGGTCAGTTTTGTCACTTTAGTCCAAATCTCAAACTTATTACATCTGGGGCCCTGTGGTTTGCATTTTGTTGCCATTTTAGTCCAAAACTCAAATCAGGTCAGATTTCAAAAAAAAAACCTGGTTTTTGTCCTTTTCCTCAGGGGCATTTTGGTCTTTTTCTAACTAAATATTAATTAAATCTTTGTCTATTTATAAGTTATTATAAGAAATAAAAAAATAACCTAAAAAACACATCTCTCTATAAAGTATCTGCATTCTCTCTCTCTCTCTAAACAAAATCTGACTCTCTCTCTTCTCTCTCTCAATAACTCGATCCAGATCCAGGATGAACAACAACAACAAAACATCCATCGCCGCTGAGGAACAACCGTCGTCGCCTGAGGAACAGCCGTCGCCGCCTTTGTCTTCGCCGGAACTGAATAAGAGAGAGAGAGAGTTATGTGGTGAGTGTGTTGATGGAGGTTGTACTGACGGTGGATTTACGGTGATGGATGGTGAATAATAAAGGTTGTGGTGAAGGTGTGTTGATGGAGGTAGTGATCGGAGATGATGTTGGAGAAGGTGATCAGAGATGATGGTGGTGCGCCGTGAGAGATGGTGGTTCAGATCTGCCGGTTTTGATGATGTTCTTGATTTTCTAGGTTTTGTTTGTATACAATGTTGAATTCGTTCTTGTTTTTCTGGGTTTTATTGCACATATGATATTTGATGATGTTTTGATGATGTTCTTGATCTGGGTTTTGATGATGTTCTGATGATGTCTGGGTGTTGATGATGTCTGGGTTTTGATGATGTTTTGATGATGTTCTTGTCTGGGTTTTGATGATGTTCTTGATCTGGGTTTTGATGATGATGTTTGGTTGATTTTGGGGAACGGTTATGGTGGCGGTGGTGGTGAAAAGGGGGAGGAGGTGGCGGTGGTGATGGTCGAATGGCTCGGGCCGGGGGTGGATGTGTGGTGGTGGTGGTTGCGACGGTGTTGACGGTGGTTGTTATCCGCCATCGCTGGAATAAGAAGAGTTCAGGAGAGAGAGACTGAGAAAGAGATAGAGAGGGTGGTGTTGCGACGGTGTTGCGAAGGGGGAGGAGGCGGTGATGGTGCTGGTTGCGACGGTGTTGACGGTGGTTGTTGGTTGACGGTGTTGACGGTAGTGAAGGTGGATGAATTTGGGGGAAATGGATCTGAGTTTATTGGGTTTATTGATTAATGTAGGAAGTCAAAATGGGTTTATTGATTAATGTTTATTGTTTAATTAAAAATGTTAATAATAATTCCAAAATGACCAAAATACCCCTCCACAACAGGACAAAAAAGGGTCAGTAAATCAGTAAAAAATCAGACATTTTGAGTTTTGGACTAAAATGGCAACAAAATGCAAACCACAGGGCCCCAGATGTAATAAATTTGAGATTTGGACTAAAGTGGCAAAACTGGCCAAACCACAGGGACCAAAATGGCAGTTTACTCTTTTATTTATTTCATCTAAATTGTTTGATTAGCTTTTAAAAAAAAGTTAGGGATGAGCGTGGTACCGGTACTGGTATTGAAATTCATCAAAACTGAATACCGGTACCGAAATATTCAGTATGGGTATGGGACCGGTATGATACCGGTATTTGAAGGTAAAATTCGGTATTTTACACCACCGAACCGGTACTGATACCGAAAGTACCGAGAATGCCAAAAAGCGGGTACCGGTACCGAAAAAATTCGGTATGGGAAATTTGGTACCGGCCAGTACCAAATGCTCATCCCTATGTTAGACTGTGTGGTCACAAATAGATGAAAATATGTATTGTGATTGTACAAATACGTAAGTAGAACCAATAAGTTTTATTGGCGTAAATACAGACTTGTCATGATTGTTATAAGGCTCTAAGAATCCAGACTTGTCATGAGTGTTATAAGGCTCTAAGAATCCAGATCTTTAACATTTGTATGTTTTTATACATGTGTTAATATATATTTTTAGAAATCAAAACGTTAGAACATGTTTGGTACTAATTTTGTTTGCTTAAATTTGTGTATCAAGAATCGTCGTCAAGCTACAAAAGTTAATTAACAAAAACAAGCTAAATATCTATAATCTAAGTTAAGTAAATGATCTATAAGTCACTTGCTTAGGTTGCAGTCCAGTGGTAAGAGAAAAAGTTTCTTTGAAGAAGACTCAGATTCAAATCTAGGCAAGATGTAATTTAGGCGTTTAGTAAATGATCTACATAAAAAGTTATATAAATGTACAACTTCCATTACACCATTCACAATGCTAGAGAATTTCAAATGCCACATCTAGCTGTCATAATTTTGAACACTATATCTGCACCTTTTCACTGCTAAGATCTTTTACTTGTTCAAAACTTTTAATAATCTAATAACATTTGTCAAATAATCTTGTGATTTAGTTTAATGATATTAAAACCTCTTTTGGATGTGTATCTATTTTTTCTAAATCAACTTGATTCGTTACTAACGGTGGAGGATGACAATCCAACCATTATCGATCCCTCATATCATATCCCATGACACTATAAAAACAATACCAAAGGATCCCAACTATTGACTATCCCAAACATAAAAATGACACATATATGCATATTGAATTGTCTTATGACAAGAGAAAGAATTTCATATTAGAGAAATAGATCATCTCAACTATATGAAACAAAAGATAAATAGAGCTCTTGACAATAGCCTCTTCTATTATGATATAACGATTAAAAAAGAACATAAATGTGAATGAATATACACGAATATTATTATCTAGCCTCTAGTGTTTTGCCATCTTAAAAAAAGTTATACACCATGTTGCATGTGGCACAAAATTAGTAACAAAAAAATGAATCAAGAAAAAAGAAGATTATGTAATATAAATTTGGTTACCTGACCCAACCGATTTAAAAGTCTTTTGAGTCATTCACTTTTATATAATAAAATAAAATTAAACTGTTCAATTTTAGATAAATGGATCATAAAATCTAAGTTTATGATTAAAAACATTATATTTTTTTAGAACAACTAATTCACATAACCTTTAAACCTATTTTTAAATTAACACCACTATTGAAATACCTTTATTACACATCTTAGGTTAAAAAAAAAATTGTTGTGATCATGTGGCTTTTATGATGGCAACAATAGAAATATAAGTAACCATCTATATCTAATAATAATAGAACTATCTAATAATAATAGAACTGGATGAATAGTGCCAGCAATTGCCTGGTACATATTCATTAGACCTATGTTGCTTGGTGATGGTTAGGGGTGTGTATGGGTTGGTTTTGTCCTAAACCCATAACGATAACCGCTATGTCGGTTAATAGATAACCATAAACATAACCGATTGGTTATGGCAATTATGGTTAATCGGTTTTGATGGTTATAGCGGGTCGGTTGTGGGTGGTTAACCGTGTATTTAGCCTAGATTTGGTTCGGTTTTATCGGTTATGTTTCGGTTAATTCGGTTTTTTGCACACCCCTAATGATGGTTATTTGACACATCACCCGCACTTCACACGTGTGCTCATGTTGTTATGCATGTGACATATATACTGAGAGATGCAGATGCCTACCGATAGAAAAGAGAGTCAAAGAGAGTCTGGGAACAGAATCCTGAGGGAGTGGCTGCTAGCCACCGCCCCCGGTAGCAGAGCCACGGTGCAACATGGCGACGCCACCCGATTCTGCATGTTTACGACCCCAACCGAAGGAACAACGCCTGAGGGTTTAAGAGAGAGAGATTGTGTAGACGACGGGAGAGTCTGGGAACAAAATCCTAAGGGAGTGGCAGCTGGCCACCGCCCCCGGTAGCGAAGCCACGGCGGAACACGGCAACGCCACCTGATTTTGCATGTTTATGACCCCTGAGAAGTCATTAGATTCTTAAATTCGATCTAATATTTTCGATCGGTAACATGTTTTCGAACGAAAACCTAACTGATTTATATTTTTGGTTTTCTATTTATGTTGACTAGTAGGGTGCCCGCGCGATGCGGCGGGGACAGCAATTTACAACGCGCCACTTGTTTTCTATTAGTCGAACAAAGCATTACAACGCGACGCGTCAACATTTACAACATGATTCCACAACACGTGGCTCGTGAATTCTGCCAAACAACAAATTCAGATCAAACAATTAACAAATAAATTATTAAAGCAATTAACAACCTTTGGTACGTCTTTAGGTGCATCAGGAACAACTTCGAGCTCTTGCCTCCGTGCAGTGACAGTTAGAGCAGGAGGATGGCTGTGGATAAATTGTTCCTCATTACCTGTCAGACCTTTGAAAGCAAAACCGGTAGGTTTCGTGATTCCAGTCTGATTTTAAGAAAAAAAAAATAGAAGAATTGGGGTTTAGATCTGTGGATTTCAAAGCAACCACAAATCATATAAAATTTAATAATGATGTAGGCCTTCAACAAAACGTTTAGGAGGACTTACGCATTTAAAACAGTTTGGGATCCTTTTCACTTATTTCTATTTTCACATATTTTTTAACTTTATTCGTTCGACCCGTTATAGATAAATCCAAACCTGACTAAACCCATTCGTAGATAAATAATAAATTAGATAGGTCAAACTATCTATAATTCGAAGATAAATCAAGGTTAATCTGTAAGAAATAATAAATATAATTACCTTAAGAAGGTCCAAACAATTAACCGGATGACTCTACCTTCCAAAGAAGTCTAGCAAGCTGCCCGGTAGCTTTGTCAACAGCTTCCAACTTTAACAACAATTGCTTTATCATGACCTGCATGGTCTATTGCCTGCATTGTAAAAATTCATGAATTAAATAATTTTCATTTATGTAAAATACCAATGCTTAAATACAATGAGCACCACTACCTAACATACATGAACATTGATCACTTCCTAAATTACAAGAAGCTACATAAATGTTGTAGGATCGTGTTTTGACCCGAACGAATCTATCAGAGGAGTTTTGATCAGATACAGGTGCGGAAAACAAGTACCTGACGTAGAAATAGCTAGATCTTCACTTAAATCACTTTGTTGATTGATATAACAGCGTTTACATTCAATTCTCACACCGGCAGCACCTCGGTATGGAAATCAGAAGGTTACAAATGTGATCCGCTTATGAGGTATATATAGTACAGGTAGGTTCGCATATATGGACATGTTCATATAAGCGGACCTGAACAGGTAGGTTCCCATATACGGACATGTACGAATAAGCGGACCTAACCAAATAGGTTCCCATATATAGACATGACACATAAGCGGACCTCCTATGTCCGTAAAAGCGGACCTGCTCTCTAAATCACAAATTCTCTCCAGTTTTCTCGTAAAACATGCCCTGATCTAACAATCTAAAACTAAGACTCGATACAAGACGAAGTCGACAGATGTAGTGCACCAACAGACTCCCCCTCAGATGTTGACGAGTCGACTATCGAGTCACGACAATGTTGTATCTTCACATCTTCAGTCTTGATCAGTCTTTGGGCTTTTCTCTCTCTATCTTCTTCAACAGACTCTCTTTAACTTGAAAATCTTCAGACTTCCCCTAACGATTTGCTGGCATTTCTTTGTTCTTCAGCAACATCTACTTCAGGATCTTTGTCTGGCTTTCTTTGTCTTCAGAATCTTAAACTGTAACACCCCAAAACCCAAACGTTTAACTCACTAATATGATTTCACGGAATATGAAATAAAATATGATATATATGTTATTTAACTTGGTTACAAATACAAGTTAGATAATTGTAATAAAGTTTTGTGACTAAACAATTACCACTCTAAACTACAAGGGCTAAATATGGGTAAATTGGAAGATATTTTCATTAGGTGATGGAGGTAAAGGGGAAGCCCATTTTGGGCAGACACTTATGTCGACACACACACACACATGTGTGTGTGTGTTCTTGTGAATCAAAAGAAGAAGAAAAAGAAGATGGTTTGAGAAATTGCATGGAAAATCCGTAAATTCCAAGGTGTTCATCACTTTATAAACATCATGTAAGTATCAAATTCACCTCTTGAACCTTCTTAGTTGAAAGTTTTGGTGGGTTTTGATGAATCAACCCCGATTGGGTAAATTGGAGGTGTTTAGTGGTTGGGTTTGAGTATGAATGCAACAATTTAGTGTCAATTATGATCTAATCTTCTCAATTAAGAGTTTTAATGAAAGAACCCATGTTCAAGAACTTGGGGTTTTGATGGTTTATGATTTAGTATGAATGAGTAGGAAGAACTAGAGATTTTGTCATGTTAATGTCTATATGTGAATGATACTTTATGATTAGTAGGAAGTATTTGATGAATGATACATGAAGTTGGAAGATCATGCATAAATTAGTTGTAAATTGTGCATTAAAAGGTGTACGCACACCAAGTGTTTGATGAAATGCTTAAGTGACAATTAAATGTGGAATTATATGCAAGTTGCGAGTAAATAAGTTTAGAAAGTAATAATGAAGTAGTTGTTAGCTAACTAATACGTGAAGTGTGTTTTAGATGGAGTTCATGTGGAAATTTGAATGATTATTATGATATGGTAGAAGCATGTATTAGGAGTTTGTACTCTATGCTTGAAGTTACGGTACACCCCATGCGTGTAGTTGATATGATGATACGAATACATGAGGATAAGCCGAAAGTTTGTATGATGAACTGTTGACTTTTGAAGGTCAACTACGCATAAGAAGCATGATTTGGTTTGTTGTCATAAAGGTAAAATTATAGGAAGTTGTATGGTACATGATATGTTAATATGCGTTATTTGTGATTACATGATGAATTGCATGAGTTTGAAAGGATATAAATTGGATTATATGTCATATGCTTGTTAGTTGTGACTAAAGAAAGTCAAATGTGAAATATGCGATTATTATGATCGTTAACATGTACAATTGTGTATGCTAATGTGAATGTGATTCGGTGACATGAAAGTATAGGAATCATGTCGAGAAGGACTCAAGCATGAAAGGCTAACGGGTCAAAAGGATGCAAGATAACGGACATGAACTCGGACGCTCGAGGTAAGTGATTTCCGTAATCACTTCTTAGTTGTTTACGTAAAGTTATGTGCTAGTTAATTAAGTATGATAATTGAGGACAAATAAAGATGGTTCGTATGAAATCGATGATTTTCGCTAAGTAGATGTAATGGGTCAAAATGTGGTTTTATTACTATACCGGAAGGGTTGCATAAGTAATGAATACGGTGCTATAACCGGGTATGGGTAGAATGGGACATAAGCACGCTAATCAATAATTAGAGGCGCGAATTAATGGTATGAATACCCGGTTGTGAGTTATGGTTAATGGACAAGCAAGTTAGCAAGTTGAAATTGTTTTAACCAAGTTTGTTTTTGTATAAATGAATGAAATGAATAAGCTTAACGCATACCGGGTATCGGGTGCATAAATCCCAAGTACGAAACCCCGGATAATGTAAAAGTATCATGGTTATAAGGTTCGTGTAAGTTTGGGTTGAAACGAATGCAATGTTTGATGAAAACATGAACGGGTCGAATAATCGTATATGAATAATAAGCCGATAGCGTGTAAGTTTAGAATTTCCTTAATCCAAATGTGGGATTTTAAGTTCATATGATAGAATGTGAATTTACAAGCATGTAGGAAGAAACGGGAGGTTAAACGGGTAAACGGTTCAAAAGTTATGCGCGTTTTAGTACGAACGGACGACGAAACGGAACTGCAGAAAAGCCCCTTTTCTAGAGGGCGTCGCCGACGGGTCCCCACCCCGTCGCCGACGGGCTCCCAAAACCACAAAACCGGCCGACGGCCTAATTAACTGGATACGGGGAAATTGGCTTACGGGCGTTTTAAGAGGGCGTCGCCGACGGGTTGTCTAGCCCTCTTCTCCGTTTTCCTTGTTTTGCACTTCCGAATGATCCGTAACGCATCCCGATACATCGTTTTTCGACCTGATGATTCGTAAAGCTCCCGAAAAGCCCTTATACTCCATCAAACCTGCATAAACGTAAATCTAATTAAAAGTAGGCCATTCAAGATTAAGACTCATATAAAAACATAAAGTTATATGATTACGAGCACCGGTTTTAATCACGCATCAATCCTTAGATGTTTATGGGCTATAAATCAAAGTTTAAGTCCCATGTAAATAACGTATGAGTATGTAAGAGGTATGCAAGATGTGGTACGTGTATGTAGATGCGTATTGATGTATATATAAAGACATGTATGAGTGTATGCATGTATTGAATGTTGTAGGAAGGATATGTACGTATGTAGGTGTGTATGTATGTATGTAAGTATGTATGTATGCATGATTTAGACATGATGAGGGTTGACATTATTAATGGTGTACCTTGAGAATGAAAAGTAATGTAGGTACATTATTGAAGCCTCACCAGGAAATGGATACGCAGATGAAATGCTTAAAGTTTGAAAGATGACGAAATGTGAAGTATACGCGAATGAATCTTGTTTATATAATGTGTGCTAATGTTTTGAATGTATGTGGTGAGTGCAGGTTGTACGGATCACGGGCGATTATCACAAGGAAAAGAGGTCGAAGATCGAGTCACTAGAGAGATTGTGCGGGGAAGTTGAATGTAAAATGTAGAAAACATAAGCTATGTTTTTAATCAGTAAATAAGAGGATGACGGATTTATGAATAAGAGTTATGTTAAACTTAAAGTTTAAATAAGTTGAGGTATTTATAAAGAAAGAAATTTTATGGCACGAATTTCCACTGCGACTTTTGTCAAATACGTGTTAAGGTCTAACATAAACCTGGCACTCTATAGAATCTTCAATTTCCAGAATCGAAACTTGGCTATTCCTACACATTCTTAACCCAGAAATGAATTTCTAAATTTAACAATTTAAATGCACCAACATTCTGAAATAATCAGACAACTCTCTCTCATAATCATATGAACCAACAATCACTCTCTCTCAGATCATACTCATCTGATGAACCACTTGTTGATTTCCAAAAACACATTTTGACATTTTAAGACACACTCCCCCTCACAACAAATGTCATCATGTTTAGCACTCGGAATTTTGATAATCAGCTTTCCAACATCAGTTGTCGAAAAATCTTTTTGAATTTTTTAAACTTTTTACTAAAACACACTGAAAATCTTTTTGGATTTTGAAATTTAAATGAAATGCAGTAAAGAAATATTTACAGACAATATTTTTGTGAGTTCGTGTAAGAGGATCATATCAGTTTTTTAAGACAAGTCACCAACACCGTTAAGCTTCATTTCATTTTAAGTTCTAAACAATTCACCTAGATTGTCAGTATATTTGTCCACTTAAATTTTCACACAAAGTTCAACTGTTTCGATATACGATATTAATGTCTTAAGCACTTAAACTCAATCGCGTGTCCCACCTCAGAATATACTCCTGTATCCAGATCCCAATATTCAGTCTTACAGGTAATTATGACACAAATGATATCTGTAGGGGTTAATAAATTATGAAGAATCATGAGAGCTCAGGTCAGAACTACCGTTCAGCAGAGAGATCATGACTCAACTTTTGGGTGTGTCCCCTTTAGAGGATCTTTTTTACAACAGCATTGCTAAGCAATTTTATTGTCTTATCATATATGCTGAGGGTGATGCTATATTTCAAGCATTGCGAAAAGTATTATTCGAGGACTAGGTCAGAACTACCGTTCAGCAGAAGTCCAGAAATAATACCCCAGATATCACTAAGTATAAAGACCTAGTATATCAAAAAAAGGAATCTTTCAAACAAGATTTCGGGGGTTACCCATATATCCGAGAGATGTTTCCCCACGATATAAGCAAGTTTGATTTTAGGTTTATATCTCGTCACAATCTACTAAATGTGCAAAAACCTACTGGCATATCCGCAGTGAGATTGTTTATCACATTTTAACTTTCCATTTCTTTAGCATGTTGTGACAGTCTACTGATGTACTATCATTTCCTCTATTCACACCGAAACTCATTTTTGAATTTTATCATGTTTTTGGCTTTTTTAAATTTTCAAATGTTTTTGGATTTTCTGAAATTTTCTACTCCCCCTAAAATGCAAACACCTTTTAGAAAATTTGATAACAAAATATACAGAAAAATGACAACCAATATCGAATTGCGTCAATTCGCCATTCACTTGGCATAAACAATCAGAACTCCCCCTTACACAAAACTATTTTCTCATTAAGATTTCAAAACACTTAAATTTATTTTAACCAAAATGATTTTTCCGGAAAATAAGCTTTGTTGAGTTTACCACTTGTAAAATTAGGGGTATGGTTCATCATTTTGTCCATTCAATCTCTTGTATCAGGATTACATCAAGTTCAAACTAATGACCTTGAGTAATCACTTTGTCAGAATCAACCTCTCACCACTTTGTAAGAATATCCAAAACATATAACCACATGTAGGAATAAAACATCTACACAAACCATTTTACCAATCAAGATGCCGATTCCTGCTTCACACTTACCAACCTGGAAGCTCCGGCAAGTCACACTTATCCTGTAAAATTTTTAACAATTTCAAGCATTTTCAAAAACAACCTTATTAATCATAAAAGGTGCCGATTCCTGATCCGCAATTACAAACTTGGGATCTCCGGCAAGTCAGGTTTTTCAAGCAAAGAAAATGTCCACCCAAGCCTGACCAGCCTTGGGTGTTTTCAATTCAGAAGCAGTTGGAGTGTAAGTTGCTTTCTTTTTAGCATAAAACTCCTTAACCCCTTTAACCTTCCCATCGACCATCTTTCCGAAAATCTTCTTAATTTTTCCATTAAACGCTTTCTCAACATCAAAGTTATCCTTTTTAGAATAACCCTGATTTGAGATTTCAGACTTTCCAGTTTTCCTTTTAAAATTCTCAGTCCTCAATGGTGGAAAATTCTCATCATCCATTGAAGGAACTGAGTTTTCATCACTCTCATCAAACTGTGGCTCCTCTGATTTTGTGGAATCAGATTCATCACCCAATTTTACTTCTGATTTCTTAACAACCCATTTTTGGTTGTCAAGTTTCACACTTCGCCTGTAAAATCTCTTCGAACATTCACCAACTTCAAATATTGAATTTTTGAAAACTTTAAATTTTTCAGTTGGTGGTTCGGTTTTATCAACAACAACTTCTTTCAGTTTTCCAGAAACTCCCTGTTTTATGTTTGTCGCTTTCGGACAGTTCCATGCAATATGACCAACTTCATTGCATCTGTAACAGGTTCTTGTTTCTTTCCTTTGATAAACTCCATTCTTCATCTTTTCAGCAAGAAATTCCTGGTTTCACTGTTTCCAGAATGAGCTCTTTGATTCTTCTTCATGGCTAGTTCCTGCAACATATGTCATTTTTTATTTAACATCTCGAACATATTTCTCATTTTTATAATTTTCAGGTGGAATAAAACCAAGTCCTTTCTTTTTGTAGCTACGATTGTGGTTTGGTTTCTTTTGAAAACCAGAACCAGAATTGTAACCCTTTTTCTTGTTCAAACGTTGTTGTACTCTTGAGGTGTAAGGTTTAGGTTTTACAGTAAGATTTTCATCTTTTATTTCAGAAATATTAATTTCTGTTAGTTTGAAAACTTTTTTTATCAAATTAGTTTTGACACCTCTTATTGGAAATTCTTTATCAAAATATAATTTGTCAGAACCATTCAAAGTATATGCAACTTCAGATGTTTCGTCATTCAAATTAGATTTTGACAACAAAAATTCTTTACTATACACCCGTTTTCCTGACGACTTTGAACTCTTTTCGGACGAACTCAAACTCCCGACTGACTGACACGAACTTTCGGACTCGGATTTTGACTCTGACTCCTCATCCTTATCCAACACCTGATCAACCACTCTTTTTATCAATTCGGACTCATGATCTGTGTCGGACGCTGTGAACGTGACATCAATATTGTCTGGTAAAACATCAGTTATCTCGGATTCTAACTTAATATTGACTGCCTGTTTTAGTTCTTCCTCGTTAGGTTTTCTAGACGAGTACCCTTCCCAAATCGGAGGCGGACACTTATTATAACAGACACCCTGTTTCTTACCAGTATCCTTTTTCTTCTTTGGCTTTGTTTCTTCACCTTTAAACGCTTCAAATCCTTCAACTGTTGGATAAATTCTATCAATTATGTAGTCACAACCTTTGTAACTTTGCAGCAATCTTCTGATTCTTTCATTCTCAGTTGCTTCACTATCCAACTCTTTCTTCCACTTTGCACATTCTTCTATGTACAAGTTGATTTCTTTCTGCTTAGTCATCATAGTAGCATTCAACATCTTCAAAGCTTTCTCTCTTTCAGAGTTAGTCTTTTCCAGACTATTCACAGTTCTGTTCAATACATCATATGACTTTTTCAAATTCTTTACATCAAACAACAACTTTTCTTTCAACTTTTCTAACTCACTAAATCTCTCATCTTTCTCTATACATTGTTTACAAGACTCTAAACATGTAAGACAAGGTTTTGTGATTTCAACGATTTTCTCGACTTCAACTATCTTTTCAATCTCCATGATTTTTTCAACTTCAACAACTTTCTCAGCTTCAGTCACCTTTTCTGCTTCAATAATCTTCTCATCAACACTTTCAGTCTTCATTTGATTTTGTTCTTCATCACTGCTATTATCAGTTGGTGATTGGTCAAACTCTACTGATTTGTCAGAACTATCATCCGAAGAACCAGAATCATATGGTGTTTGATCAAAAACTATTTCTTCTTCTGAACTTTCATCGGATGAAATGGATTTTTCTCCTTGATTCTTCTTATTCACATCATTGTTCTCCATTTGTTCTTCAAGCTTCTTAATGAATTGACAAATTGACAATCTAGAGTATTCTCCAGTTCTTTTTAAATCCAACAGATATGTACCCCATTCTTGTTGAGGTATGGAATTGGCTAATCTCTCAACCCATTCTTTTGGATTTTTCTTAATACCCATCTCAGACATTGAGCGAACAAGATGAATATACCTCTCAATGATACTCTTTGTACTTTCTCCTGGACAACCTGAAAACGAGTCAAATTCTTTCTTTAATACATTTATTCTATTAATTGTTTCACTAGTCATATTAAAGAAATTGATATCCATGATACGGAAACACGTTTATCAAGACAATCCCTTAAAATGAAGTATCAAATTCAAACTCGATCCCCTTTCAAACGAAATGATTCACCTTGTGAAACACCTGAAACAGACAAACAAACAATCAGTTTAAACGGATTGAAAATGTGAACGCGTGTAACGGTTGAATTGAACTAGAACTCGTGTCAAAAATTCTCGAACTCGTTTCAATGAATTCTGCAAACTGAATGAATAGACCAAAACAAATAGTCCACGAGATATGGGCTTAGAAAGAACTGGGCCGAGATTCTTTACAACACTGTTCACGTGGTAACTTGGGCTGCTCAACAAAATTCTCACATGATTGGGCCGCTAACAAATGAAATCACATGGGCTAATCACCTTTGAATTTTTGTTTGCACTAAAAATGAGTGGCCGACAATCTCAAAAACGAAATGAGTATATCACATGCTCATCTCAAACAAAACCAATTGACCTTTTCACATGCAAACTTATCCAACAACACGATTCTGACAATTGTTATTATACCGAGAAACACATGCAATCACTCCTTCACATGTAAACTTTGAATCAAACAATCAATTATGATAGCCGACAACATCACATGATCAAATGTCTCGATTTTAATTGAATTCTCTAATTAAATGTGGCTGACAACTTTATCCTTTGCATGCAAACCAGAATTCTCATTGGACCTTTATTTACACTAGCGGACAACTTTAATTGTTCAATTCAAATAATCGACACCACTTTGAATCACATGAACTAACACATGCATGTGATTTCTTTTCCCGAAGAACTGACACCTCGACTAACTCAAAACATGTGATTTCTTTTAGGTCTAGAGCGGAATCAGAATGTTCGAATAAGCGGACCAGAATGTTCAAATGAGCGGATCTCCTGATGTTCGAATAAGCGGATCTCCTGATTTTCGAATAAGCGGATCTACAAGAGCGGACCCCAACTAAATGTAACTACAAGCGAACCTCTTGAGCGAACTTGAAAGGTCTTATAAGCGGACCTTTATGAGCTGACCTCTATGAGCGGACCTCTATGAGCGGATCTACTGATAAAGTGTCTTTGGGGCGGACCTGATGCAGTTTGGAGCGGACCTGATGCAATTTATGTCCGAATAAGCGGACCTCTATGAGCGGATCTACTCAAATGTCCGAATAAGCAGACCCTAGTTCGAAGGTGTTTTTGTCCATTTTTACTTTGAATTTAGGTCTCAAACTTTCCAGGGTTTATCAATGTCCAATTATACACAAGCTGTGCAATTTTGACCGATTTTCGACCGTGAAATCTTTCTGAATTGAGAAAAGAAGGTGTAGAAGTAAGAATTATCAATGAAATCCAGCTATTCTCTGCAGAACTCCTCCTCCTGAAGCTCTGATACCACTTGTAGGATCGTGTTTTGACCCGAACGAATATATCAGAGGAGTTTTGATCAGATACAGGTGCGGAAAACAAGTACCTGACGTAGAAATAGCTAGATCTTCACTTAAATCACTTTGTTGATTGATATAACAGCGTTTACATTCAATTCTCACACCGGCAGCACCTCGGTATGGAAATCAGAAGGTTACAAATGTGATCCGCTTATGAGGTATATATAGTACAGGTAGGTTCGCATATATGGACATGTTCGTATAAGCGGACCTGAACAGGTAGGTTCCCATATACGGACATGTACGACAGATGTAGGTTCCCATATATGGACATGACCAAATAGGTTCCCATATATGGACATGACACATAAGCGGACCTCCTATGTCCGTAAAAGCGGACCTGCTCTCTAAATCACAAATTCTCTCCAGTTTTCTCGTAAAACATGCCCTGATCTAACAATCTAAAACTAAGACTCGATACAAGACGAAGTCGACAGATGTAGTGCACCAACAAATGTATATGTAGGAATTAGGTTCACCTTTTGTAAAATATAATTACAAAATATATAAGAACGAGACTCTCGTTATTCGTAGGAAATATCATAGTACAATATCGGTTGCAATAACTAAATAAAAAGAATATATAATATAATTATATATACCAATCTTGATTCAAGCCGCATCTCTAGTGGGTCCTTCACGCGCACTTGATAGCATCCTAGACTCGAGTATTCATCATCTTGAGTCTTGAAAAATACTCCTTGACTGCAACAAAAAGAACACTAAAATGTTGACGATTTTGGTTGAGGCACGTGTTCAACACGCTTCCCTTAAAACAGATTTCGCGCCTCTACTAAAGACGACGCGTCTGTCTCCCAGGGTACAACAGTCGAAGCAGTCTGTACTGCCGGAAATGGCCACACGCCCGAGGTTACACCGAATAGAATTATAGTGTTTGAACTTGTGGAAAATAATGATATGAAGGTGATGGAATCGAGTAGAGAAAACTTATCTCTCTATAATTCCCAACATATGGATGTTTAAGTCTTCACCACTTCTCCAAGAATTCTTCATACATATTATCTTTCTCTTGTAGTTTTCTCATAATTCCAATGAGTCACATGGCCTCCCATTTTTTACAAGAGTTGTGTGTTATGAAGAGTTTCTCTTAAGTGGTGATTTTATTAGAGACATAAAACTCTAATAAAAGTTTCACTTAATTAGTGATTTAATTAGAGCCATAAAAACTCTAATAAAAGCTAATCAAGTGATATAAAACTCTACTCAAGAGTTTCACCATATGAAGGAGTTTAATTAGTAATTATAATTTCACTAAATTATAAATTAACTAAATATCCATTCACAAATTTTCCCAACAATCCCCCACATGAATGGAGATTGTTCAAAACACATAAAATTTCCAATGGAACCTCGACAGTTGAGTTTTGCATACGATAGGTAGGTGTTACCCTTTGAACCTTCGCTCATGAAATGCACTTAGCCCACTAGCTCTGAGTAGATCTCGATGTCTTTGAACTCGTCTGCCGTTTGTGTAAACGACAATACACTTCACACAAGACTCTCCCTAGTCGGGTCATCTCCTCATAGTCGTGTCCAATAATGGTCGTGGAACACTTTCCTGGTTCTGCGAGAGCTCTAGGAATTGTGCCCTCAATTCCATTCGAAGCGACCCCACTTCTCTCTAACATAGGTGATTCTCCTTAGATCATTAAAATCATTGTGGTTATCGTGATCTATCCAAATCATTTACCACATATTATGCTTAGCCTCACACTTGTCACTTTTAGGAATGGACTAGGAAGTTTATTAATCTTTATAATAAACTACCTTATTAAATGCGTAGGGTTATTCCCCCACAGTGACCTCGCTTATTCATACAATTAGGTTTTCCTGTTGAACTCAATTCTTGGGATCTCCAGTCTACTGAGTTAGGTTTCCATCATATGAACTTCATTTTTCAAGGGCTTCAGTCCCATTCCACAACTTGATCTCTAATAAACCATCAGGTTATTGGATCCATAACATTAGCAAATAACTTTGCGTATTTGAGATCAGTTGTCATGATGTGTTCTTAACTCGTAAGTTAATTTTGCCTATTGTCAACTTCTAAGACTATAACCTCAGTGGCCATCTGAATCTGGTTATAACATATGTCTTCGTAAGATACGTGTATCATTTAAGGCAAACACATCTCTATTATGCACTACGACCTTTGTGTCCTCCACTTAGTCGTCTATTTGCAATGTTAGATTGGATTACAAAATCCTTATTGCTAAAAACAAATGCAAGACACCCCCACATTTAAGTGTTATTGGATAACATTTAGATGTGTTAATGAGAACCATTTCTACATACCCTTATATGGTTGTTTCTTAAATGGTTCCTCCCCCACATTTCTTGCCATTTGATCAACATTTCCGTAACACCACTTATGGCGACATTTATACACATATGATTGAACAAGACCAACCTTATTGTATCAGTGAATTCAACTCATATTGCATTAGCTTACACAAGCTTCCGAGCTGACCAAAGCAACACATGCCATTGTCATAAGTTTGTCACCAACTTAGAATAATTCTAATTTAACATCTAGAATAAGCTTAGACAATGAGTTCTCCTCATTAGCTTTTCGAACAAACTTTTAAAAGTTACATGTCATTTCCTTATAATGAATGAAAATTCTCTCTCAACTTTGTCCATACACAAATTCTTTTTGTGTTCATACACATTTGAATGTTTAGAGTTAATTAGTCTCCGTCAAGACCCATAATTAACCAAGTACTAGTCTAGCATGCTTTAGACTACAATACTTTAGCTTGTGAACAGAAGATGCATCATTCTGATTCTTCACAGCTCTAAGGATATCATAATATCACTTTGCAACATTCATCCATTGTTAAGACAAAATAATGAGACTTATTCATAATCCTAAAACATCAATATTTAGGAAGGTCTCACAAATTATTGTATATAGCACAAAGCTAAATTTCATCATTCATTTAAGGAACATAACTTGTTTACCTTTGATCTCCAACGATCTACCATTGACTCATAAGTACTTAAACATAAGTCTTAATCAAAGTCACTTGGTGAACACATTCATCACCAACAAGATGAATGTTTCCCGTCTACAATCACTATTATGTGTGAGATAGAGTCAACTAGATCAACACTCAACAACATGGCATTCATAATTTTGCCATAAGTGATTTGCATACATGTATTGTTATTCATTAGGAGATATGTATATTTATGATGTTCTCCCAAATGAAGGTAAAATCTCCATATAGATCTAACAATAATCAAGTGGTAGATGCATCTACTTATAAATCTCGCAAGATTTATTAAAGGTATACAATAACATATAGTACTTTTACTTTCATATGTTAGATTTCACACTTGTGAATTTTCCAATGAGTTCTAATGAAGTATGTCGACATGAATGTCGTTAGTGTATTTCATCTCAATACACTCACTACGTTCTTTCATTACTCACTCATGATGTGGTTATACATTTGATGTTTCGTTTTTTACTTTTAGTCAATGTAACAACTCTCAAGTTGTTTATGTCCAAGTATTTTCATGTACTATCCGTTTAAAACCATATTCTTTTAAACAATGTATAACCGACGTTATAATTATTTTCCACAAAAATAATTTATACGTCACAACCACTATTGATTTATTTCTTTGTAAAAAACTGTATGTGTTATCCGAAGATATTAAACACAAAATAATAAAATACATTAGAAACTAAATCATAAGTGTCAATCACTTTTGAAATTTAAACGGAAACATAGACAATATGTAGACATCAAATAGCAAAGTGTTTTTATCTTCAACACTTTATAATCTGACCGAAATCTTCTCAACAATATCGCCCCATAGCATGTCTTGAGGTACTCCCTCAATAAGACTCCATGCACTTGTAAGTACAAGTTCCCATTTCATCTTTAAACTTTAAACTAGGACAATTATGCTCAAAACAACACCAAGTTGTTACAAATACTACGTTTAAGTAGTAAACTTGAACAATTAAATTTGTTCACAACAACACCAAGTTGTTTTTCACCAAATAACATTTTCTAACACGCATGTTAAAAAAAATGTTATAACAAGCACACTATA
Source organism: Helianthus tuberosus (assembly GCA_030545235.1). Classification (NCBI taxonomy): domain Eukaryota; kingdom Viridiplantae; phylum Streptophyta; class Magnoliopsida; order Asterales; family Asteraceae; genus Helianthus; species Helianthus tuberosus. Next base: position 58,177,059 of record CM060384.1, on the reverse strand, counting down.
GAATCGAACGTTTACATAAAACGTTTTTTTCTAAAAATATAGTTTATAAAATAAACCATTTCTCATCATCTTTAATGCACACATAGGCAATTAAATGTTTACATAAAACATTTCTGTTCATTATGAACAATATCTAACCTCGTATTCGTGATACACATTTTCTAACACACGTGTTAGAAAATTTAAGTCATTTTATATATACAAAACATGACCAAATTAGAGCATTAAATGTCATCAATAAAACTCATCAAATGTCATCATTAAAACTCTACTCAAGAGTTTCACATATGAAGAGCTAAGAGTCTTACTAATTATATATTTAAACTCTAATAAAACTCATCAAATGTCACCATTAAAACTCTACTCAAGAGTTTCACATATGAAGAGTTAAGAGTCTCAATAATTATATATTTAAACTCTAATAAAACTCATCAAATGTCACCATTAAAACTATACTCAAGAGTTTCACATATGAAGAGTTAAGAGTCTCAATAACTATATATTTAAACTCTAATAAAACTCATCAAATGTCACCATTAAAACTCTACTCAAGAGTTTCACATATGAAGAGTTAAGAGTCTCAATAATTATATATTTAAACTCTAATAAAACTCATCAAATGTCACCATTAAAACTCTACTCAAGAGTTTCACATATGAAGAGTTAAGAGTCTCAATGACTATATATTTAAACTCTAATAAAACTCATCAAATGTCACCATTAAAACTCTACTCAAGAGTTTCACATATGAAGAGTTAAGAGTCTCAATAATTATATATTTAAACTCTAATAAAACTCATCAAATGTCACCATTAAAACTCTACTCAAGAGTTTCACATATGAAGAGTTAAGAGTCTCAATAACTATATATTTAAACTCTAATAAAACTCATCAAATGTCACCATTAAAACTCTACTCAAGAGTTTCACCATATGAAGAGTTTAATTAGTAATTAAAATTTCACTCAAATTGATTTAGAAATCACAAATTAAAGTTGGTGATGAACCCACACAACTACACTAGCACTTTATTGTGATTTAATTCTTGAAGTCAATCAAACATCAACTTCAATGTATGACCTTTTATTTCTAAATCATACAAAGCATTAAAATCAATGCTACAACAAATTACTTATATAAAATGTTTACATAAAACATTTCAAAGCATTTGTATTTTAACCATTTTTAACAATTATGTTAAAATGAAAGAAATTCTAACGCACACGTTAGAAATATTAACATTTTCACAAAATGTTAATTTGACTTGCTAAAAGCACATATATGGTTCAAATAAATAAGTCATTTCTAATACACACGTTAGAAACTAAACAATTAAAATTGCTTCCAAACTAACGCGTTTCATGAACGTTTCTAACACACATGTTAGAAGACAAATGATTACAAAAATCATTATAAGACTTATTTGTTCATATCAATCCATGGGTGGATGAAAAGTCTACTTTAAATAGAGACTTGATTAGATACATAAAACTCTAATCAAGTAACATAAAACTCTTATTTAAAGACATAAAAAACTCTACTTAAGAGAATTTAACGTTTACAAAAAACGTATGGTTTACACCAATAATTCCGGTCTAACACACATGTTAGAGAATTTAACGTTTACAAAAAACGTATGGTTTACACTAATAAACCCGATCTAACACAAAAGTTAGAAAAATTAACGATTTTCAAAATCGTTTCAAAACCAAATGTTGGAACCAAAACTATTCGTTTTTTACCATGGTATAGGATTTAAGATTGTATCTTAATCTCAAAAATTCAAACACAATAAGTTGTACTACATTCATATTTCCCAAAAAAAAAAAATTTATAAGATCATAATCTCTAAAATATTTTTTTATTCTATTATAAATCCTTTCATAAACCCAAAATCCTTATAAATAAGGTTTTAAGATTGTACCAACAATCTCACGAAATTTGTTTTAAGTTTGTAGGAATTAGGTTCACCTTTTGTAAAATATAACTACAAAATATATAATAACGAGACTCTCGTTATTCGTAGGAAATATCATAGTACAATATCGGTTGCAATAACTAAATAAAAAGAATATATAATATAATTATATATACCAATCTTGATTCAAACCGCATCTCTAGTGGGTCCTTCACGCGTACTTGATAGCATCCTAGACTCGAGTATTCATCATCTTGAGTCTTGAAAAATACTCCTTGACTGCAACAAAAAGAACACTAAAATGTTGACGATTTTGGTTGAGACACGTGTTCAACACGCTTCCCTTAAAACCGATTTCGCGCCTCTACTAAAGACGACGCGTCTGTCTCCCAGGGTACAACAGCCGAAGCAGTCTGTACTGCCGGAAATGGCCACACGCCCGAGGTTACACCGAATAGAATTATAGTGTTTGAACTTGTGGAAAATAATGATATGAAGGTGATGGAATCGAGTAGAGAAAACTTATCTCTCTATAATTCCCAACATACGGATGTTCAAGTCTTCACCACTTCTCCAAGAATTCTTCATACATATTATCTTTCTCTTGTAGTTTTCTCATAATTCCAATGAGTCACATGGCCTCCCATTTTTTACAAGAGTTGTGTGTTATGAAGAGTTTCTCTTAAGTGGTGATTTTATTAGAGACATAAAACTCTAATAAAAGTTTCACTTAATTAGTGATTTAATTAGAGCCATAAAAACTCTAATAAAAGCTAATCAAGTGATATAAAACTCTACTCAAGAGTTTCACCATATGAAGGAGTTTAATTAGTAATTATAATTTCACTAAATTATAAATTAACTAAATATCCATTCACAAATTTTCCCAACAGTATATAGTCTAATAGTGTGAACCATTTAGTGTTGTGTAGTGCCAATTTCATCCCAGATACTAAAATTTTGATCTTGTGGTCCATAGGCCTTGTGACAGAGGCGGCTTAACCATATTAACGACTCAAAACAAAGTATGGAACCCTAGTTTTTTTTTTCTTTTTGAGCTACTTAAACAATCAAGATCCATTTTCATCCCTTAAGAAAGTTTTTTACTTTAAGGAGCGCATGTTATCTATATTAGAGTTATACAAGAGTTGGTTTACCAAAGTTTCTCAAGAACTTAAAAAAGCGATTTGTAGCGGTTTCTATTAGTACATTCTAGAAAACTATTCAAGAACAAAACAAATTTAGATGTTTATCAAAATAACAATCAGATTCAACTAAAAATAGTTCCAGCAAAACCGTCAAGTGCAAAGAAGATTCAGTTGCCAATAATACTCTAAAGCTTTCAATGTAACCAAAGTTACATGGCATCAAAAATTAATTCGAAAAGTCGAGAACTAATCAAGTTGGCCAACTCGATGCAAGTCCAATGTGAAATGACTTTTTCTCTTTGACATAACAGTCTAACACAGTTTTGTAGTTGTGCTTGTTCATTATTAGATCTACAAATACATAAAAATCGAGATTCAATTTTAAATTCTTGAAACAGGAACTAAGTTCAACGGTATTTTGACCTTTTTTTCTCATTTTACATCAGATATAAGAAATCCTATGGAACGAAACTGTTCGAGAAACAATTTATTAGTCCCATATTGAGCACCAACCCTAATGATCTAAGGAACCGAACCTAGCATAGGGTGTATATGATTTATAGAACATCAATGAATTCCTAAACAAAACTTCACTAAAGGAATTTATCAAATACCTGGTGGGCAATGTAAAGAAAACTGGAACCCCAAATGATGAATACCAATACAAAACCATAAGCATGCAACATAGTTAATGGAGTCTTGAACGAATGTAACTTCATGATAAAGAAAAGAATTAGATGAGCATGAGCTGTTAGTGCGTGTGTTGGATGGGTATATAGAAAAAATTACCAATATTCCCGTGACACAACTCGGATTGGATGGATGACCTCCTTTAGAAACTGATTCTCAAACAAGAGTAACCATAGACCATTATAAGGAACCCAATTTGTAAACTTGTTATTGGCAACATTCCTAAATCATTAGCAAAAACAAAAAAAATATAATAATAAATAGTAAATGACCAAATCAAATGAAAATAAAAATCCACTGAAACAAAAACTAACAGCTTTTTAAGGGGAAGATCGGCAAGGGCATCAATGGTGTCACTCCCACTGGTTGTTTTATAACTACCTACACAAATGGAATCTGAAAAATGAGAATAGATTCATATTTTAACACCGAGAAGCAAGAAAATGAGGAAATACAGATGATACCATACCAAAATCGAAGCTGAAGTCTACGATTAACGAGGATATATTGATAATTGTCCAGTCTCCGGTTGATGATTGTCGATTAATGTACGTCGTTTAGATATAGAAGTATAGATTTACAGGATAAAATTTAGTACTCCAATTGAGAGTTTAAATTTAAAAAAAATTCCCGCTTGGATAACTACATAATTTTGTTACTCCTTTAAAGTAGGAAGTAGGAAGTTTGTTACTCCTTTAAAGTAGGAAGTTTAGTTTATATTTACTAACAAAGTGTTAAAAAAAATTAATTAATTATTCAATAACAATTTAGTTTTAAAAATATAGTGCTTTTAGCTTTTAATAATTTATATTTGATTTGTGATGATGACTAAAAGTATGTCGGGTCTTAATCCCCACCCATATATTGGGTTTTAATCACTTGTTGACTAAGTATTATTTATGTGTACATTTTAATCCGCGCGTCGATGCCGAACAAGACAACTATCGAAATGTTGACAAAAATGTGTAGGTCGTCATGCTGTCTTTGAATTTTTTTTAAAACACTATAGTTTATAAGATATGGCAAGAATATGTAAAAGAATTATAAGTTTGTTGTGGAGGATAAAAGTGTAACTAATTATCTATAATTTTGTTAAAACTCGGGGATTTAAGTGTAATAAGTTTAGGGGCTAAAAAATAAATAGTGTTTAAAAGACCAAACTACCCTCATTTTAGGGGTCTTTCTATAAATAAAGGAGGGAAAAGTTCTTATTTTTTGGGTATCTTAAAATACCCCTCCCTCATGCATTATAATATAGTATAGATATATACCGACTTCTGGTATCGTACTGGTATCGTGACGGCGGTATTGTGAACAATTTAATAAATACATTCCAAACATCTTCGACACCGGTACGTAAATCTTCCTACCGAGAACGATTCGATTTAGAGTGCCGCAACGCGCACATGGATTATAAACCTAGTTTATTATAAAATTGTAACAAATTATGTTGGTGATCATATTCTTTGGCTTTCCACCTACCAACACAATAATTCATTAATTAATTGTCAGTAAATTTGTACAGGAGATTCTAATTACTCATCAAACTCCAATTAAATACAAATAAAGATATTAAATGTGATAATTTGTGATTTGTTTATTTATTTAAGTTGAGATTTATTGTCATTTTTTCACAAGTCTTTCATAGACTCGTCAACTCGCCATGTAATTTGGTAATTGGGTTTCCACTGCCTGAAAAAAAAGCGTCTTCTAGTTAATAGAACTTGACGCTTTTGTTGAAGTATTGTTTTGTTTTCGCGTTTCCATCAATTCCTTCATGTCGTTTTTTGCTTTCGCATTTTCATTCATTTTAAATAGTAAATTACAAAAATCGTCCTTTATGTATGTCACTTGTTGCAAACTGTGTCCTTTATCTTCAATAATTACAGAAAAAGTCTCGTTGTTTGCAAACCCTTGCAAGTTATGTCCTTTAGCCCTAACTCAGTTAATTTTTTGTGGTTAAATATGACCAAATAGACCCCACATGAGGGTATTTTGGTCATTTTACTCTTATGTGGGGTCCATTTGGTCAGATTTAACCACAAAAATACCGTCATGTGGGGTCTATTTGGTTAGATTTAACCAAAAAAAAATTAACTGAGTTAGGGTTAAAGGACAGCGAGTACGTTTTCTGTAATTATTGAAGACAAAGGACACAATTTGTAATAACTGACATACATAAATGACGATTTTTGTAATTTACTCCATTTTAAATGATATTAGACTGTCGCTACCCGAGATCAACAAGATTGGTATCATGAACTATTATCTTATTTTTCCCATTCATAAATTGTTGCATTGACTTCATGACTCCCCATCTTTTTAGCGCCACGAGTCACTTTATGATTGAGGTTTCCTTACTCTTGGTTATCAACCTCTATAACAGGATTGGAGGTAGGGGCAAGAGGGCTTGAGAACGTTTGACATTTGCGGGTTTCTTCATCAATGGAGGTGTTTATAGTGGTTGGAGAGTTAAAGAGTAGGTGCTGATGATTGCCACACGAGGGTTAGGGACTTATTTTGTTGTAGTCTTTTATTTTTTAAATACAAGAGTATATTGGTCATTTAAAAAAAAAAATTCTAAAACAAACCAATATGGTGTTCACTAGATTCTTCAAGAGGTTTGGCGGGTTTGACTAGAACACCGCCACAACCAATTTGATCTAGATGGCAGGTTAAGCAGCCAGCTCTAGATGGAAAAGGGAATGAAAGAGACGGTGGAATATTTGAAATTAATGCACGAGGAAGCATTAGTTTCGCTAGAACACTACCACAAGCCCTTTGATTTTGTGGTGGTTCAAATGATGAAGACAAAGTATCACAATAGGATGGATTGGTGGTGAGGGTTCACAAGGGTTGGGCTTTGAATGCCATATGCCCCCTAAACTCAATAAACTCTAATACCTAGAGATCAAATCCAGAAAACATGCATACCCAGATAACTATTTTCCTATAAATATGTCATTTTTATATAACTAATATCTTGTTTTTTTTCCAACACTTTTGATTCATACTCAAAAACAAATTAGTAAAAATTGGCGTTTATTAAGACAATAGAACAAATACATGTCCACAGATTCATCACCAGTAGCAGTATAAGCAAAGATCACAGGCACATATTACATTACATCTTCACTAATCACTACTGCCTATAAACTTCACTGAAAAAAAAAAACTATGTTAAATTAGGAAAATAAACAAGATTCATGTTAGTTCTCTAACAATGGGGAGGGGCCAAAGTGTAATTTCCAACTCTGCATCAAAGAAAAAGGCTAAACAAAGATTGACTCAACAATACATAAGATGCAGGCAGGCAGGCAGGCAGCAGCTACACCATAATCTGATCATCAGTTACTCTGCTAATCAATCTTTACATCTCTTGTTCGGGTTTTAGTTTCCGCTCTCCATTTTCAGCACGAAAAGGGATTGTCAAATGCGAACTGTTGTTTTCAAATGTCCCTGATGCTGCGTTGCCGGGTTGAGGAGCCATGACTGTTGACCTCGGGAAGCCGTTGATGTATGGTTCATGTTGACTTGTGTGTGGGGCGATAGTGCTGCTTTCGACAACTGCCATTTGACTTTGACTTCCTGAATCGCTTCTTGCCAGCGAAGAGCATTGTGTTTCTGTAGGGTGGAAAACTAGTTAGAACTTAGAATATGAAGTGTATAGAGCAACAATGCTGCTATGGTGACTTGTACATTGTTGCTTAAAAGTAGTACACATCAGAGAATCTCCCTGAATAGAAATCTTGATAGAACATTGGGGGTGTTTGGATGTGTGTTGTGAAAGAGTATGTGACATACCCAAACCGTATTCAGAGTATTTGACAGATATTAACAAACTAAATTAAAGATTAACAAAAGTGATATTTTTATAAAAACTAAAGATAATTTGTGATGAAAATTAAGATCATTCAAATTAGGTTAAAGTGTATACATGTAACTTTGTTCTACCCTTAATTATAATCTGCACATTTGGCATGAAACTCATGAAATCAAAGTTTGAACAATCAACAATCTAAAGCAGAACCTATTTGTCCAAAAAATTCCTTATTTTATCAAAGGGTGCTTTAGACAAGAAAAAAAGAAGAATGGATAATTTATTTAAGGATGGCAAAAGGACCCGAGCCCGAAACGAAAATCAAAAACATTGAGAGCAGGTATGGTCCGTATGGAATCGGAAAAAAAAAATGTTTCGGGGGTATGGGATTAGGTACTACCCGGCACGATTACCCGAAACTATTTACCATTCACCCGAACTATAAACCCGAAAGATTTTAATTTTAATTTTTTTTGTTAATCCTTGTTTAGTAATGCTTCATTCCTTGGAAGATAAACTTTTCTTTAGGGTATATTTTGATAATATTAATTTATCTTTTGAGATTTATATCATCAATACTTACAGCTTTATATATTTCAAATATATTATGGTGATGATGATATGGATATTATTTATCATATTTTGATTTATTGTAGATCTTAATAAATATAAAATATAAAGCAAAGAAAAAAATATATACATGATAATCCTCACGGGTATGTTTTAAAACACTAATGCGTATACTTGACGGGTATAGGACAGGGTTTTACAATCATATATGGGATTAGCCATACCCATCCCAGTGCCAGCCCTAGGATAATTTCATAAATATCCAACAAAAAATCATAATACAAATATACCAATTTTCATATTTTTGACATAAATACCTTCTCAAAGGATTTAGGTCAAGTGGGTTTGAACTTTCAAGTGTAAGGAAAAAGGAAGGTATGCTGGTCATATTATAAAGGCTTAATATCATAAAAACCCAACAAACTTTCTCATTGATTCACAAAACAATCCCTTCAACATAATTTTGGCATATAAAAGGCCTTGCACGAGTAAAAAAACACGAGAAAGTCGCTCAACCTATTAAAGACACTCAAGTAGAATGCATGTATGACTTGTGAAAAAATATTTAAAATAATTACTCGTTACCCCTTAAATCCGTCAAAATAAAATTATATATTAATTTTTTCATAAAAGTTGAATATCATCACCTCATCAAATTTTGACAAATTTAGGAGGTAACATGTCATCATTTAGAAAATGTATTTTTTCAAAAGTGCATGCATTCTACACAAGTGTAACGACTTTAATATAGCAAAATTGGGTTGAGGGACTTTCTCATGTTTTTTTGCCCTATGCACATACTTTTTTTTGAACGGCAAGGAACGACGTGCCAACCACCGTGACACCGGGCTTTCCCCAACCACTCCACCACTACCTCATTGGTTGTTTGTGCACATACTTTTATTGCCAAAGTTATACAGAGGGACTTTTTTCGTGAAAAATGAAAAAATATGTTGGTTTCTCATGACATTAACCCTATTAAAAACTGTATTTAAATTTTAAAGGCTTTAAACGGTATAATTGCTACTAATTTTTTCTCAAGTAAATATGATATTAATACAATATTTAAGAGTATATATGAAATTGCCCTGAAAAAAAAAACTTGCCTTTTAATTCTCCTAAAGTGATGAGCTTGTTAAGGCAATCCCGAAAGGCTGTCAAGACAATCTTTTCCTGTGCAGCATAGGTTTCGGTCACTACTTGACCATTTGGCAACTGAGAAGGGGCCTCTGTGCCATTGGGCCCCAGCCCCAACCCATTAGATGTTGAAGCTGTGAACCCTGTATCTTGTTCATCACACATCAATGCTAGGGTTCCAGGAGACATGGGCCTCCCTTTTGACCCATCTGAAGTAGACTCATCCGGGCTAGTTTTATCAGCCTGGGCTCCTCCATCTACCACCGGTTTCTCAGTGTCGGGTCCTTTCTGACTCTGCATTTGGTCCTTGAGTGCTGATGCATCAGTGCTTTCTCTCTGATCATCTGTATTTCATATATAAGTAATGTAGTAAATATGACAACATGTATGCTATTACAATTAAAAAACTTTTATAAAGTTACTAAATATTTCAAATAAAAGTAAATAAATATTTTAAAATATTTTTGTGAAGTCACTAAATATTTCAAAGAAATAAATAAATAGATATTATTTATTAACTTACAAATTAAAATCATGTTGGAAAAAATACTTCAAAGAAGTAAAGAGGTCATATACTAACACAAAAGAGTGTTACACGTCATTTAAATACGAGCATCGTGTATGCAGTTAATATCGGTGATATATCACCACCAATACATCAGTTATCGATCCCCATGTAAAATATTGGTCAGAATATCAGAACCGACATTATCGGCGATATTGACTATTTGACCAATATTTGATCGATATATCACCGATTTCCCGATATCAACCATTCGTCTTTCTTCTTTGCTTCTATTAGTGTTTTAGGTCTTAATTGTTAATTGTTAGTGTTAAATGTTAGTGTTTTAAGTCTTAATCAGTTCCCACTTGCTACAATTGTTAGTGTTTTGCAAGTTGCAAAAGGTTAACTTGTTAATGTAGGAGAGTATACTGAATTGTTAGTGTTAAATTGCTATATGTATAAATTCTACATGATAAATTCTACCTTGATCGATATCCGATATTTTACCGCATTAACTGCTTAGACTCTATTTGCTATATACACGTCAAATCTGTCAAGTTACTAAAAGATATTATTTATTAACTTATAAATTAATATCATGTTGGAAAATAGAAAAACTTGTAAGCAATGTAGAGGTCATATACTAACACAAAAGAATGTTACACGCCATTCAAATAAGAGCATCGAGAAATGTTGTGTTTACCTGCAATCATTCTGGCAGCTTCATTTGCATATACAACCAAAACAGAACAAAGTTCCTTCATATCTTCTGGTCGGATAAGATCTGCCAAAAGAGACCTTCACGCAATCGACTAGTTAGCTTTTCAAATATTTCAATAATATAAGGTTGAGGCTGCAATTTTGACCGATTAACTTATAAATGGGTTTGGGTCGTGTTTTACTAGCTAAACGGGAACAGGTCAAATGGGTTCAAAGTTGGACAAAGTTTAATTTTGTTCCATACAATCTCATCTCATGAAGTGTTTTTATTATAAAGTTCAAATTATTATTGTTAGTATATTGTTTTTGTAATCATACTTAAGACATTCTTATATTAAAAGGCTATTTTTTCAACATCAGCTATCTTTGACCCCCCCTCAATGTTAACAATAACATGTTTAGTCCCTCATCTTTATTAACTTTTAAATGTTTTTTATTACATACCCTAACACTTTATTATATTACTATTTAGACCCTCAATTTTTTTGTTTATTCCGTTTACACTTTATTTTAATTACTATTTAGGCCCTGAATTTTAAGTTTCTTTCCTTTTACTTATGTGTTTTCGTTTCTTTTTAGTTTTTTTTCTAAATTTTCCATATGTATCGTCATAAGTAAGTTATTTTAATTACGTTCCTAACCCGCTGCGGGTATTCCTTTTTATGGTTATAACGAGTGCTGATACCGTAACGAACTGAACCGATTAACTTTTTGTGACTTTCGCATATACTATCGCTACATTGTTTTATATCGTCACGTAGAATGTCTCGTCGCGATTTGCTTATTTTTATCTAGGTTTCTATCCCGCCGCGAAGCGCGGGTGGTAACCCACTAATTAATCAATCATGGCATTAATGAATCATACTTATAAATTTGTTTTTATTTAATCCAGACCTGTTTTGGCCTGCTACCAAACCCACCTTACCCGTCTATTTTATCCCCTCTAATATATCTACACAGAAAGATTTTACAATCCGTACCTGTATGTAAATTTTGAAGTGCCTACCGGTGTTGCGTTAGCAACACGTGGGCCAGGGGCAGGAGACATGGATGATGAAGGAGCAGACGTTTTGATATGATTCGTCTGCTAAATAACAAAAAAAGCTCGAAGTTAAAGTCAAATTCAAAGTCAACTGTTTAAAATTTGACTACATGCTAATAATACCTGTTGAAATTGTGCAAGCCTATGAACGGATGGATCTTTTTCTAAAGGCACGCCAAAGTATAGTTCCTGGCCCTTTCTCTTCCGGGAGACTGGCGGAGAGCCGTAACCAGAGGATCCAATAGCACCAGTGATGGCGGCATTTGCGGCTTGCTGAAGATATGCAATATTATTGGCGGAATCTCCGTGGAAAAGAGCCTGCCGTTCTTCGCTTCCTTCGAAATTCTTGCAGTCCATGCATTTGCAATTTTCAGAGCAGAGAATGTTTGCTTGGAAACACTCGCAGTATTTCTTTAAGCATCCTGATTTTTTGCAATGACATCCTTTGTTATGCTTCCCTAATACAACCACTTCCCCAGCCTCTTCCTGAATTATATTAAAAAAGAATCGATAAAAAAGCAAAAAAAAAAAAAAAAAAAAAATCCGTAGCAGGCTTTCAAGGAAGTGGGAGACTCACCCTGTTATCACGATTCGCATGGGGACTGCTAGCGATTTTAGGCCTGAATGCGTTTGGATTACGTTCCAAAGTAGTTTCAACAGCCTCTCTTCTGGCAGGCTCATTTTCAACATTGTTATGACAGTTTACGCAGTTGCAACCATCACAGTATATTCCAGATGCAAAACATTCACAGTATCTGACCACAAAATGACAAATCAGAAACTTCATCTACCAATTTTATGGTTCATTAGGTAGGATAACAGTATATAATTTACTTACAACTTCAAGCATCGCGAATGTTTGCAGTTGCATTGCTTTTGTTTCTTTGGAGTGCCATCCTTTATATCAACATTTTGTCTTGGTCGTGCTTTCGGGGATTCGATTTTCCTGAAATGGCAAAATAGTAAACTTTACCATGATAAATAGGCAATGCTGATGCTTTCTTGTCGCAGGAAGTGTGTATATTGGCAAGATTAAAAAACATGCTATGAGGTCATCGAAAAGACCTCATTATTTTGTTCATAACGTAGATTATAATTCTATACTGCTCACAAAACAATGCCTCACCAAATGCACAAAAATAAATCAAGGTATCAGCATTCCCAACAGCATAATATTGGATGATTTACAAAAGTAAGAAAAGGTGCATTCATGATTCTCCTTCAAAAGGGAACTAGTAAAAAAGGAAAGATTTTTATTTGTTTTGAGAAGAATTCTGTTGGAAACAATTAGCAAAAGTAATGTCTTCTACCCTCTGCGTGCACAATGCAGTGACTATATGTCCACAAGGAAACCAGTTTCACATGGACTGTTACAAGGTTAGATACGATATTCAGCCAAGAGGTTTTAGCTGCTACAATAAAAATATCACACAAAAAGAAATATAAATGCAGTATTGGTTAATAACCTCACACTAAAGAACCAGCATAAGATCAAATAACACTCTCCACAATCACCTAAACTTTAAGTCAACAGAAGACACTGCTAAGTAGCTGATAGCACCTACAGGGTTTAAACCTGGTCTCTATGATACACTCAGCACATATATTGCCTTAGAGACAGACAAAGAGTACTGTTTTATGCACAACTGATTTGGATTTTGTTGCAAACTTCACATCACTATTATATTATTTCCAGTACAGCAGTACTTGCTATTGAATTCAATGCAGTAAGTAGTTCCAAAACATTCAAAAATCCGTATAAATTCATTTTAAATGCAGAGTCAAAACTTAAAAGCATATCTTGTCTCTAGCTGCATACTTGTTCATCCATCATAGTTTTTGATCTAACAACATGCACCACCTCTGTCTCAGAACAGTTTACGACTTAATCCTAAATTTAAGAATGACACACAATTATCACAATCAACATTAAAGTAATTACAACTTTTTTAACAAAGACTTAAAGTTTTGTGAAATAAGCTTAATTAATTTCAATCCATACAAATGCCCCTTCAAATTCAAATTATGTATAAAATTAAAAACCCCTTAATAAGCATATTAATTAAACACAATGCACAACACTTACATAGGCCTTATAGGTGGTTGTTGAAGAGTAGTTGCAACATGACCCTGCTGCATCACCGGCATCATCGGTATCGGTATCGGATGCACCTGTTGTTGCGGTTGCAGCTGCGGCTGCACCAGCGGCCTTATCGATGAAGCCGCCACCACCGGCGGCAGCGGCTGCTGCATCTGTGCAACCACCACTCTCTGACTATTCTCCGGCAACCCACCTGCAGCCGACCCACCACCACCAACACTATTGAAATCCAGCTGCCTCGCCAGCTTCTTCGCCGCCGGTAAATCCGTCACCGCCGTCACTGTCGCCGTCGTTACAGCCGCCGTTAGGTTATTTTTTGGAGGGAAATTCAAATCCCCACCGCCGTCACCCTTCTCCATACTTATCAAAATCAAAACTTTTGAATTATAACTTCTGGATAAACATCAAAAGATTCTATATATATCTATCTATCACTCAACAAACAAACGAACAATCAAATTCCACCACTAAATTCCCCAATTCAACAAAAATCCAACAATAATTCAAACAAATAACAGATACCCAGATGAACAAATCATCAAAAGATTCTATCTTTCAACTAACAGCTCAGATTCACACCTCAAAGATCCTAAATTTAACCCAAATTGGAGCCAAAAAACAGGGGTAAAATCGCAAAAAGATGGGAATTTGATTGGTGGGTTGAAGAAGAAATCGAAAAGGGGGAAAAGGGTAGCAAAATAGAGAGAGGCTTCTTGTTGTTCTTTGTTGTGTGTTGTTGCTCCCTCTCTTGAGGTTTTGAAATTCAATTTTTGTAAATATTAGACGGTGAGATGGGGTTTGAGTGTTCTCATCGGAGGGTTGAGGTTGAAAGATGTGATCTGACGGTTACGGTTTGTAGCGGAGTCAATGGGTGATTTTGGAACTTTGATTACATTGTCAAAATAATCTACTCTTGAAACGGGTGAATTGCTTGTAAATACCCGTATTTTTCGATATTAATATAAACCTATTATCTCGTCTTAAGTTAAAATTATTTGAAATAAGGATTACAACTATGGTTTTATTTGAAATACAAATCCTATGGAAATACTTCAAGAAAATAGTTATTTTAGTTGTGTTATTATACAAGCAACAACCACCCCTTTCTGAATCGCAAATCTTAATCTACCAAAGATAAAACCCTCCCCTGAGGCTGAGAACAATTTCTATGGATGACCCGTCGGACCCTGGTCAGGAATTGAATAGCTTCTGACACTAGGGAGCCAAATGTGTCAAAGATAAAAGAGAAATAAACATATGGATCTCTGCACAAGCTTTAGCGTGCTTATCAACTTTCTTCGATTCTACCTTTCTTGCTGCTTGTACAGCTACAAACCCGTTTTCCCTTAAACCAACCAGAGAGGAAACCCCGTGAGGTCCACACAAGCATGTTTCCCCCTAACCCAACAAAAAACGAGCAGATCCGCTGGAAATTCACAGGAGTCTCTTTCTTAGCTGAAATCTCAGCTCTTCTCAGGATGTCTCACAAAACATTCTGCACCCAATCATGCCGATATTTGAACCCATGGAGCTCTTTACAATGCACTGGGTGCTCTCCGTATTTATCCATACAAGCTTTACGGCATATCAGACAGGTTTCATCTTCTGGGTACATAGGGATCATCAGCCGGTATTTAAGGATGACTTTGTATTCTACTGCTGGCATACATTGTCCCAGCCTGAGCATCGGGATAACGGTCAAAAAAATCATTAGTTGGGGACCGTTCAGGCACTCCAACACCGCTTTCTGGCGAGATGACAAATCAAAAATTTCTCTCATGCTTTGACCGATTTTGCTAACCAGAGCATTCACCAAAGTTTTTTGTGGCTTCGAGGGGGCGGTGTCCTTGTTAGAGAAACTGTCGATATCAGAGTCTGGGAGAGAGACATTTAAGCGTTCGAGCGCATGCAGATAGTCCCGGTCGAGCCCGATAACCCAATTATTTTTCGAAGGATATGATCATGTAGATCCCAAGACTAAGCTCTGGATTCCACAAAAGCATAAACCCCAACATCTCGAGCTGAGATGAGGCCTAAACCACCTAGACGCAATGACAAAGATGTCAGACGCCATTGGAGGTCACCAAAGAAGGGCCCCCCACCCACGACTATGTCTTTTATAGCCTCCCGTTCCCGATGCCCGCCGCCCTGCCAACTCCCCAATAAAGTTAAGGTTACGGCCAACAGCTCCACCAAGGAGCTTAACCCCCCTCTCTGGTTTGCTAATCCCTCTCGGGAATAGTCCGTCCTGAACTTTCCGACAATCATATGTTGGCCAAAAACCTATGTTTTCTTAATGTTGAGGTATAAACTTAAATATTTAGTAAAATCATAAAAATTATATCTGAAGAAAAATCTAATCCACTGTGATACCTGCCTGAACCCTCAACCTAATGGAAATGACACCAATTGAATAAATTAGTTGTGTTAAAAATGATTATGGATTTTTATGAATATTTAAATTTGTGCATAATAGGCGTCATAAGCTTACGATGCTAGACTAGGTCTGATGATTTTACCCGTACCTGATTAACATGGCTCTACCTAATTTCTCATTTACCTAAGACCACCCGTAGTGGGGCGTGATTTTTAAAAAAAATTGAAAAATAACGCCCCAAAACGCCCCCACCCCCATTACATGGGGCGTTTTAAGGCGTTTTAAAGCAAAAAATTGGAGGCCGGCGTTTTTATTAAAACGCTTATTCGGTTCTTGTGTGGTTTGAAGTGGCCAATCAATTTCAAGATTCCCTGACAACTTTTTCCCCCACCAATCAATAATGCCCATTTGTTTTTTGTTTTTTTTTTTTTTAAAGGCTGATTTGTTTTTTTTTTTTCATTAAAAATAATATGAGCGTTATTGGCATAATGCCCCACTACGCCACTTTTGCTATAACGCCCTCTTGCTGACTAGGACGCCACGTGTCGTATAATGCCCCATGGTGAGGGCATTATAACCTTCTACCACTACGCATGGTCTAATTAACTTGACCTGAACAAACACGTTACCTAAATACTTGAAAATATATTGAACGATTGTTATCAGGGCCAGGCATCGGTTAGACTTTTAAACATCAAATAGCTTGATTAACCCAAACTACATCGATTGCTTTTGGCATTTATCAAGAATTCATAGACACATTAACTTTCCATATAGTATGAGGGTTATGTTCTTATCTTGAATTATATTAACTTTCCAAACAACATGAGGGTTGAATCTTTCAGACCAAAAGTGTAGTATGTAACCAAAAAAAATTTAAGTTAATAAATATTTCCAAACCCGAAATACCTCGACCAGAGAAACACGATAACTGAACAACCCGAAGCCGACGAATACGATTGTGATATGAATCGGTCATCGGATACAATATCTAACACAAAAAACCCGGATAACTCAACCCAAATTATCCAAAACCCAAATAATAAACGTATTCAACACCCCTAGTCCTACACTGTAATTCTACATTGAAAGTGGGATTTTCATCTGTCCAACATCAAGTTTACGCTATTTTTATTATGACTATAGATAAAGACTTCTTGGGGTATTGTATGGTTAAAGGTACTTCCTCCGTAACTTTAAAGTGGTTCTAAGTTGTTTTATTATGAATTTTGGTAAAGATGTAGTTTATTCTCTATTTAGTTATATAATTTTATTTTGATTTTTATGTATATTTTACGTGAAGGACCTTCTCGAGAGGTAAAGTAGATAACAATATCATGTTGTTTGGTGAAAGGTTATAACAACTTCTCTTATTTTGTTATAGTGTGTAAAGTTGTGAATCATGTCTTGTGTTCATTCTTATATGTCGGTTACTATTATTCTGAAAAGTTTCATAACTTTATACAAACTATGAATGTTGAGTTAACCGATATATTTTTTTATGGTAAGAAATTGTTTTAAAATTTTGAGCGTTGCAACATGTGGGTGTTGTCCTAGTTGAAAAGGGTGAAATCGATGTGATGAATCTAACTTTAATATTATGTTTCCTCAACACTTCTGTTCACAATATAAATTGGTTAGTATCAAAGAGGAGTTTCTTTCCCTGATCCAAACCAGTAAAAATGATGTTGAAATTACCATAATCTTGCCTGGCAAGCCCTTCTTTTAACCAACCCCCCCTCATGATGCTATCACTTGGTTGTGAATGCTAAAATTAAGGATTTAATCACTCATTAAACTCCTTAAAGTGTAAAACTCTCAAGCGATTATCAAAATGGAGCGTGAAAAGGAAAGATATATCAAGTGACAATTTATCAAGGGCAAATCTACCCAAGGTATGTTTCAAATGTGGGAAAATGGTCCATGCTAACCCTAAATGTTAAAAGGCCTATGTGGGTATGCATTAAACCATTAACTATTACGAGCCTGGCCATATAAATAATGAGTGCTCAACAAAGAAGGTCGGAACATAAAGGTTGATTGAGATGAACCCAATAAAACCAGGTTAATGATAGAATAAAAGCTGAAATTTTAAAGTTACGCAAAAAAAGTTTTGCAGACTGAAAATGAGAAAGTTACACATGATGTTGTGCATGTGTTTTCTCACTCAATTCTTTTATTGCTCACGTGTTATTTGACTTGAAAGTGATTTGACCCTTATATTTTTATATCAATTTTAGGCAATAGTTCACTTCAACTATTACATTAGGCTAAAGGGTATGGGGGCCGGCTAGGCCCGGCTAGGACCGGCGCCGGTCCCCCACACTGCCCTCCTGAGGATCGGCTCGGCCCAAACAGCTCCCCACAGCCGGGTTAGACGAGGCCCCACTTGAAGATTATAGCTGTTGGAACGACTCTCTTATATAAAAAAAAATTCATTTTTCAATTTAAATACCCTCTATCTCATCCATTTTTATACAATTCTATCCTAGGGTAAAGATCAAATAGGAAGTTAATTTTCGCTAGGAAGGATAGGAAGCCATAGGATTATGACATGTGGCAAATTTTAAAATAAAGAGAAAGGGTATTTTAGTCAATCCAACTCCTTCTTCTTTCTTTTTCAAAACCCAGTAAATTCAAAAACCCATCATTTTTAAAACCCACCATCTTCAACTATTTCTTCACTTTCTATCTCAATAATCACTACATTATAGTGCGATTTTCATCACAAATCAATGATTCAGAACCCGATCAACGTGTTCTTCAGCTTTTTTTGAAGAAAACCCAGTTTAATTTCATAAAAAAATCTCGTTTTTTCCGGTGATTTTGGAGATAATCACTCGATTCGTTTGATTCGAGCGTTGATAAGTGTTTCTATCATTCAAAGTTCGTCAATTGATGAAGAAATCGGCTACGATCCATGTAAGAAATTCTTTAATTTCATTTTCCTGATCTGGGTTTTTGATTTAGTCATTGCGTTTTACGATCTTTGCGAGGGTCCGGGGGCGGCAACCCCTGGCGGGGTCCAAGGGGCAGAGCCCCTGGCTGGGGTTGAGCTGCGTTTTAGAAAAAATAATTTTTCAGAAATTGGCTCATTTCGAAGACAGTAATTCGTAGACAATTCAGACAGTTCACAGTGACAGACAGTTTTATGTGTCCATTGCGTTTTAGAAACAAGAGAGTTTTATGTGGTTTCTGGCTATTGCGTTTTAGAAAAAAACACATTTTTAAGTGTTTTTAGTCATTGTCTTTTAGGTAAAACACATTTTTTAGGTGTTTTCAGTCCATTGCGTTTTAGAATGAGTCATTTTTAAGTGTTTTCTGGCCATTGCGTTTTACATATAAGACATTTCTTTGTGTTTTTTGTGCATTGCGTTTTAAGTAAAACACTTTTTTATGTGTTTTCAGTCCATTGCGTTTTAGAAAACAGACATTTTAAGTGTATTCTGGCCATTGCGTTTTACAAATAAGTCATTTCTTTGTGTTTTTGGTGCATTGCGTTTTAGGTAAAACACATTTTTATGTGTTTTCTGGCCATTGCGTTTTAGAAAACAGACATTTTAAGTGTATTATGGCCATTGCGTTTTACAAATAAGTCATTTCTTTGTGTTTTTTGTGCATTGCGTTTTAGGTAAAACACATTTTTATGTGTTTTCTGGCCATTGCGTTTTACAAATAAGTCATTTCTTTGTGTTTTTGGTGCATTGCGTTTTAGAAAAATGTCATTTTTTAGGTTTTTTTTTTTCATTGCGTTTTACGTAACTGGTGGTTTTTCTATTGCGTTTTACGCAACTGGGTTTTAATTTTTTTTAAATATAACAATAGTATACTCGTTTTAAAGATAAAAAAACGCTCGTTTTTTTGGTGCAATTTTTATAAAAAAATAATGTCGTATGAAAGAGTTATTAACGTTTAAAAAATGGGGGGGAATTGGAGGAGAGAGAAACTATTGGCTTGGATTGACTAGAATGCCCTTGAACAAACTCACGCGCCTCTTTTCTTCATTTCAATTTGCCTGATTTAATCTTAGCCCTTGATTAACTTAATGGATGGTCAAGATCACTTCCTATCCTTCCTAGCCAAATAAACTTCCTATTGTATCTCCACCCCTTCTCCAATTCTCTTCCTTTTTTATAAAAAACACTCCATATTTTTTATACCTTTTTCTCTAATCATGCATCCTTTCAACCCAAACAACCCCAACCCAAACAACCCCAACCCGAATAATCACAACCCGAACCAACCTAACTTTTTTTCGACTCCCGCTTACACTCCGAATATGGATCATTCGTGGGGGGCTCCGCAATTTCCTTTTTCGGGTTTCCAACAAACACCCAACGCATTCTCACAAATGTCTCAAGTTCAACAACTCCAACAATACCAAGCACTACAACAAATCATGCAACGCAACTCGTTTGAACAACTCCAATCGCAACCGCCAACTTCCCAACCGGTTCAACTTGACGATGATGATGATGAAGAAGTCGTCCCTGAATCGCCACCGCAAGAGCTCAACCGAAAAAAAAAACAAGGGGAAGGGGAAGAAGGTTGAAAACGTACCCGAAACCGCGCCAAAAAGCGGTTTGAGAGCAAAGGGGAGACCTTGGACGAAAGTAGAGGAGGAGGCGCTAGCAATGGCGTTTGCTAAGTCCTCTACTTGCCCGATAGTCTGTATGAACCAAAGTTTAAATTTTTAATTTAAATTTTAAAAGTTTTTATTTTTTATTTTTACTAATGCATTATTTTTAAAAATTTAGGAAACAATCAAACGGGTACTAGTTTTTGGAAGAAGACAACGGCTAGATTTCACGAGATTATGGAGCATGGCTCGGATCGTGATATAGAAGCCGTCTCGGGCAAGTGGCGTAAAATGAGCAAGATCATCAATAACTTTAACGCAATTTATAACCAAATTTACACTTGTCCTCCTAGCGGGAGTAACGAGGCGGACATTCTTAACCTTGCTATCGCTAAGTGGGACTCTCAAAATTCAAAGCCTTTCCCGCACTTCCGAGCATGGAACGTTGTAAGGAACGAACAAAAATGGACGCCAATTCCAAATGAGGTCGCAACCGCCAAACGGACTAAACTTCCGAGTCCGGAAGTTATAGTGCGGGAGGCTCCACCGCTCGTTGTCAAATCGACATAAACGACGACCCGGAAGATGACGAGGACGTGTTGCCCATTCACGAGTCGGAACGTCCCACCGGGAGGGACAAAGCAAAAAAAGAGGCGGCCGGAAAGCGCAAAGGGGCCGGCTCGAGTGGAGGGGGCGGCTCGGGTGGAGGGGGCGGCTCGAAGGCATCGGCGAAAATGGACGACTTGATAAACGAATTCCGTTCGTTCAAAGAGTTTGCGACCGAAAAATACACTCACAAGAAAACCGTGTCGGCCGACTATGCTCGAGCGGAGGATTTTAGGATTATGAGGTTGGATCTCGACTCGGTTCCGGAGGATGAACGCGAGATTTATCGGAGGATGAAAGAAGAGGTGAAGAAAAAATGGACGTCGTAGGTTGTTTAGTTTTTTAATCGTATCGTATTTTTTTTTTGTTTTTTATGTTTTTAGGAAATGTAATTTTTTTTATTTTTCGGAAATGTTTTTTTATTTTTTTTATTTTTAGGAAATGTAATTTTTTTTATGTTATGAAATGACTTTATTTATGTTGTTTTATGTTGTATTTTTTAACTTTTATAAATTTTATATTAAGTTAATAAAAAAAACACTTAGAAAATTATAAAATAATGAAGTTGGGTAGCCCCATCCTCCATCCCCCTCAAATGTGAAGGAGGCTCATCCCCCACGAGCCGCCTACATGGGGATGAGCCTCACCATACCCTATAGTCTTAGACTAACCACTATGTGAACAATTTTTCTCAACTGTTTGCCACGTATCACAAAAAGACAAAACTCATCTGTAATTTAAAAATATTAAATTTATTTTAGTGCCTCAACCAGTTCAGCAGAACAACCATAGGTTGATACCGGTTGTTAGATATTATAATATTTATTTTTGTCTTTTTTCTGTTATTGAATTGTGTTCTTTTTGATAAAAAAAATAATTATTTAATAAATTATTAATGTGGGTTGGGTTGTGAATATGAGTGAAAAGTTGAATTGGGGTGGGTTGGGTTGGGTTAGGTTGTGTGTGTGGAAGAGAGAGAAATTGGTTTTTTTAATGAAAGGTTGAGTTGGGTTGGGACAGTGAATTTATACTTTGGGAAGTTTAAGTTGTTGATTGTATAATGGTATAGAGAACTTGATTGAGAAAAGGGATGCTTACAAATGATTTACAAGGGTTTATAATTAAATGGTAGTATTTGAGTGGACTTGACTCGTTAACTATTGACTTGACCATTGACCATGGACTTGACCGTTGACCATAACTTTTCCTTAATACACCCCCACAAGATATATGATATGTCAGAGACTCCAATCTTGGAGTGAAGAAGTTGCAACGGGCCTTGATGCAACGACTTTGTGAGAACATCTACCAGTTGATTGGCTGAGTTTAAAATGAAGTACTCGAAGAGAACTATCCATCACTTTTTCTCTAACAAAATGGTAATCTAACACCACATGCTTCAATCGCAAATGACAAATCAGATTTGTACAGACATATGTAGCACCAACATTATCACAAAAGAGCATTGGCGGGTCATGTTGTGACAACTGTCACTTTTCCGTACATTCCGTACAATAATTGAACAGTAGTCTGTGCTTTGATAACTGTGCATGGTATAGTTTACAAGACGAATGAATTTCTGATCACTGATATACACATACAATGGCATTTCATGTTGCAAGACTTTTATCATTACTACATGCAACACGATATAGTTCTATTAATGCACAGAACAGAATTGGCACCGCCATCAGACAAACAAGAAATACTGATGAGAGTTCAGTACTTAGACATACATGATGTTAAGACACAAAATGAGCCCCAGGACCCAGTGATATACTAGTATAGTGTGTAGGAAAGTACGGATTACAAATCTGCCTTCCTAGTGATGACATAGGTGCCGGAAAGTGCCAGGAACACACTAAAAATGCAGAATTCTGCAGAAAATAACCAAAATTCAGCTATCTTCAGCATTTAAACTCCAAAATATAATGCAGAAAAGTGGTTTAATGGTCCTGAATACTTTCCTAAGTGTCGGGAATTAAAAGTGTCACAAAAGGGTACATAAAGATCACTAAACGATATAGTATGACACTTTAACGAAACGGTATCTAACCGAACAACCGGATACTACCCGAAACACCAAAATTACACTAGAAGCATTGTTTTAATGTTTCTGAGCTAGTTATGATCCCCGTACATCATAACACCCCATACAAAATATCTAGTGACTAAAACACTTAACTAATACTTGGTTTTGAACTAAATGATAACTTTATGGTTTAAACTTACATTTAGACCCCCTCCCCCATCTAGTAATCGGCCCACACATGGCCTAATTAATAGATTTTATGTAATCTTCTTGGATTTGATGAGAGATCATGTCTTGTACTTGGTGAACATATTATCCATTGGTTAACATGATGTTGGAGAAAGTTGTTTATAACCATGAGACCTTTACACACTTCATTATCATCACCATCTAAACTTCAAGAACACTTCCTCTACTCCCCCATTACTTACGGCCCACCTCACACACCAACACATCTCCATTTTCATTCCATCTACAAGCATTCTAAGGTGATTTAGAGATGTAACAAGCATATCTAAGAAGGGTAGTGGCATTGGAACTTGAAGGACCTTCACAAGGAGCTATTAACCACCTATTTTCTTCATCATCTTCATACTTGTTCTTCCCTAGCTATAGTGCTAGTAGTAAGTTCCATTGATCTTGTTTTTACTCACAATTTTAGTGGTTAAAGTATGAAGTAACTTGGTAAACTAAAGATCATGAAGAAACATAAGCATAAACATGAACATAAAGCTCTAAAACATGAAGACCAAGTTGTTTTAAGTGTATGTAGTATACTTGTTTGTGGATTTCTTGTGTTTATGATGTTGATCATCATAAGAACCTTGCTAGATGATGATTAAACACATGATCTAGTAAGTATAAGGATAGATCTTGAAGAAATCATAATGATCATCCTCTATATTAAACATGAACTTGAAAATAAACTTGATTTAGTGTATGATAATTTGTGATACATGTTATGAGAATTAAAAATAAAGGATTTCAAAGATAATATTTTCAAGAAAACAAAGTTATTTACAAGATTTACAAGATCATGATTTTTAAAGAAACTAATCATATCTTTAGTGGTAAATCAACTATAGAAACATGTTATTAACAAGAGAAACACAAAAGAATTGTTTTTGGAAAAATCATCTTGTAAGTTGTAAAGGACTAGATCCTTCAAGAATGTGATTATTAAACAAATAACCATGTTTTAGAGGGTAACTTAACCTACTAAATAACATGCTAAGTTACTACAACTTTTTACAAAAATTCAAGTTCATGTCAAAGTGTAAATTGCATATTTAAAGCATATGGTAAGTCTTGTTTATATTGTGGATTGATTGTGATGACTTTTACAAAAGAAAATGATATGCTTGAAAGCATGGAAACCTCCATTTTTAGGGGAAACTATGGCAAAATTTTCTAAAAATAAAAACACTTAGAAAAAAATTTATAAGCATACACTTACAAATGTATTTTCAACAATAAATGGTTACATAAACTTTGCCATAATTTTTTGTTACAAAAATACAAATATTGGAGGTTGGTTTTCATAAATAAAAGTATCTAAACATGTATTTGGGAAATACATATTTAGAAGACACAATGTGTGTGATTATTTGTATACCTTGTGTATTAGTTATATTATTTTAGGACTTAAAGTAACGTAACTCATCAAAATACCCAAGAAATTACAATCCAAAATATTACCAAAAATTCCACGGAATAAATATACAAGTTACACACAAAATATTGGTGAAACCGAACAAAAGAATGTAACTTACAAAATATTCCGGAAAACTTACTAATAAGTATATTCTTGGTAAATAATATTTTGGACATCAAAGGAACAAAAATATGATTTTTACAATTATTGAAAATTTCTATCATATTTTTGACAAGAAGAAAATATATTATTTTTGGAAGTAAAAATATATTTTCTTGGAATTTTTAGAAGATATATTATTTTTGGGAAAAATATATATTTTCTTGAGGGAACTTGAAATACATTATTTTTGGATAAAAATAAGTTTATATATATTTATCAAGTTAGACTTGAAAATATATTACTTTTGGAACTTATATGAAAATACAAATATTTTTGCCAAGAGAAAAATTAGGAATAATTTTTCTAAGAAATACCTCTTGAAATATATATTTTAGGAATATATATTGGATACTTATTAAGATAATACACGCCGGAATACGTCACCAATACTTGGCAAGTTGTACAATGCAAGAATACGAATACACGTGTACAAGATACTCCCATCCTTGGGAAGGAAGTGCAAGTATAAATACTTGAGAAGTATTAATACAAAATATCATTTAACAATTATTCCAAAACTTAAAAATATAATTTAAGTTAAAATATTAATTATTTTGACAATAATTATATAACTTGGAATAATACCGAAGGCACAATAAAACGTAACTCAAAAGCACTAACTAATACAAAGTCAAGGCACGACCCGCTCGCCTAATAGACAGTAGTACATTGTAGGTTGTCGTGCACACAAGTGGTGGCTTGAGTTTCGTCGGATTGGAGAACGCAAAACAGTGAGTTCATGTCCCCCTTTTCTTTTAACTGTTTTCGGTTTTATAACTCTCGGGGGTGGAATACATGTTACGAATGCTTAAACGGTATGAATTGACTATGAAATGCACTATTACGTCATGTGAGCATAGACTAAATATTGAAATGCCATTAATTCTTAATTAGGGACGAAGGTTAGATCTAACGGGTACGGCCGAACCCCACTCATGGTACTTGTGACCACTTGAGTGCTTCGGTGTCCCAGTCGAGGTGAATCGACATTAGTCGAGGTGAATCAACAATGGTCAAGGTAAATTGACATAGTCAAGGTGAATTGACATAGTCGAAGGGGAATTCGACATAGTCGAGGGAAATCGACAAGGGTATAAGCCTACTCATTTCGAGTGCTCCCTATGTCCTCACATGCTTTAATGTCCTTGTAACACATTAATTTGATATGTTCATAAATGCTTTTCATACCTGTTTTCAAAAGAGTCTCTCAAAGGTTTACAAGATGGTCAGTACTCACACCAACACATGATCTCGCTCAACTTTTGTTGATGTTTTCCAAAATTACATGTATTTCAGGTAAACAAGTTGGATCTTGGTCGCGGGTGTTGTTTCTAGAAGTAAATTCCAAGTTTAGATGTCATCCACTTTTGTTGAATTGTATCTTAGTCGAAGGTTGTGTTGCTTGAAACTTAATAACTGGTATTTGTAATACTTTTACTTAATGAATGGATGAACATCGTTTCGATCATGTTGTTGTTTATTATGAGTGAATGCAATGATATTAAACCAGTCACACATCATACGCTTCCGCAAAAGTCAGGGTGTGACAGTTTGGTATCAGAGCTTCGATTGTAGTGAACTAGGATTCCTTCACGAGTCTAGACTACAATCACTAGGACTCTCTCACAAAAAAAAATTACAAAAAGGTTTTTCATTGCGTTCACGTAAGCGTCAAGATCCATGAGACGAACATTTTTCAAAGAAAGGACAAGGCATGGACATTAGTAGGGAGGAGAATACCCCAAACTAAGGTGCCAACTAAGGCATAGTCTACATGATTTAGACTTGCCAAAGACAAAATGACCCCCCCCCAAAGGATAAACGAGAGTTATATGTGATATGATGCATTTATTTTCTTGCTTATGCTAAGTAACATACTTGTTTATTGATATATACATAAGAATAAGTGTACGAAATAATTGTTGACGTGAATAAGATACCATCGACTCCGAATCCTATTATTGTTCTTAACCTGCACGATGAAGCTATCAGCCTCGCGTTCATGACTGGAGTGATTACCAAACGAGATTCTGAGCTTGCTTCCGTAGGAGATGGCCGCTCTTCCCTCTCGATTATGAAGGTGCCTGACTACGGTAGTAACGGCGAGGCAGAGGCGGTAACCTTGGACAACTTCTTAATCAGCGGGACGAGGTCCCTGTGGCTTTTGTGAAACAAGGTTGACGACACACTTGACCAGACAAGGAAGATAAAGTATTCATCTAAAAGGTGCCCCTCCAACTACTAGGAATTCTTCTTATTCCTATTTCATTTAATCATCGTGCCTATTCGTGCGTAACAATAGCGAATGTTAGCGCGTGGACCACCGCAATGGTCCTTTCCATGTCAGAGGTATAAGGACAGTAGTGTCCCCTCCTTGGCTGATCATCTGCTTGGACGAGGGAAAATTGGGGTAACTGTGCAAGACAATTTATTATTACGGGGGCCCACATAATAACGACTTGTAGTGCATGGAAATCCTGGTGGACTCTGCGGGCCAGGCTAATGATCACCATCCCTCCAAAAATAATCTATAAGTGTTCGCACCTTCATCTGGTAGAACAACACCTAGGCCATTACTTTAGCACTTTACAAAGTAGGAAACCTGTCTTTGCCTACTTCGTGTCTGACACTTCTACCCATATACGAGGCGTTTGGGAACCGATATCTAAGCTAGTGGAGATGGCTAACACGCGGGAAAGATTCAGTGACGTTACACTCTCTATCACCCTTACATGAACAACCCCCATCTCTGGGAAAGTATACCCATCATTGAAGCTAAAGACCTAAGAAAACCAATGTAACAGGAAAATAACTGCTACTTTCATATTATGAAACTTGTGTGACCAAGGTGATGTAACCTCGAGTTCATTTTGTTACAAGCAATAAGTCAAGTTGCCAAGCTTATATGAAAGCTCAGTAATTGTCTCCTCACTCATACATTGTTGATTATATATGCATGCGATATTGGGTGATCACCTGATTGCTTATGGTACTATGTACCTCATAGACAATTATGGAATGTTATCTAACCTACCCCATACCTTTTGACAGAAGAGAATGTTGCCCAGACGTGACACAGACACCAGTACGTTACCAAGGACAGAAGCCGAGCTCCAAGAACGCATCTTACAGGCAATTGCACGACATGAAGCCCTCCGCTTTGAACACAGCGGTGGCACTTCCGTAAATAACCCTCCAACTGGCTGCACCTATAAACAGTTCCTGGACTGCAAGCCATTGAATTTTGATGGCACAGGAGGTGCCGTTGCATTTGTTCGTTGGGCAGAAAAGACTGACTCCGTTCTAAGAATGAGTAACTGTTCGCCCCAGCGGAGTGTTACCTATATCTCATGGTTGTTTTTGGATGGCGCACTCTCTTGGTGGAACCTTCAGGTTCAGACCCTTGGTGAAGATGCTGCTCATGCACTGAGCTAGGACGAGCTCAAGGAAATGATGGAGAAGAAATATTGTTCTAGGGCTGAAATCCAGAAGCTTGAGGTGGAGTTCTGGAATTTGAAAATGGACGGGCCGAAGATTTCTGAGTATGTCCAGCAATTTCATGACTTGTCTAGGGTCGTTCCCTACTTAGTCAAGCCGGAATTCAAGAGGATTGAGCGATTCATTTGGGGGCTTGCACCTCAAATTAGGAGCTTGGTTACTACCTCAAAGCCTCCAACCATCGCAGAGGCTATCGATTTAAGTGTCACACTTACTGAAGAAGCTCTACGTACGAGAAAATTTTTGGAATCTGAGACAAACAAGAAAGAGACTCATGTGGGTCTTCGGGCAATAAGAAAAGGAAGTCTTCGAACCTAAAGATAGGCACCCAAGTCAGCTATGGAAGCTCTAAAGCAAACAAAAGAAAGGAAGTGAACCCGCCCTGTGGCAGGAAGGCTTATGGAGCCACTAAAAAGGCCGGAGGTAAGGTTTATTTGGGAAATAAGCCGAGATGTGAGGAATGCAATTTTTACCATGAAGGTCAATGTCTGAGGCCTAAGTGTGGAAAGGAAGGGCACAACAAGGATGCCTATTGGGTGAAGGATCCAGACGGAAGAGATAATGGTAGAGTACCAGGTTGCTACAGATGTGGTGAAGTAGGGCACTTTAGGAAAGATTGCCCTAGGAAGAACCAAGCGAGGAAGGGTCTTCACAATTGGAGTTCGTGAAGCACGCCGGGATCCAGATGCGGTTACGGGTACGTTCCTTATTAACCAACCTATGCATCTATTTTTTATTAATACTGGCACCAACTTTGTATGCTTAGAACCTAAGAAACTGCTTGGCCTAGTTTCGAGTAGAATAAGACGTCCCGTAATCTTTAGAATTGGCATATTGAAGGTTAGTTTAAGCAGACGAGGCGATTAAGGATTATATTTTGGGAACTTAGAAGGCCGGAACCTTCCATTACCATTGACTTGGGAAGTCATGATATGATAGTCAGCATGGATTGGACATCCAAGTATAGAGCTGAAGTCGTTCGTTATAAGGAAAATCGGTCGCATCCCTCTTGCGAATGATGAAACACTTAAAGTTCACAACCTTCTTGCAATAGGTGCAAGGGTACTAGGCCCCATAAAACTGTGGGTCTGCGACATCTCTCATTGCTCGAAGAGACACAGAAGCGCCTCCGAGTAGACTGCGTAGCCTTCCTAGCTCATGTTGCCAATAAGGAGACCTAGGAGCCAGAGCTAGAAGACAGCCCCGTGGTGGAGGAATTCCCAGAAGCCTTTCCTGAAGACTTGCCAAGAATGCCTCCACAGCAACAAGAAGAGTTTAGGATGAACCTAGTGCTAGGAGCGGCACCAGTGCCGAATGACGCCTTACCGACTAGCTTCGTCCAAGAAGCATGAGCCTCCGATATAACTGCAAGAGCTACTAGACAGAGGGAATTAAGGACATGACATCCTTAGTTAAGGACACGAGAAGAAAGTCGGCAGTTTCCACTTTGCATCAATTTCAAAAAATTGGATATCAAGAATCAGAATCCTTTGCCAAGGATTGATCACATGAACGAGCCAATTGTAAGGTTCCAGTTACTACTCGAAGATCGACTTGAGGTCAGGCTGTCCTCAGCTGCGAATACAAGAGGAAAATATCCCTAACACGACCTTAGGGACTCGTCTTGAGCATTACAAGTTCCTTGACGTGTCGTTTAGTTTAACACATGCACCGGCAATATTCAAGGACCTCATGAATCAGGTATGTAAGCCGTACCTGGATAAAGTCATGATCATACTTATTGACTACGTTCTTATATGCTCAACGACCAAGGAAGGTCATGAGCAACATCTGCAATTTATCATGTGACTCTTAGAGAAAGAGCAGTTAGGTGCTAAGATGTCGAAGAGCGGACTTTGGATTCGCGAGATAAGAACTTTAGGATACATGGTGGATAAGAATGAGATTCATGTCGACCCTAACATAGTCGACCCCTATCTTGACTTTACTCAGCAACACCATTAGGGTTGCGGCTCTTGTGACGCTTCTCGACAAAGTCTCGATTGCGCGTTGATGCAACGAGACCACGTCATCGCATACGCGCCACGTTGACTAAAGGAATCATGGGATTAGACCCTGAACTAGGTACAGTAATTGCGCGCTGAAGTCTTGATACCAGTACTTGTATGGGAAAACGCTGCACGATCCTCACTAATCACTAGGGTTGCAGCACACCGTTGATCAAAAGGACTTAAACGTGAGATAACGAGATAGAGTGAGCTACTGAACGAATGCGACTGTAAGATTAAGTATCCCCTGAACAAGGCAAGCATTGTAGCAGACGCCTTGAGCCGCAAGGAACGCGCAAAGCCTCTAAGGGTGCGAGCCTTAGAAATGACCAAACAAACAAATCTCATCACTCGGATTCGTGAAGCTGAGCATGAGATGCTCAAACCAGAGAACCTTCAAGCTGAAGTGTTTCATGAATGGAAGTGCAATTATTGCTTAAGGAAAAACAGAACCTTGTACTTCATAAGAACAACTTTAGGTATCGTTTCGCGCCATTTGTGTACGCCTGTTTTAGGATAAGGCTCATAGGTCAAGGTACTCGATCCATCCTAGGATCCAACAAGATATACCAAGACCTGAGGGATTAATACGAGTGGCCTCAGGATGAAAGCTGATATAGCTACATATGTGGGTGACTGACTTACCTGTGCCGAGGATAAGGTGGAATACAAGAAACCATCAGGGCTACTGCAACAGCCTGAGATTCCCATATGGAAATGGGGACAAATCTGAATGGATTTCATTACAAGCCACTAAAATCCAAAAAGGTCACGATATGAATTGGGTGATTATTGACCGACACACCAAGACTGCACACCTACTACCAAACAGTGAGGAAGACATCAAAAGGGAATTAGCAGAGATTTAGCCTAGAAAGGTTGTGGCACATCATGCAGTGCCTGATTCTATCATACCCGACCGAGATGGTCGTTCTGTGCCAAGGATATGGCAGACGTTTCAAAAGGTGTTTAGGTCACGAGTGGACCTTAGTACTACATTTCACCCTCAGACGGACGGCCAGAGCAAACGAGCGATACAGACTGTATGGACATGTTACGTGCTTGAATGATGAACCTTGATGAAAAGTTGGAATATTCACTTGCCCATAGTGGAGTTTTCCTATAATAATACTTATCACACCGCTGTTTAGGCCGCTTTGCGTGAAGCTTTATAGAAACATAAGTATCAATCCCCGTTGTGTTGGACGGAGACCGGGGATAAACAATTTACTGGCCAAATTGGTTCAGGAAAACTATAGGCAAGATCGTTCAGATATGTAATCAGATCAAACCAACACGCGGTGTACAGAAAGGCTACGCCAGCGAGCAGCGGGAACCGTTGAAATTTGAGATAAGAAGTATGGTGATAACGAGAGACTCGCCTTGGGAACGCATGGTATGATTTGGAGAACATGGGAGGTTGAACCCACGATATATTAGACCTTTCGAGATCCTGGAAAGGATCGGGACCATGGCTCACAAGCTAAAACTACCTGAGAAATTCAGCAGTGATCACGACACGTTTCACGTGTCTAGCTTTTAGAGGAGTCTGAGGGACTGGGTGTTTCAGTCTGAGAGACCGGGTGTTTTAGTCTGAGAGGCTAGGTGTTTCAGTCTGAGAGACTGGATGTTTCAGTCTGAGAGGCTAGGTGTTTCAGTCTGAGAGACTGAGTGTTTTAGTCTGAGAGGCTAGGTGTTTCAGTCTGAGAGGCTAGGTGTTTCAGTCTGAGAGGCTAGGTGTTTCAGTCTGAGAGACTGGGTGTTTCAATCTGAGATGCTAGGTGTTTTAGTCTAAGAGACTGGGTGTTTCAGTCTGAGAGGCTAGGTGTTTCAGTCTGAGAGACTGGGTGGTTCAGTCTGAGAGACTGGGTGTTTCAGTCTGAGAGGCTGGGTGTTTCAGTCTGAGAAACAAGATTCACGTCAACGACAAACTCCAAATTATTAAGGAACCCGTTAAGGTGGCGGACTGAGAGTCCACAAAACGCGGAGAAGACATAATTGATTTGTGTGAGTTCGTTGGAATTCATATCATGGCCCAGAGTTTACTTGGGAACATGAAGACCAATCTAAACCTAAGTGACCACATTTGATTCACAACTCCCCTGCGACCGATGGCATCGCTTGAATTTTGGGACAAAATTCTTTTAACGGGGGGAGAATGTGACAACTGTCACTTTTCTGTACATTCCGTACAATAATTGAACAGTAGTCTGTGCTTTGATAACTGTGCATGGTATAGTTTACAAGACGAATGAATTTATGGTCACTGATATATACACATACAATGGCATTTCATGTTGCAAGACTTTTATCATTACTACATGCAACACGATATAGTTCTATTAATGCACAAAACAGAATTGGCACCGCCATCAGACAAACAAGAAATACTGACGGGAGTTCAGTACTTAGACAGACATGATGTTAAGACACAAAATGAGCCCAGGACCCAGTGATACACTAGTATAGTGTGTAAGAAAGTAATGATTACAAAACTGCCTTCCTATTGATGACAAACACAATAAAAATGCAGAATTCTGCAGAAAATAACCAAAATTCAGTTATTTTCAGCATTTAAACTCCAAAATATAATGCAGAAAAGTGGTTTAATGGTCCTGAATACTTTCCTAAGTGTCGGGAATTAAAAGTGTCACAAACGGGTACATAAAGATCACTAAACGGTATAGTATGACACTTTAACGAAACGGTATCTAACCGAACAACCAGACACTACCCGAAACACCAAAATTACATTAGAAGCATTGTTTTAATGTTTCCGAGCTAGTTATGATCCCTAGACATCATAACACCCCATACAAAATATCTAGTGACTAAAACACTTAACTAATACTTGGTTTTGAACTAAATGATAACTTTATGGTTTAAACTTACACTTAGACCCCCTCCCCCATCTAGTAATCGGCCCACACAAGGCTTAATTAATAGATTTTATGTGATCTTCTTGGATTTGATTAGAGATCATGTCTTGTACTTGGTGAACATATTATCCATTGGTTAACATGATGTTGGAGAAAGTTGTTTATAACCATGAGACCTTTACACACTTCATTATCATCACCATCTAAACTTCAAGAACACTTCCTCTACTCCCCCATTACCTACGGCCCACCTCACACACCAACACATCTCCATTTTCATTCCATCTACAAGCATTGTAAGGTGATTTAGAGTTGTAACAAGCATATCTAAGAAGGGTAGTGGCATTGGAACTTGAAGGACCTTCACAAGGAGCTCTAAAACATGAAGATCAAGTTGTTTTAAGTGTATGTAGTATACTTGTTTGTGGATTTCTTGTGTTTATGATGTTAATCATCATAAGAACCTTGCTAGATGATGATTAAACACATGATCTAGTAAGTATAAGGATAGATCTTGAAGAAATCATAATGATCATCCTCTATATTAAACATGAACTTGAAAATAAACTTGATTTAGTGTATGATAATTTGTGATACATGTTATGAGACTTAAAAATAAAGGATTTCAAAGATACTATTTTCAAGAAAACAAAGTTATTTACAAGATTTACAAGATCATGATTTTTAAAGAAACTAATCATATCTTTAGTGGTAAATCAAGTATAGAAACATGTTATTAACAAGAGAAACACAAAAGAATTGTTTTTGGAAAAATCATCTTGTAAGTTGTAAAGGACTAGATCCTTCAAGAATGTGATTGTTAAACAAATAATCATTTTTAGAGGGTAACTTAACCTACTAAATAACATGCTAAGTTACTACAACTTTTTTACAAAAATTCAAGTTCATGTCAATGTGTAAATTGCATATTTAAAGCATATGGCAAGTCTTGTTTATATTGTGGATTGATTGTGATGATTTTTACAAAAGAAAATGATATGCTTGAAAGCATGGAAACCTCCATTTTTAGGGGAAACTATGGCAAAATTTTCTAAAAATAAAAACACTTAGAAAAATATTTATAAGCATATACTTACAAGTGTATTTTCAACAATAAATGGTTACATAAACTTTGCCATAATTTTTTGTTACAAAAATACAAATATGGGAGGTTGGTTTGCATAAATAAAAGTAACTAAATATGTATTTGGGAAATACATATTTAGAAGACACAATGTGTGTGATTATTTGTATACCTTGTGTATTAGTTATATTATTTTAGGACTTAAAGTAACGTAACTCATCAAAATACCCAAGAAATTACAATTCAAAATATTACCAAAAATTCCACGGAATAAATATACAAGTTACACACAAAATATTGGTGAAACCGAACAAAAGAATATAACTTACAAAATATTCCGGAAAACTTACTCATAAGTATATTCTTGGTAAATAATATTTTGGACATCAAAGGAACAAAAATATGATTTTTATAATTATTGCAAATTTCTATCATATTTTTGACAAAAAGAAAATGTATTATTTTTGGAAGTAAAAGTATATTTTCTTGGAATTTTTAGAAGATATATTATTTTTGGGAAAAATATATATTTTCTTGAGGGAACTTGAAATACATTATTTTTGGATAAAAATAAGTTTATATATATTTATCAAGTTAGACTTGAAAATATATTACTTTTGGAACTTATATGAAAATACAAATATTTTTGCCAAGAGAAAAATTAGGAATAGTTTTTCTAAGAAATACCTCTTGAAATATATATTTTAGGAATATATATTGGATACTTATTAAGATAATACACGCCGGAATACGACACCAATACTTGGCAAGTTATACAAATGCAAGAATACGAATACACGTGTATGAGATATCCCCATCCTTGGGAAGGAAGTGCAAGTATAAATACTTGAGAAGTATTAATACAAAATATCATTTAACAATTATTCCAAAACTTAAAAATATAATTTAACTTAAAATATTAATTATTTTGACAATAATTATATAACTTGGAATAATACCGAAGGCATAATAAAACGTAACTCAAAAGCACTAACTAATACAAAGTCAAGGCACGACCCGCTCGCCTAATAGACAGTAGTACATTGTAGGTTGTCGTGCACACAAATAGTGGCTTGAGTTTCGTCGGATTGAAGAACGCAAAACAGTGAGTTCATGTCCCCCTTTTCTTTTAATTGTTTTCGGTTTTATAACTCTCGGGGGTGGAATACATGTTACGAATTCTTAAACGGTATGAATTGACTATGAAATGCACTATTAGGTCATGTGAGCATAGACTAATTATTGAAATGCCATTAATTCTTAATTAGGGATGAATGTTAGATCTAACGGGTACGGCCTAACCCCACTCATGGTACTTGTGACCACTTGAGTGCTTCGGTGTCCCAGTCGAGGTGAATCAACATTAGTCGAGGTGAATCGACAATAGTCAAGGTAAATTGACATAGTCAAGGTGAATTGACATAGTCGAAGGGGAATTCGACATAGTCGAGGGAAATCGACAAGGGTATAAGCCTACTCATTTTGAGTGCTCCTTACGTCCTCACATGCTTTAATGTCCTTGTAACACATTAATTAGATATGTTCATAAATGCTTTTCATACCTGTTTTCAAAAGAGTCTCTCAAAGGTTTACAAGATGGTCAGTACTCACACCAACGCATGAACTTGCTCAAATTTTGTTGATGTTTTCCAAAATTACATGTATTTCAGGTAAACAAGTTGGATCTTGGGCGCAGGTGTTGTTTCTAGAAGTAAATTCCAAGTTTTGATGTCATCTACTTTTGTTGAATTGTATCTTAGTCGAAGGTTGTGTTGTTTGAAACTTAATAACTGGTATTTGTAATACTTTTACTTAATGAATGGATGAACATCGTTTTGATCATGTAGTTGTTTATTATGATTGAATGCAATGATATTAAACCAATCACACATCATACGCTTCCGTAAAAGTCAGGGTGTGATACATGTACTGAAATGTCGAGTTCAAGTAAGAGATTTGAACCCAAGAGTTCACTAAGTGCATTGACTAAAGCCTTGTATTCTACGGTGACATGGAGTTTAAGCAAGCCGACTTTCATGAGAGGATATTGGATATAAGGTAGATGGTGTAAGTTGTGGTGGATCATCCCCCATTAAAGGTATCCCCCAATCAGATCGAAAAAAATATGATTGTAAAAGGGGCATCACAAATAAGAAACAACCCATGATGAATGGTTCCATTCAAGTAAAGAAGAACCCATTTTAGAGTTGCCTAGTGCACTTGTGTCAGCCAATTCATAAATTGAGATAGAGTTTATTAATGGCAAAAGAGACGCCCGAACGTGTAAAGGCTAACATGGTGTAACATCCATAGTTGGTGGCCCATCCATAAGTGATAACTTTTCAGTGACACTTAAAGGGTTGGTTACATGTTTCGCCCCATCCATTTTGAACCTCATGAGAAGGTTTTGAATATGTTGACATTATGAGAGAAAAATACCTTTAGACGTATAAATGACCTCAATGTGAAGGTAATGATGTAGGGTACCAAGGTGTCACACCCTCAAATTCTACATGAGGGGTTTTACAACGAGGCACATGGCAAACCAAGATCATTGTTGTTAGTTACATTAAATGACCACTATATGATCTTTTAAAATACCATTTTAGCTCATCAAATGAGAAAATATTGTTCAACGTTTAAAAGTAATACGAAAGCGTAAATAAAAGTAAGTTCAAAAGTATTTAATGCACAAAACAAGGCGCTCAAAACCCATGCAATTAACGTAAAGAAAAGAGTTTAAATGTTTATTGAGTGTGCTACTCCATGCATGTTATATCCTTTTGTGTACCTTAACGACCTGAGCAAAGATGCTAAAATGTGTCAACACTAGGTTGGTGAGTTTACAAGTTTCAATAGAAAATAAATGTTTGCCACATAAAGTAAATACAGTTATATCATTAGGTAGCTAGCATGTTTACATGTTACTAAAGCGTTTCGAAACCAAAGCTAACTGTTTGTGTTTGTTGCCTTCCACCACATCTATCATAAAAAATGGTGAGATGTTAGGTCAATATTACACCCGTTTGAACTCCAGTTGAGTTAGCACTACTGACGCGGGTGGGGTTTGTCAAACCCAGTAGTACTGCTCAAGATTACCACACTAAACCCTATACTAACGGTTAGGGAAGGGATTGGTACAGTACCCTTACCCGTACTCATACTAGTACCGAAAATACCTGTACCGAATTTGAACAAAACTGAGTACCAAATACCGTACTGAATATATTGGTACAGTACGGGTATTTGGGTACGGTACCCGTTTTGGTACGCCTTTATTTTTATTTTATTTTTTAAGCACTCGTACGAGTACTTAGGTAAAATTGACACGAGAACCAACACAACACATTATGAGTACTAAATATGTAAAATCGATACGAGTGCCAATACGATACGAGTACTAAATAGGTAAAATAGATACGAGTATCATAAATACCATAATATAAAATAAAACATGATATAAAAGAACTTTTAGAGTTCTATATAAAATTCAGTACCACCACCCATTTTACCCGTACCCGTACCGATACCAAAAGTACCGAATACCAAAATCAATAAAATTGGGTACCGATACATATACCGAATACCCAAAATCGGTACGGGTATAGGTATTTGGGAAAAAAGGGTTCATCCCTACTAATGGTTCGAGATGTAAGGGCTTTCATGATATGATGGCGCTTAGTAACACAAGTGATATAAAATCATTACAAAATCCAGATGTTTACTTTGATGTTTCCTCAAAAAATGAGGGCGTAAAAGAGGGTCGTGAAACTTACCTTAGGGTGTCACACCCCAACCGATGGCGGAAACATCGGAGTGAGACGAAAACGAGATTGCAAGAGACTTCATAACACTATTTTTAACAATATTAAGTCAACCATTTTCATTTCATAACTTCAAATTGTCAACATTACATAATAATTCAAATAACAACAAGTTCAATGAAAATACATAACAACATGAACAAAATTGATACAACATATTAAACCTAAGACGTTTAAATGTGTATCTAGGCATCATGGCTACTTCATTTCATAGCATCGTCATCCTCAACCTGTAACATGTTTAAAATAAAGTTCAATACAAAAGCAAAGGTGAGTATATAAGGTTTAAATAAGTATAGCATAAGTATAAAAACATTTTCTCGAATCCACATGGCAATTTGTAAACAAGGTAACTAACATGCATCACAATATGTCAAACCCAAGTGTCCACTAGTATTTAGCATCCCTCGCCACGAAAGTAACGAGACCGTTTTAGAATAAAGGCTTAACAAGACCCCGACGGGTAGTGTGCTACTCCTATAGCGCTATATATGTTAAGTTGAGGGCTTAGCAAAGTTAACGACATACAGCATGTATAATCTAGCATGAACCTAAGTAAACAAGTAGCATGTATAACGGATTGAGATCATAAAGTATGTTTTAAATGCGTGAATGTGAAGTTTGTATAATAACATGTTACAACCCAAAGTGTTTTAAAGGTAAATGGGTCAAGTGTACTCACGGTTTTGCAAGCTTCCACTTGATAAATCTGCGAGAGAGTTGTTATTGTGGGAGGTTGGAACACCAAGTTCTTCTACACGAAGAAACAAGGCGTATGAGTATTGGAGTATAACGGTGGATTAAAGATTCGGAATTTAAAAACGTATGAACATAAACATAAGAAAGTAAATCATCTTTAACACATAATACTTGTTTGACACTATGAAACCTCAAGGGTTAGAATGTTTTCATGGGTAGAATACCCATTAGAATCATAACAAGTTATTAGGTCTTAGAGGATGTAATCTAGTACTTTGACGAATGAATACAAATTCATCATCAAAGGTTCGAATATTTGGATAGTATATATAAGTATTATATAGATTATGTTTATCAATAAGTCCAATAGTTCAAGCATGAGGTAGGAGGATGAATACTCCATTTAGGAACCTCTTTTGTGTCATAGAAGTCATGTAGGAGGTAGGAAGAACTAGTCTTCCGTGTAGGTACCTCTAGGTGTTCACCACTACACTTGATGTTATGAACATTCAAGGAGGTTCATAGAATAAGAAAGGAAATAAGACAACTAAACTATGGAAAAAAATCAAGCAATGTTTGGATTCTCAAGTAGGATAGCCCAAGCTAATCCTAAATCACACAATCATAAAGCTTTAGGCTTGAACATCACTTATGGGTTAAACCCTTGAACAAAACAGAAAGTTTGTGAGGTTTACACCTCTGATTTTACATGTCTCAACCTTGTTTTTAAGCCTAACTAACCATAGATGTGGTTATAAGCATAAGGACATAGGTTTGAGATGAGATAACTCAAGTTTAATCAAGTTTAACAAAGATTGAATCAAAAACAGAAAAATCAGTCAACTTTGGAGCCTTTTTGGTGACATTCCAGACCTTGGTTTTCCATGGAAAACCTGTGGAAATGTTCCTAAGGTTGTTCCAAGCAAGTGGGAAAAAGAATCAAGTGAAAAAGTTAAGAAATGAGTGAGATATGCTCACTTTTGTAAGATGTGATGAATCTGTCTTGTTCACTGAATTCAGCTGCGAATTTGAGAGTTTGAGAGTGAATGGAGAGTGTTGAGAAAGTGTAAAATGCTTGGAGGAGGCTTGGTTTATATAGGGGATGGATTAGGGTTGGGTTGGTGAGATTTAAATTGAAGAAACATACCTTAAATCAATAAAAACACACCAAAAATCGACCACCCAGCGAGCAAACTGATCTGATCTCGGATTCACCTGGCTCGCGACCCACGAAGATGTTTGGGGGGTGGGTCGCGGCCTGTGACTCTCCTCCGGAGTGTTTCAAGTTTGAATTTTTTACAATTTACCCCCTATGTTTCCATATTTGCATGTTTTAGGGGGTTTTATGATACAAAGGCATATTATAAGGATCAAACATGTAACATGAACATAAAACAAGTATAATGAAGTATGTTTAAGCGTATGAGTGTCGTATTTAAGTATCATATGTATTCAAAGACGTATGATTTGCATGTTTCTCGTAATTGTAAGTTTAACACAAAAGTTTCCAAAAATTACGAATATGTATCAAATGTTTCACGAAATTAAACGTATGAACATGTATGAAGTATGTATAACACGAATTTAAAGAAATACGAATTTGATTTATGATTCAGGTCTTGGATTTTACAATGATTACAATGAAATGACGATTACAAGAAACACAAGACTTCCAAAAATAGAAATACAACCATGACCTTCTAATTATGGAAAGTACGAAGAAGCAGGGCGTTACATAGGGTGCATGTAAAACTAGCAAGTAAAGAACATGTGACCCGCTATAGGTTACCCATTACACAAAAATCTATAGGTGTGTGTTCGTGTAGGTTCATAAGACCCTTGTATCCAAACAATCCCATTGTTTGTGTTTAAGAAAAGATACACATTTTTTACTCGAGTTTGACCAAGTTTGACCCAGCGACCCATTAACTGAATTAATGTTCATTTATGATCACCCAGTCATAATAAGCCAATAAAGTACATCGCATTGCATGTATGGTTCATATCTAAACTTAATTACCAATAATGTTTCTTTTTTTAGTAAGTTATGCATGGAATCCCAATTCCATGATTCCCACAAGCCGACACTTTTAAGCATATTAATACATCCTAATTAACATATCAACATCTTTATACATCATCATGCACATCTAAATCACAAATTGTCCCTCCCCAACCGATGGCAGAAACATCGAGTCGAGACGTAATAGATTGCTCAAAGACATCATAACACTAAATTTGCGACAACAAATTAAAATTCAAAATTTCATTTCATTTCACTAAATCAACCATTACATTGTTCATGGAAAGTATGACAATTGGAGTTTCAAAACTAACAATATTAAAATGCATAGATTAAAACTAGATGAGTATCCTAATCCACCCTAAGTCTTTTCTTGCGAAATCATCATCAAATATTTTCTGCATCATGTATAAAATATCTGTCAACACAAATTATGTCGGTGAGCATACTAGTTTGTCTACATAGCATAAATATGAATAAAATCTCAAATCCACATGTTAATTATATACTAAGTCATTGAATCATACTAGCATGCAAGACTAAATATGAACCCAAAGTTTCCACAAGCGTAACCTTGTCACCGAAGTGAATAAGACCGTAAAGATTGAGTACTTAACAAAGACCCAACAAGCGGGGCGTGCTAAACCTATAACGCTATATATGTTAAGGGAGGCTTTTTAAAGTTAATAAAAGATAACAACATGCATACGATTTGTCCTAGTATGTATAAACAAATAGCATAACAAGTGAGCATGTTTAAGTATTAAGTGTTTGCATAAGATTGATTGTATGGGTGTGATTGTGATTTTAATACGGATACATGTTGCAACCCAAATAGTGTTTAAAACGTAAAATGGGTCAAGTATGAACTCACAGTTTGCGAAGATTTCCACAAAAGCGAGTAATTAGTTTTGATGGATAGAGTCACCAATTATAAGGTAAACAAAGGTGTATGAGTTTATGGAGTTTAATGACGAAATGTATTGGGAATTTATAAGTATGAAAATACATAAAACATATCTTGTCTAGATACTTATTTGGACACTATTTTTAGTTTGTGTTTTTCATGAGTGTTACGCCCATTAGAAGTGCAAAATAAGGAGTCTAAAACTAAGATAATTTCCACCTAAACATATATCATTCAACCAGGGTTTTGATTGATATTATGGTTTGGTTTTTGGAAGTGTTATATATGTATATTATTAGGTATATTATTGTCATGTACTTGTCATGTATTAGAGGTATGGTAATCCACTAACCATAAGAATTCACCAATGCTCAAATCATCAACATGGATGATTAGGATGGTCATGAATACAAGTATGAAGAACATAAGTAAATTGTCTAATTCACTAAGTAACCAAGTGAGTATAACTAGACGAGTGCTTCCTACATTGTTATGGTTGAAGACTTGGTGTAGTTTGTTCACTTTAATGCTTGGAAGTTACTTAGAGCTTTGGAAGATTAAGAAAATGGAGGATTGTGACCTCAAAGTTTCTGGAATCATACCTTAACATAAGTCCCTCAACAATAGAACTTGTTGGTAACTCAGTTTGGTGTGAAAAAGTTCCAAGAAACAAAGTAAAGTTAAGACAAGTTTAAAAGTTTAACAAAAATCCTCACTTGGATCTAAAAAATTATGACATACCATCTTTGTTTTCCTTGTTAAAC
The DNA here is from genome assembly GCA_030545235.1 of Helianthus tuberosus. Lineage (NCBI taxonomy): Eukaryota > Viridiplantae > Streptophyta > Magnoliopsida > Asterales > Asteraceae > Helianthus > Helianthus tuberosus. Next base: position 58,134,312 of record CM060384.1, on the reverse strand, counting down.
ATGTGGTAATGCTCCTACAAGAAGAAAAGTGTAAGAAGGGAGACCAAAACTCACTACTTCGGTTCTTGAACTTTTTACCCAAAATAGAAGAATTATAAGATTAGAGAGTGTTTAAGAGTGATTTAGAAGTGGTGAAAGTGTTTAGAAGGTGTTAGGGTTGGTATTTATAAGTGGGATAAGTGGTTGGGGTTTTAAATAAGGTGGTTGGTGTGACATCTGTGCTTGTAATCATTGTATAAACTCTAATCTGTTCAATTATCAATAAAACAATGTTATTTGTCCCCAATTTTTGTTTATTTATGTTTGACATTTTGCATGTTTTGATTTTTGTTCAATTTCAAACTCTATATCGCTTTCTGGAGAGTTATACGCAAACCGATGCGTAAACGTAATCAGTTTAATGTGACAAACACTCTGGAACATCAACATATGCTTAACATACCTTAAATAACCTTTACATAACTTAGAAATAAGTTTTGAAGGGTTTGGTATGGCAAAATCAAGTTTATTCGCTTACAGGGTCTATTTTCGACAAACTGCGAAAGTATGCCGATTCGTGCCATAACGAACATTCCGGAACATGACCATAAGTTAAACATACCATAAATATCCTTTACATAGCTTAGAAATAGGCTTTGAGGGGTTCGGTGTGCAAAAATAAACTTTTTGGTCAATCAGGGACTAAAAGCGTCAAAAAGTGTATAAGTTTGCATTTACGCGCATATTTTACGTTCTGAATTTATCCGGACACCCAAAAATTTTTGTAATCATTAAAATATTTTATTTTAGTGATTGGCATGCTAAATTCCATTCGTCGCGTAATTTGGATCGTTTTTCGTGTCCGTTCGTGTTTCGTCGTAAATAACCGAACAACGCAACCGTACGGCCAAACGAACCGACATCTGAGATGTTTTTGAGCATGTTTCATGTTCCCTATACTTTAACTTCATTATAGAACCTTGAAATGAGGTTAACTGGGCTTAAACGTGTCGAAAATGCATCGAAAACTAAGTTTTGCACATTTAGGGACCATTTCTGTCAATCTGCCAAAGTTGGCTCTCGCGGGGCGTGTAAGAGGAATCCTCCTCTTATGCGGGGTGCGACAAATGCCCAGATCAGAAACTCAGTTTTTCAAATCAACAGCTGGTTTTTGGTTTTGTGCATGGTTTCTTCATACAATGAGCTAGTTTTTGGACACCCATAGAATGATAAATCAGTGGGCACACATGGAGGGCCAAGATTGAAGCTCGTAATCCAAGAAACGATCCTAACGGTTTTGGAAATCCTATATAAACCCACCTTGATTCATTGCAATCCTCACACTTGATCTGATTTATACTCTAAGTTGAAGCCTTATGCTTCATACCTGAGTATTTTAGATCAATATCTTCATCGCTTGGACCTTTTGTAAGTTTCTTTCATGCTTTTATGCGTTTTTAAGCACGAAAGTCAAACAGTGTTTGACTTTCTGCTTTGACCGGTCAATGGTCAACACGAAGTTCGTTTGAACTTCGCAACGTGAGCGTAATCACGATGGTCATAGTCCTTTGTGACTATACCTACTGATTACCACGTTATTTAGGCATAGTGACGAGTCATAGTTTCGGTTAAAATACGCGTTTATGCGTATTTTGCAACCAAACTATTCTTGGGTATCAAAACCCTTTGTTTTGATATCAAACTTGTTTTCTAAATTCGTTAAATATGTTTTAACATGTTTAACTCGTCACTTTTAGTGTAGTGCTTATATAGGGTCGTAAGATAAGCGGTCTAAACAACCGCTAAGACTTTCGAACCCGACCCGTTTGGTCGATCATTAGGATCCGACCAAACACATTTTGTGACCATAGTTGTATAGGGAATAACCTTCTGAGGTTATACCTTATGGTCACTACGTTTAGTTAGTTGTATGATAGGTAATTTATATGCCTTAGGAAAATGACCAAAATGCCATTTTTGCGCATAATTTCATTTTAAGCATATGTAACTTAAATTTTGACATCTAAACTGATTAGGCAACATTATTAGACATGTTAAGGCTGTGACAACCATCATTTTTCCGTACATTCCGTACACTAAATAAACAGTAATCTGTGCTTTAATGACTGTGCATGATCTAGTTTACCAGACAAATAAAGTTCTGAATTCCATGCAAGAGAATTCATGCACGATTTATACTACAAGAATTACTTTATGATAGCGTTGCGTCAAAAATATTAGTAAACTCACCGGTAAGACACACTGTGTCAACAAAACTGCAGAAAGCAGTCAGACAATAGAATTGGGGCCTAGGTGTAGCTCCAATGGCAAGAATACATTAAAACCCAAGAGTACATACAAGGGTTAACATATAGACATTCCGAAAGCTAAAATACGCACTAAAAAGCACCCGAAACGCACTTTAAGTGCAGAATTTTATTAAATTCAGCTATAAACAACCATAATTCAGCATTTAATAATGCTAGTAAAGTGCAAAAACTTGGCAAAATAGTCCTAGATACTTTCCAAAGTGTTGGGAATAAAAAGTATCACTAAAAGTGTTATAAAAGACACCTTAAGGATTAATTAAGCACTTTAACGGAACAACACCCAATCGAACAACCGAACTTTACCCGGAACACAAAAATATTGTTAAACACATTGTTTTTATTTTTCTGAGCTAGTTAGGGTCCCCGAACACCCTAACACACTATAAAATTAATAACACACCTTAACACACTAACTATATCATTGAATCCTAACTAAATTAGTAACCATCCATTGAGACCCAACCCTATACCCCCCCCCCCTCGAAACCGGTTACAAGGGTGGAGACCCACCCTTGATTTTCCCTCATTTGTTTATTATAGTTGCAAGGTACTTAGGGGACATATGGTCTAATGGGTAATTAGATGTTGGAAGATCTCTATATAAACTACTAGTCCATGATCATTCTTATCTTCATCTTCATCAAACAACAACACTCATCTCTCTCTCCCTCTTGATCGGCCGAGAACAACCACCACCATACCACCACCCTCACTTCATCTTCCAAGCAATCTACATACATCCATGGGTGCTAGAGATCATACGAACAAGCTTGGTGTGTTCGGAAGCTCAAGGACCTCTCTTATCTTCTTTTAACCACCACTTTTATACTCTTGAACTCCCCTAGCCTTGTGCTAGTGGTAAGTGTCTTAGATCTTCATTCTCTTCATATTGTTGATGGTTAATAGTTAAAAGAATGGTGAAATCTTAAGAAACACTAAGAACATAAACAAAGTCTTGAAACATAAACTAACAAAGTGATGAAGATTGGTTAAAATGATGAAGAAATCATATTATTCTTGTGTTGTTATGTTTGTTGAATGTTATTTGCTAGTAAAAATAATATGGTTCATCATATGGACTTGCTAGATCATGTTTAAAAATATGAACTAGCAAGATGTGAAAGCAAGAATGTGTAGGATGATGGAACCATCCACACATAAACTATGAACTTGAATAAATAAATGTTTTCTTGAAAAATAAGGATCAAAGTAGATTATAATCTTGTAGATCTAAAGATCCATAAGTGGTTTTTCAAAAGAACCAAGTTAAAAATACAAGTTTTTCTTAATCTTGGTTCTTAAACAAATAAACCTTATTTTTGGTGGTTAATAAAGTAAAGATACACATGTGTAACAAGAAAAATACAAGAAGAAGTATTTTTAGAAAACATGAACATAAGTTGTAAAGAATCATATTCTTTAAAAATGAAGTTTTTAAAGAAGCAATCACACTTTAAAGGGTAACAAGACTTACTAAATACCCTAGTAAGTTACTACGCATTTTTATAAATTTTCAAGTTCATGAAATAGAGAAATTAGTGTATGTTGTTGATGATTGTTGTTGAAATTGATTGATGATGATTTTTAAAAGAAAATAAACACATGTTTTGAAAACATGGGAAACCTCCATTTTTAGGGGAAACTCTGTCAAAATTTTTATAAATTTTGACACTTAGAAAAATATATAAGTTTTGAGAAACTTATTCCCTAAAAATGTATACCAAGGTATTTACCAAGGTTTCCCTAATTTTTGAGTTAAGAAACGATGATTTCTTCAAAGTTAAAAATTGACATTAAGTCTGTATATTTTTTTTGAGAAAAATATATATATTATTTGATCACCAGAATTTGTGCTAAGTGTATGTAGTATGTGTTATACGTGCTAGTGTATTAGGACTTGAAAATACACTAAATACTCTTGAGAAGTAAAAACACAAAAATACACATACAACATACAAGATACATAATGCGGGTGCAAAATATAAGCAACTTATATTTATTTTTGAGAAAATAATGTAAGTAAGACCCTTAGTTAGAAATATAAATTATTTTTAACACGGGAACACATATACAAAAGATAGTGACTTGTACTTGTGCGATACAAGTCTAGTGACTAACGTTAATAAACACGTTTAGGTCACGACGCTAGATAAGCAAATCCGGTGAAGTTTACGACGCAGGAACGCAAAGTTGTGAGTTCATGCTCCCCCTTTTCTTTAACTGTTTTTGGTTTTATAACTCTCGGGGGTGAAATACATGTTACAAATAATACAATGTTTATAAATGGTATGATAACAAGAAGCACTCTTTGTGAGAACGAGTACCAAGCATGATGCGATTTGAGAATACAAAAATACAAGAAGCACTCTTGGTGAGAACGAGTACCAAGTATGATGCGTTTTAAGAGATGCCTAAGAAATACTAGATCATGTGAGCACAGACATAATACTAAAAATGCCATAAAGTCTTGGTGAACACTAGTACCAAGCCATTAAAAACATTCAATAATTAGGGACGAGGGTTAGATCTAACGGGCACGGCCGAACCCCACTCATGGTCACAACTAGTACCTAGCAGTGCTTCGGAGTCCCAGTCGAGGTTAATCGACGCAGTCTAGGGTAATCGACACAGTCGAGGTTAATCGACACAGTCGAGGAAAATCGACAAAGGTAGGAGCCATTATGAGTGCTCCCTATGAGCCATTACGAATGCTCCCGAGGAGTCATAACAAGTACTCCCATGTCCTTAAGGAGTCATAACAAGTACTTCCCATGTCCTCACATGCCTTAAAGTCTCTCAAAGATTCTACAAGAATACTTATTTGGTACAAGAATTGTATTACAAGAATACTTTATTGGTACAAGATTTGTATCACAAGAATACTTTATTTTACAAGAATACGTTATTTCACAAGAATACTTTATTTATACAAGATGCATACCATGTTTCATACAAGATATGCAAAACGCATGAACTCGCTCAACTTTTGTTGATGTTTTTCCAAAATTACATGTATTTCAGGTGACAGGATGGATCTTGGGCGCGGGTGTCGTAACTAGAAGTAGACTTCAAGTTTAGATGCCATCCACCTTTGTTAAATTGTAACCTAGACGAAGGTTGTGTTTTTAAAACTTAAATAGCAAGTGTTTGTAATACTCAAATTTTCATGAATGGATGAACATCGTTTTGATCATGTAGTTGTTTATTACAATTGAATGCAATGATATAAAACCAGTCACACATCATACGCTTCCGCAAAAGACAGGGTGTGACAGTTTGGTATCAGAGCTTCGATTGTAGTGAACTAGGATTCCTTCTCGAGTCTAGACTACAATCACTAGAGTTCTCTCACAAAAACATTCTACAAAAAGGTTTTTCATTGCATTCACGTAAGCGCCAAGATCCACGAGTCAAACACTTTTCAAAGAAGAGACAAGGCAAGGACATGGTAGGGAATACCCTCAAGATAAGGTGCCAATTAAGGCATAGTCTACACGAGTTAGACTTGCCAAAAATAAAATACACTCTTGGTGACCACTAGTACCAAGTAGTGTTTTTGTCGTAAATCGACAACTAGAAAAATGACCCCCCCCCCCCAAAAAAAAAACGAGAGTTATACGTGATATAATGCATCAAATTGCTTGCTTATGCAAAGTAGCATGTTTGTTATTGATATACATATATACGAATAAGTGTACGGAATAAATATTGACGTGAATACATACAAATAAGTGTACGGAATGATTATTGACGTGAATAAAATACGTTCGACTCCGACTCCTATTACTATACATAACTCGCACGATGAAGCTATCGATCTCTCGTTCGTTGCAAAGCTCATAGCTGGAAGTGACTACCAAACAAGATTCCGAGCTTGCTTCCATAGGAGATGGCTGCTCTTCCCTCTCGATCGTGAAGGTGCCTGACTACGGTGATGATGACGAGGCAGAGGCGGCAACCTTGAATGAATTCTTAACCAGCAGGACGAGATCCCTGCGGCATTGTGAAGGGAGATTGACGACATACATAACCAGAAAAGGAAGATGAAATATCCATCTTGAAGGTGCCCCTCTGACTACTAGGAATTCTCTCTATTCCTATCCCATCTAATCACCGTGCCTATACGCGCGTAACGATAACGAGTGTTAGCGCGTGGACCATCGCAATGGTCCTTTCCATGATAGAGGTATAAGGACAGTAGTGTCCCCTCCTTGATTGATCATCTGCTTGGACGAGAGAAAACTGGGATAACTGTGCAAGACAATTTATTATTACGGGGGCCCACGTAATAACGACTTGTAGTGCACAGAAATCCTGGTGGACTCTGCGGGTCGAGCTAATGAAAACCACTCAAAATTTATCTATAGGTGTTTACACCTTCATCTATTAGAACAATACATAGATAAGTGCTTTAGCACGTTATAAAGTAGGAAGCCTGTCTTAGCCTACTTCGTGACTAACACTTCTACCTGTATACGAGGCGTTTGAGAAAAGGACACTTACACAAGTGAAGATGGGTAACATTCAAGAAGATTCAGCGACGTCACGCACTCTTTCACCTCTACATGAACAACCCCATCTCGGGGAAAATATACACATCAGTAAAGTTAAAAACCTAAGAAAACCAATGTAGCAGGAAATAACTAAAACTTGAATGACCAAGGCAATGTAGCCTCAAGTTCATTTTTCCACTACAAACAATAGGCCAAGTAGCCAAGCCTAGGAAGGCTCAGTAATTGTTTCCTCGCTCATACATTGATTATATATACATGTGAAATTGGGTGATTACATGATGGCTTATGGTGCTATGTACCTCATAGACAATTATGGAATATTGTCTAACCTACTTCATACCTTTTGACAGAAGAGAATGTCGCCCAGACGAGACACAAACACCAGTACGTTACCAAGAACGGAAGCTGAGCTTCAAGAACGAATCTCACAGGCAATTGCACGACATGAAGCCCTCCGCTTCGAACATAGCGGTGGCACTACCGGAAATAACCCTCAAATTGGCAGCACCTATAAACAATTTCTGGACTGCAAGCCACTGAATTTTGATGGCACAGGAGGTGCCATTGCATTTGTACTTTGGGCAGAAAAGACTGACTCCGTTCTAAGAATGAGTAACTGTTCACCCCAGCAGAGTGTTACCTATATCTCAGGGTTATTTTTGGACGACGCACTCTCCTGGTGGAACCTTCAGGTCCAAACCCTTGGTGCAGATGCTGCTTATGCACTGAGCTGGGACGAGCTCAAGAAAATGATGGAAAAGAAATACTGTTCTAGGGCTGAAATCCAGAAGCTTGAGGCGGAGTTCTGGAATTTGAAAATGGACGGACCGAAGATTCCTAAATACGTCCAGCGATTCCACGACTTGTCTAGGGTCGTCCCCTACTTAGTCAAGCCAGAATTCAAGAGAATTGAACGATTCATTTGGGGACTTGCACCTCAGATCAGGAGCATGGTTACTACCTCAAGGCCTCCAACTATCGCAGAGGCTATCGATTTAAGTGTTACGCTTACTGAAGAAGCTCTACGTGTGGGAAAATTTTCGAAATCTGAGGATAACAAGAAAGAGACTCATGTGGAGTCATCGGGCAATAAGAAAAGGAAGTCTTCGAACCTAAAGGTGGGCACGCAAGTCAGCTATGGAAGCTCTAAAGCAAACAAAAGAAAGAAAGTGAAACCGCTGCATGGCAGGAAAACTGATGGAGTCACTAATAAGGCCGGTGGTAAAATTTACTCGGGGACTAAGCCGAGGTGCAGGGAATGTAATTTTCACCATGAAGGTCGATGTCTGAGGCCTAAGTGCGGGAAGTGTGGAAAAGAAGGGCACAGCAAGGACGCCTGTTGGGCAAAGGGCCCAGATGGAAGAAATAAGATAATACCAGGTTGCTACAGATGTGGTGAAGCAGGGCACTTTAGGAAAGATTGCCCCGGGAAGAAACAAGCAAGGAAGGGTTTTCACCATCGAAACTCGTGAAGCACGCCAGGATTCCATTTTGAATCTAAAATCTGGAGGAACCATTGTTTCTCTCATTGATATAAACTCGTTTTAGTTAGTCTTAATTTATTCTAAAACACTTAAAAACCGGATTTTTACATTTTTTGCAAGTAGATCTTTAATACTTAATCAACAGAAACTTTCCACCATACTTATCTGGTTCGATACCCTGCTTACCCTAGCTACCTAGGTTTTTTAGGTTTTTGCATGACACTCACAACAATCATCATCCACCTTAGGGTAGGTTTTCTATGCCATATCAGAATCTGCCAATTTATATGAAGGCCATTCCAATCTGTGAAGTGAGAGAACCATCTAAGAAGCCAAAGTCACCTATTGATTCCCTTATGAGTATTGGAGCATTTAGTAACATGAAGGATATCATAGATGTGGATGCTATTTCAGAGAATGAGAAAGAAGAGGAGGATGAAGACCCAGAAGAAGATCCCGAGTGTACTCCTTGGACTGATCAGGAGAAGGAAGACCCAAGAGAAGGCTTTAATTATAATGAGTGACTAGGTTTGAGTTGAATTCTTAAATGTTTTGTTTTTGCTTGAATGGATCTTAGTTTGTTTTGTTTTGTGAGTTTTATTTTGTTTGTTTTGTTGAATCTTACAATTATAATTTGGGTAGTCTGGGTATTGACAAACTTTGGATTGTAATACTTGGGATTTCGTTTACGGTTTTGTGGTGGTAAATGTGATGGGAATATTAGGTGTGGAGGTCGTAGGGATTTCAAGGGATGAGGGTGAGGTATGGGCGGTGGTCATAGGTGAAGAATGAGAGGATACTGGTGAAGGAAAACTTTGTGGAGATATTGACATGAATATGTTTGGGATGTTAAGGTGGACTAATGTGAATTAGAAGACGAGGTATGTGATGTGGTGGGTGAAGGAGGTGGTTGTGATGGAGGCAAATGAATGGTGGGAGGTATGCTTAAAGGGGTGACAATAGAGGTCTGATAGGAGGTATAAAGGAGGCTAAGGTTACATTGTAATAAGGCGATTTAAGAAAGTTTCAACAAAGGGTAAAAGATCTTGTCTTTGGTTTGGGTTTTGATAGGGAATTTCATTTGGTTGAACTCTGCATGTTGTGAGTGAAAAAACACAACAAGATGTGAGATCAAGACACCTGTGTGCCAATTTTGAAGAGGAATATCCAAGAAATACCCATCGAGTGAACATGAGTGAAGTTTTAATGTTGCAAAAGGACGAAGCCATGGGTAGCAAAAACAACCAAGTGTCCATATATACATATGATTATATATGGACACTTGAAATCTAGAATCTGTGTAGGGAGCTGATTGATGAGATACATTGGTTTGAAAATCATGAGACCAAAAAGAAAGTGGAAAATTATCATAATGGATGGCAACCAATCCTATTTGGACAATGTGTCTATGTGGTATCTCGACAACACCATTTTGTTCTGGTTTATGCGGGGGTGGTAAAATGTCAGATGCCTTTTGATTGAAGACATGGGATGAGTCTTGATACTCACCACCATTGTTTGTGAAAAGTGAGATTAAAGGAGTTTGAAATATATTTTTAACTAAAAGTTTGAACTAGGGACAAAGTTTGGAAAAATCAGACATGTATTTCATTAGACATAACCACATGTAATTGGAGTAAAAATCCATGAAAATAACATAATAAGTAAAACCATTTATGGACTCTCAATTGGTCTCGTGCATTTGAATATAAAGTTCCAATGGTTTTGACACACTAAATGAGTTGGCATCGGAAAGGTAGTTTGTTACTTTTGTTTATAGAGCATACGTTACAATGGAATTTTTTATTTTAGACCGAAGCCCTAAACATTTTTATGAAGATTTAAAGACTCGAAAAGATGGGTGATCAAATTTATGATGCCATTCAAGATATGGTAGTCGTGGTTGAGTTGAGTCATGGTAACGAGTTGAAGTTGGCATAGTAGACATCTACATAAATTTTTCCTCCCCGCATTAAAGACATCTGATGTGCTAAAAGTAGTTTAATAAAAATAACCTAAATTAATCTAAATTAGACACTAAGTAATACTCTAGACTCTCTAAACTCGACTAAACTACTAACCGACAAGTGAACCGATCGACTCTAGTAAAGCTAAGCAAGTCCGGATATCGAACCCACATGACTCAATTTAACTATGTTAACTAACTTATCCAGACTGATGCTGACACAGACATGACACTAACTCTTTTTATATTTGATGGGGGGGGGGGGGTTTAAATATCCTAAAATTTTGATTTAAATTTAATTAATTAACTAAATTAACTAAGCACAAACTAACTCGGGTTTACTCAGATGATGGAAAAGACTACCTAGACTGGAATCCTGGATTGTACTAGTAATGATTTATTAAGATTATTAATTATTATGGAACCGGGATCTTCTAATTCTAAACCTATCGAGACACCGAACAAGACCCTTGACCCTTCTCGAGAAGACACTTATGGAGCTCTAAAAGTTGTTATGGACATTGACTATTCTAGACTCCCTCACGTGTTATCTAAGTGATTTACAAAAGTATCCTATGTAAGATTAAATATATTAAGTTTTAATATTTAATCTATAGCCATTATAATCATTTACATAATATAGATCAAAATATATAATAACCTATTAAATAATTAGTTGGTAATTGTTGATGGACCATATTACCCTTATTAACTAATTAGGTTTCCTCCTGGGTGCTTATATAAGGAGAATTATGTGGAGGTTAAGGGGTTACTCAGTTACACAATCAGACACACCCCATTAGTCATAACATCACATTCGACCTCCTCTCCCATAACCGAATCCCCTATTCGGTTTCTTAGCCACCATCATCAGTTCGCACCCTAAGGAGGAACCAGATCAAGCTGACAACCATGTCAAACCTTATTGCTGCGACTCCATCTGGATTCTCTGATGGCTTGTCTGATGCAATCAAAGGTATGTTTTCATGTTTTCCTTCATGTACAAACAGAACTGAACCAACATCCTAATCTGATCTACTCCCTCACAGGCTATAAATTTAGGATAGACTTGGATTCTCAATTTGACTTGTTAGACAACAATCACTAGGGCAACTAGTTCAGACTTCTCACGAAGACCCTACCTAACAATTTAATGACTTAGACCTAATAATAATCTCGCACCTCACAGCTATAGAAATTAGTAGAACACTCAGATTTATTAAAAGACTATTAATCCATATCTATGAAATATTGACATAGTTGTATCTCTTGGTTTAATTGAATGATTTTAGATGGTTTCGATTGTATCTTTCAATCTAACTTTACAACAAATTATATGACTAGGAGTCTTTAGCTAGATCCTAGTTACCTATGTGTTTGTGAACTTGCCATGTATTCATACTTATCATCAATGGCGGATC